>RPFO01000296.1:883738-971238 GCA_009746045.1 Mesostigma viride | reverse complement strand
TCTCTCTCTCTCCCCCTCCCTCTCCCTCTCCCTCTCTCTCTCTCTCTCTCTCTCTCTCTCTCTCTCTCTCTCTCTCTCTCTCTCTCTCTCTCTCTCTCTCTCTCTCTCTCTCTCTCTCCCTCCCTCTCCCCTCCCCCTCTCTCTCTCTCTCTCTCTCTCTCTCTCTCTCTCCTCTCTCTCTCTCTCTCTCTCTCTCTCTCTCTCTCTCTCTCTCTCTCTCTCTCTCTCTCTCTCTCTCTCTCTCTCTCTCCTCTCTCTCCTCTCTCTCCTCTCTCCCCTCTCTCTCTCTCTCTCTCTCTCTCTCTCTCTCTCTCTCTCTCTCTCTCTCTCTCTCTCTCTCTCTCTCTCTCTCTCTCTCTCCCCCCCCCCCCCCTCTCTCTCTCTCCCTCTCTCTCTCTCTCTCTCTCTCTCTCTCTCTCTCTCTCTCTCTCTCTCTCTCTCTCTCTCTCTCTCTCTCTCTCTCTCTCCCTTTCTCTCTCCCTCTCCCTCTCCCTCTCCTCTCCCTCTCCCTCCCTCTCTCTCTCTCTCTCTCTCTCCTCTCTCTCTCTCTCTCTCTCTCTCTCTCTCTCTCTCTCTCTCTCTCTCTCACACACACACACACACACACACACACACACACACACACACACACACCACCCTCACCACGCCCACCCCCATCAGGCGCGCGTGCTTTCCTGATGCGCGAGTACCGCTACATGGCCGTCTTTGTGGGCGTGACGGCCGTCATCCTCAGCATCGCCATCAACCTCTTCACGGGCGTCGCGTTCGTGATGGGAGGGTTCATCTCCGCATCCACCGGGTACTTTGGCATGTCCATCGCCGTCAAGGGCAACGTGCGCACCGCCGCGGCCGCAGAGAGAGGGCTGGACCCAGCGCTACGCGTTGCCTTCAACACCGGCACGGTATGAGAGGGGGGGAGTGCTGGAGGCGGTGAGGGGGTACCCGGTTCGTTAAACTAGTGGTAGCTGAAATCTCAGGGTCAGTTGGTGGAGAGGGCTGGGCCCGGCACTTCGCGTGGCTTGCAGCACCAGCACTCCATGGTATGCGCTGAACACGTGCTGGTCCGCCACGTGGGGCCGAGTGCTGGGAGTGGGTTGAGGCAGCACCCTTTTCTTGAGGTGGGTTTTGAGGTGGGTTGAGGCAGCACTTGGCCACGGGGGGGCTTGTCCAGGCGCAGCACTTGGCGTTGAACATGGGCGGACTGCGCAATAGATGGGTTCTGGACGTGACAGTGCAACCCACCCTCCCGACCCTCCCAACCCACCCTCATCTTCCCAACCCCCCCAAACCCCACCCCGAGTCCGGGGTGGAATTATTCTCACCATGTCTCCTTCCCATTTCTGCCATGTGCCAACCTACACATGCCACACCGCTAGCATCATGTACCTGATCATGGGCATGATGGTCGTTCACCCAGGTCTTCCTTATCATGATCTCCCCCCTTGTCCCCCACCCCCTATGGCTGCCATCCTATCTATTCACATCATCCCCCCCCCCCCCCCTACACCAGGTCATGGGCATGATGGTCGTCGGCTGCGGCCTGGCGGGCCTCTCCCTTGTCTTCCTGATCATGATCTCCGTGAACGGGATCGAGGAGTCGCTCGGCTACCTCGCAGGGTTCGGCTTTGGCGCGTCCAGCATTGCGCTCTTTGCCCGCGTGGGCGGCGGCATCTTCACCAAGGCGGCTGACGTGGGCGCCGACCTCGTGGGCAAGGTCGAGGCCGGCATCCCGGAGGACGACCCCCGCAACCCCGCGGTCATCGCCGACAACGTCGGCGACAACGTGGGCGACGTCGCCGGGATGGGCGCGGACCTGTTTGAGTCCTATGTCGGGTCCGTGATCGCCGCTGCGGCGCTCGGATACCACTCGGATGTCTGCGGGGAGGAAGGCTGCGGCGCGATCGGCGTGGCGCTCCCCTTCCTCGTTGCCTCCCTCGGTATCATCTGCTCGATTGCGGGCACGCTGTACGTGCGCACCCAGGAGGGCGCGTCGCAGGAGGACCTGCTCAAGACCATGCGCATGGGCACCGTGATGTCCTCCCTCTTTGTCCTGGTCGCGATTGGCCTCGTCGTGCTCATGCTGGGCATCACCGCCCCGATGCAGCTGTACGCGGTCATGGTTGTGGGCCTCGTGTCCGGCATCCTCGTGGGCGGGGCCACCGAGTACTGCACGTCGCACGCGTTCGCGCCCGTGCTCTCGATCGCTCGCTCCGCGCTCACCGGCCCAGCCACCGTCATCATCCAGGGGCTCGCCGTTGGGATGTTCTCCACCGTAGCGCCCGTGATCGTCATCACCGTCGCCATCATGATCTCCCTCAAGCTTGCGGGCGTGTTTGGCGTCGCCATCGCCGCCGTCGCCATGCTGTCCACGCTGGGCATCACCCTGGCCACGGACGCGTACGGGCCCGTGGCCGACAACGCGGGGGGGATCGCGGAGATGGCGGAGATGCCGTCACACGTGCGCGAGCGCACCGACACGCTGGACGGGCTCGGCAACACGACGGCCGCGACCGGCAAGGGGTTTGCCATCAGCTCGGCCGTGCTCACCTCGCTCGCGTTGCTGTCAGCGTTCCAGAACGAGGCGTCGGACCCCGCCCACCCGCTGGTCGTGGACGTCATCAACGACCATCAGGTCATGCCGGGGCTGCTCCTGGGCTCGGTGCTCCCATTTGTCTTTGCGGCATTCACGATGCTGGCCGTCGGCAAGTCGGCCGGGTCGATCATCGAGGAGGTGAGCGCCGTTCGATACGTTTGGGTGGGGCACTGGTGAGTAGTGAGGGATGCCGTGCGAATAAGAAGCAAGGTGGATATTCAAGGTTTGAAACGAATGTGTTCGAAATTTGGTGGAAAAAAAACTTTTCCTGTTTAGTTGGTTGAAGGCATGTCGGCCGGGTCGATCAATGAGGAGGCCTGTCGCCAGCTCCTGAAATACATACAGATATATCCTTCACGTACGAGGAAACTGCGTGAATTCTTCTTCCATGTGTTACTCGGTTGCGCTCACAGGTCCGCCGCCAGTTCCGCCTGGGCATCCTGGAGGGTACTGCAAAGCCCGACTACGCCGCGTGCGTGGACATCGCGACTGCGTCCTCCCTGCAGCAGATGATGCCGCCGGGCCTGATGGCGGTGGTCGTGCCCATCCTCGTCGGCTTCCTGCTCGGGCCCAAGGCGCTCGCAGGCGTGCTCACGGGCGCCATCCTCACGGGCGCGCTGCTGGCGATCATGATGGCCAATGCGGGCGGCGCGTGGGACAACTGCAAGAAGTACATCGAGGTGCGTAGCTCACTGAAACATAGCATGGGTGTAGCATGGGTGTAGGATGGGTGTAGCATGGGTCACTGGAACCATTGCGTGAGAACGGATGACGATGATGGCCAACGCAGGCTGCGCGTGGGACAACTGCAAGAAGTGCATGGGGATGTGTGTGGGGGGGGTTAGACAGAAACTGAAGTGAGTGTGACTGGCTGTTCGCGGAACAATATAAGCGAACCGCTATAGCCATTTTCGGGACGTTCGAGGAGGCCCCCAGGCTGGCTTGCCTCTTGCCTTTCTAATTTCTCTTAATCCCCTCTCTGCTCTCTCGTTACTGCTTATCATTGTTAGCCACTGTCAGTGCCCCATGTGCCGTGCGCGATCGGCCATAACCTCCGCAGGCCGTCTCGCTTGTCACCCTTCGATTCTCTCTTATTCGCTATCCTCCCTTTCCAATCCCCATGGTCCACTCGAATGACCCCGGACCAGGCTGCTCCTTCCATTCCCTCCTCACAATCCCGCACGCCCCCTTGCGACTGCTTATCAGCGCTGGCTACTACAAATGACCTTACCGCAGGCTGGCTCGGTTCTCACTCGCTGATTGTCTCTGATTCCCTATCTTCCCTTTACTCTTTGATTCTCTCTGATTCCCTATCATATTTTCCCCGTTGATTCTCTTATTCCCTATCTTCCCTGTCCAACCCTTTCACGGTCACTCTAATGACCCCCGACCAGGCCGGCTCATACGGCGGCAAGGGCTCCGAGTGCCACAAGGCGGCGGTGGTGGGCGACACGGTGGGCGACCCATTCAAGGACACGTCGGGCCCCGCACTCAACATCCTCATCAAGCTCATGTCCATCATAGCGCTCTGCATCGCACCCGCGCTTAAGAAGATCTGGCTCGACGACTAGAGGGCCGAGGTTGAAGGGGGGGGATCAAGAGAATAGTGAACAGAGTGTCGCCGGCTTGAAAAAGGGCTGATGAAGATCTGGCTGCACGACAAGGGGGCCGAGGGGCAAGGGGGGGGCCAAGAGAAGAATCGAGAGTGGAGCCAGACGGGGGTGGCACTGGCTTGATGGCTCAAGGGTTGAAGAAGATTCTGCTCTGTGACTAGGGGGGAGGGGCAGAGGGGTGGCGCTGGCTCGATGGGCAAGGATTCAAGAAGATCTGGCTCGACAACTAAGGGGCCATGGAGGGAGGGGGGGTCAAGAGAGGAGTTGCGATGACTAAGCGTGACTAAGAGGCCCAGGCCAGGGGGGAGTGAGGGTTGGGCTCTGGTTCTATGACGGACGGGGCAGAGCAAAAGCCAAGAGGGAGATGTGGCCTGGGCTGGAGTCATGAGCAGCACTGGCTGGACTGGGCAGGGTGAAGCAGAAGGTCGGGCGCCGGCTCAGCGACTAGAGGGCCAGGGTGGAGTCAGAGAGGAGCCAGAGAGTAGCCAGAGAGGCTCTGGTTGATGACTCGGTGCCAGCAGTGGGTGGCATGGGATGGGAGGCAGAGGAGAAGAGCGGATGCTACCGCTTGTCGGGCCGGCAGACTGGTTGTGAAGATAAGGTCATCGGGGGTGGAAGATGAAAAAAGCTGGGAGGTTAGGGGCGAGAGGGCCGGGCCATTTGTGTGCCCCTGCCATGTTTTGCGCTGCAAGCTCCTTTATGTCGGTCATGTGTGGGTTGTAGGCCAGAGTAGTGTGCGATTATTCAAAACTGCTAGTTGCCGGGAAATGCGAATGGTGCACAGCTGTCACGGAGAAAGCCTAAAAATGCAGGCTCGGCACGCCTGGACGTGGCTGGGCCTGGGCCTGGGCCGCAGGGCCAGTGAAACTGCAGTGGAGGGCAATCCACATAATGCCAGGGGGTCCAGCAGCATCACTACCAAGTTTCTGAGCTTTCGGTGCGAGCTGGTGGCCGACCAGAACGTGGTACATCAGTTGGGCGCTACCGGTTCAACCACCAATGGTGGGTATGACCGGTGACTGCTGCTGTCATCGACGGCGGCGTCACGGTGTGGCTTGCGGCCAAGGGTCGGTGGGCATCAGGTCCCAGCGGCAAAGGGTGGTTCACCCTGTTGGTCAGGGAGCGAATGCCAGCAGGCTGTTGGGGTGGGGTTTCAGGGCGCCCACACAAGGGGCCTGGCGGCTCATGGCACCTGATAAACTAGCACATTGCCTTGTCTCTTGGGAGGTCCTTGTCCTCGCCAGGTCAGTTTGGGTGGTGTACATCGGGACATCCGAAGGTTATGCTTGGGGTGGAATGCCAGCGGCGTTGGCGGGAGATGGGGTACTGTTGCGTTGTCGGGAGATGGATGGGGGGCCGATGGGCAGCCGACCGTGCTTGTTGGTGCGGATTTCTGATGCTGGGGATCATGCCAGCAAGGAACTTGGCTCTCGGTTGGGTTATCGTGGGGCCTGGGTCATGGGTCTTCCCATGCCAAGCTCTTGGCGAAGGACTAATAGTTAGTTTTATTGGTGGCAGAGCGCTGCTCATGGTTGGTTCGGGCAGGAGCGTCCATGGGTGTGCGCACCATGGGTGGCTAGGCTAGCTTGGATCATCTCGGAGCACATGCAAGCAGCTACTTTTTTGGTATCCAAGCCAACCTGCAGACCCGGCCATGTGGGAACTTTCCTCCAGGCGGACCCCCTGCCTATCTTAAGTGGCGACTTCTATGCCTCTGATTAGCACTACAAATCAATGGCATGTAATGGCATCCATGTGTGGGGTAATCATGGGCCTAAATACCTGGCACCATGGTTTGTTGACAAGCACTCAATGGCAAAGTGCCCTTTTGCCTCAACCTCGATTCCGGTGAAGCTCCTCATCGGTCTGACAGCTGGGATTGTCGTGAGCAAGGTTCAATGGTTATTTGACATGGGGGCAGAAAAGCCTGCAGCCTTGTGGCTTGTCGATGTGACCTTTTAGGCCCCTTGAGGGGTTTCGTGAGCCTCAGCATTCTCGCAAGCCTAAGCATGTCAGGGTATGAGCTGGCTGCCATAAGTACTCGGGTGTCATGGGCAGTGGCATGCCACGGAGTGCCAAGGCTGCCATACTCCATGCTGTATGCACCACGTTCTTACATCACAGTAGCTGCAATAGCATTATGGGTTAGGATTATGTTGCATTTCTGTGTAGACTCGCTAAGCAAGTTTCTGGTATGCTTCCAGTGGCACGGTTAGCACTACAATCGTTAGGACAGAATAATTAAGCCTTTGACTTAGAAGAAACAACTACATTCTTTCCCCCAGCGTGTTGAAGTGCCCGCAGTATGGTACCTATGTTCTTATCTTTTTGAAGCTGCGTTGATGCAATGTTACCGTGCAAGCACCGAATTCACCCTGTTTTATACATAACGTACGCTAGCTAGATCAGAATAACGTACGCTAGCTAATAAAACTTTACAAGTCACACGGGAAAAATGGAAGATCTTGGTTATTTATGCATGGCTAGGTTGCCGAAAAGTATCGAACAATGGTGCGTTGCACGCAGATCTTTCCTTGCAAGCATCAATTAATTTTGTGATACCTTTGTGCATGCCACCTAGCCAAGTAAGTAAGTACTTGCGTGTCATGCGCAAAGGCATGCCACGGAATTGAATTGTTCAAATCGAATCGTAACATAACTCCGTTGGGAGAATATGTAGCACATATCCCTGAGAAGGGGCATATGGCTTTGAATACATTCTAAGCTACTTCCTGCAAGAGTGGACTGTAAGCAACACTTGCATGCTCTAGGTGCCCAAGGGCACCGGCACCAGGTGCCATGCTGTCTTGGGTTCAACCCAACTAAGGGGATCCCGGCACGGGGGAGGAAGATCATCATGGCTATACAAGAGCTAGGGCATGGCTTCTCAACAGAAACACAAAACAAGGCGGCTCCCCCACCAAACAAAACAGAACAAGGCGGCTCCCCCACCAGTCCTACTCACCTTCCCCTCCCCTGAGGATAAGCAGCGGTTCCTCTCTCGTCGCAAGCGGTTGCACGACCTCACCTGGACGCTGGATGACGACCTCACCCCCGCGCAGCAACAGCAGCGACGCGACCTGTGGCCGGAATACCTCCGCCATAAGCAGGACCCCCAGAAGCCCAAGGTGTACTGGAGGGGCGGGGACCTGATGATCAACCACAAGATGTGGACGCCCCCAGCGGGCTAGAATAGCCATAGCCCTAGCTTGTAACCATTGGCGTCACTGCCGCTAAGGCAGCCATGCCTAGATGTCGCCTAGCTGTGCCAACACACCTAGTCACGTGCCGCCAACGCACGGTACACAACCAGCCATAGCCTTAGCCTAGTCCTAGTACAGCCATGCTACGCCCTGGCTATGTTCAGATTACTTGCCCACGCTCCTTGCTATGATATGCTCACATGGGTCTTATTGCACCCACAGTTTGCCGGATCGTTAGCCTGTCCTTTTAGCTAGCCGCGCCCGATTGCAGCTGTGGCATGCCTTTGGCATGAAGGAGACTGGGGGTCTCTGCCCTTTCTCCTGTAGTGCACACACGTACAGGGATTAAAAGCACTTCGGTGCTCCGTGACTCCCCAACGGGAGCACGAGTTTAATTAATTAATTAATTAATTCTCAACAGAGAGCGTCTCTCTGCATAGGCATTAAATTAAATTAAATTAAATTATAACATGCCTCCGTGGGGAGGTCATGTAGCACATATTTCAGGATGGATGGGGTGGAGGAAGCCGCGTGATCGAACTATCCTAACTCTATCTAGAAAATCCTAACTGCACTACTCTTCAAAACGCCTCCTCCGCTTGGGGGGAGGTGGCTTGCCCACAGGGTCGGGCGTGTGCGCCTTGACAATCGTCTTCCACCGCGTCTTGTCCTGCATGGCAGTCCAAAGACGGGAGAGAGAGTGGATGCGGTGCTCAAACTGGGCTGGGACCACGAGGTCGTCCAGCAGCATCTGAACGTAGTTGGTGACAGGTTTCCCTACCCTTTTGGGAATGTCCTTGGGGCCAGGCCAGGTCAGAATGTGCCGCCCTGGCTGTCCAAGCCGCTGGGGGCCGGCCAGACCAAGGGTGGTGTCGACCTGGCTGGTGCGGGCAAGGTGTCCTACAAATGCTATCCTACGCTGTCTAATCTCGTCCGAAACACGAGGCATGCCATGATACAGAGACTCTGATGACGGACGCTCGGAAAAACCTACATTAAGGACCTGCCGGAGCATCCTAGTAAACTGTGCCGTCGAGCCGAGCTGCCAGTTTGGGGGGGAGGGTCCACGCCTCGGCGCCATACGTGAGCACCGTGAGGACGAGGACCTTGAAGAGCATGCGCTTGCGGTGCCCGTTCAGGCCCTTCGAGCGCCAGTAGGGTGTGAGCGAACGGAGCTTGGCCCAGGCAAGGCCGATGCGGGTGTCCACATCGTCGGCGGTGTCAGGAAGCCAGCTCCCCAACAGCTTGAAGCGGTCGCGAAACGGGACCTCCGTCCCGTCGAGCAGGCGCGGCAGCGGTGGATAGGCATAGCATGGCCAAATTCTTAATGCAACATCCATGGGGGTCCCATTATAGGCATTGAATTGAATTGAATTGTAACATAACTCCGTTGGGAGTATATGTAGCACATAGCCCAGAGAAGGGGCATATGGCCTATCATACATTCTAAGCTACTTCCTGCAAGGGTGGGAATGTAAACAACACTTGCTCTAGGTGCACTAGGGCACCTGCACCACCCAGAGTTTCAGGCAGCACCCAGCGAAGGGGAGCCTGTCATAGGTGGGGAAGATCATCATGGCTATACAAGAGCTAGGACATGGCTTCTCTACAGAGAGCATCTCTCTGCATGGCATAGCATGGCGAAATTCTTAATGCAACATCCATGGGGGTCCCTTTATAGGCAGGGCTTGGCTAAATTCTGTAGACAACATCCATGGGGGCCGTTATGGGCGCACATGCGCGTGGGCCACATGCTAGGCTAAGCCTGACTAATCTACACTACTGGTATGAATTCCCTAGTCTGGGGTGGCAGGAGGGGGCTGCCAGGGCTTGTGGTCAACGTGGATGACCGCCCCCCTCCAGTATACCGGCTTCCCCCCTGCGCTGTGCCGGAGCTGAAGGTAGGTCGGCCATAGCTCGCGTCGCCGCTGTTGCTGGGCCAGGGTCAAGTCGTCGTCCAGCGTGAAGCGAGTCCTTGAGAGCTTCTTGCGGCATTTAAGGAACGACAGCTTGTCCGCCATGTACTTAAAGGTGAGGAGCACGGGTGCCGGGCCAGCCTTCCCCCGCGCGCGGGGGAGGCGGACAGCCGACATGTCCAGCTCACCAGTGAGTAGCATGGGGGCAAGAATGTCGCGCTTAAATGCCTCAAGAAGGCTCGTGGAGGTCTCACCTGCCGGCTGGTCGAAGTGCTTGACGATGACATTGTGGCTGCGCCGGGCGATGTCGGTGTCCTCGCGAAGGTCGAGGGCTTGTTGCTTGAGTTGTGCCGAGATGGTGGAGGTGGTGGAGGTGGTGTGCTGCTTAAGCAAGTCCGCCCAGGTGGAGGGAGCATCGCCGGCCGGGCCAGCATGCGTCGGCTGGGCGGCGATGTCCTTCACCGCTTGGGCGGTGAGGCCGGCGGTGTCATGCAAGCTCTCAAGGGCGTTGGCGGTGGCTTGAAGGCGTTGGTCGAGGTCGAGGAGCTGGGCTTTGATGTCGGCAGTGGAGGCGGAAATGGCCGTGGAGGTGGAGGCGGCGGCGGTGGAAATGTGAGGAAGTTCAGCAGTCAGCGTGCCGCCGATTGCTGCTATGTCGGCAGCAAGGGGGGTCACGTGCTGCTGAAAGGCTTCCGTGAGGATGGAGCGGAGGGTGGGGACGGAAAGGGGTGGAGCCCAGATCTCGCCGTCAGAGCGCTGGAGAAGGGAGTTGAGGATGGCGTGCTGGAGATGGGGGCGGACGCAGCCGGACAGCCCGTAGATGTTGTCCCAGCGGCGGCCGTCTGGGCAGAGGAGGCGATTGATGGAGTGGAAATGGAGGCACAGGTCGTAAAGCGAAGCGTAATCCCCGAAGAAGATGCAGCGCATAGCATCGGTCGGAGAAATGGTGGCCCAGTCGTAATCTGCGACCTTGAAAGGCCGGGGCCGAAAGCTCGGTTCTGGGCGTGAAGACCCTCCTGTGTCGTCGGCTGGGCGGGTGCGCTTGGGGTCAGGCGATGCAGATGGCGAGGCGTTAAGCCCGGGGGGTTGCTGGACGACCACCAGTGCACGACTAGTGTCATCGCCGCCTGCCGGACCTGAAGGCGAAGCTGCAGCCTGAGCTGCAGACGTATTTTCATTGCCGAGCGCAGCCGCCAGGCTGCGTTGCGTCGAGGCGCGTTTGTTCGCCATATATTGCGTTTTAGATTCGGAAAATTATATCAGCATGTGCGTCTTAGAAAGACGAAGCGATAGTGATATTCACGGCTAAATTCGGTGCTCAAACGTGAAAGTTATGAGCTCCGACAGCCATGGCTACCTCGTGGCCGGAACCTCGTGCATTATAGGCATGGCGTGGCTAAATTCTAGAGGCAACATCCATTAATTAATTAATTAATAGGCAACATCCATGGGGGCCATTATGGGCGCACATGCGCGTGGGCCACTTCACTTTGGAGGAATTGGACGGCGCCCTTGCTCGCCTGCGGTACGATGCAGCGGTCGGTGCCGACCACCTTTCTGCTGAGCTGCTGAAGACCCCTGATCTGGCGGTTAGGGATCTTCTGCTGGCGTTCTGCAACCGTGTCCTGCTCTCTGACGAGCCTCCGCCTGCTGAGTGGCAGACGGCCATCCGCGTCATGCTGTACAAGAAGGGCTCTGCTGCTGACCCCGGCAACTACCGGGGTGTCTGCCTCCAGAGCGCCGCGCTGAAGGTCTTCATGCGCATGATGCTGCACAGGCTCCGCGCCGCGCTGGACCCACACCTGGGTGAGTCTCAGATGGGTTTCCGTAGTGGTCGTAACACTGTCATGGCTGTGTTTGTCGCGCGCCGGTTGATGGAGGAGGTGCGTCGACTTCCCCCTGACAGTTTGCCGCTGGTCTTCATTTTTGTTGACTATATCAAGGCCTTTGACACGGTTCTCTGGGAGGCTCTTTGGGCCATCCTAGCTCTGGATCGGGTACCACCTGCGTTTATTGCTGCCATTCGCCGACTGTATGAGGGCTCACAGGCAGTAGTGCGGACTGCGGAGGGCACCACTCCACCATTCCCCCTTCACCACGGGGTGTGGCAAGGTTGTGTCCTGTCCCCATACCTGTTCATTATTGTCGTGGATCACGTCATGCGCCGGGCACGTGCGCGCTTTACTGCTCTTAAGGGGTTCGAGCCAGGCTTGGACATCCTTAACGTGAAAGAGCACGGCGGGGTTAGACCGGGGTACCGCCTTGCCGACCTGATTTATGCGGATGATACCACCCTCATCGAGAGCCCCGAGCACATTCAGACCTGGCTGGACTGCCTGGGCCTGGAGGCGCGGGCGGTGGGGTTGGAGATTAGTGTCAAGACTGAGGCGATGGTGATAGGGGCCTCCAGTAAACCACCGCTGCCGCGCCTGCTCGACGGGACGGAGGTCCCGTTCCGCGACCGCTTCAAGCTGTTGGGGAGCTGGCTTCCTGACACCGACGACGATGTGGACACCCGCATCGCCCTCGCCTGGGCCAAGCTCCGTTCGCTCACACCTTACTGGCGCTCGAAGGGCCTGGACGGGCACCGCAAACGCATGCTCTTCAAGGTCCTCGTCCTCACGGTGCTCACGTATGGCGCCGAGGCGTGGACCCTCCCACCCAAACTGGCAGCTCGGCTCGACGGCACAGTTTACAGGATGCTCCGGCAGGTCCTTAACGTAGGTTTTTCCGAGCGTCCGTCATCAGAGTCTTTGTATCATGGCATGCCTCGTGTTTCGGACGAGATTAGGCAGCGTAGGATAGCATTTGTAGGACACCTTGCCCGCACTAGCCAGGTCGACACCACCCTTGGTCTGGCCGGCCCCCAGCGGCTTGGCCAGCCAGGGCGGCATATTCTGACCTGGCCTGGCCCCGCGGACATTCCCAAAAGGGTAGGGAAACCTGTCACCAACTACGTTCAGATGTTGCTGGACGACCTAGTGGTCCCAGCCCAGTTTGAGCACCGCATACACTCTCTCTCCCGTCTTTGGACTGTCATGCAGGACAAGACGCGGTGGAAGAAGATTGTCAAGGCGCACACGCCCGACCCTGTGGGCAAGCCACCTCCCCCCAAGCGGAGGAGGCGTTTTGATGAGTAGTGTAGTTAGGATTTTCTAGATAGCCTAGCGCTAGTATAGTTCGACCACGCGGCTTCCTCCACCCCATCCATCATGGAATATGTGCTACATGACCTCCCCACGGAGGCATGTTATAATTTAATTTAATTTTTAATGCGCGTGGGCCACATGCTAGGCTAAGCCTGACTAATTAATCTACACTACTGGTATATATATTCCTAGTCTATGGTGGCAGGAGGGGCCTGCCACGGCTTGTGGTCAACGTGGATGACCGCCCCCCTCCAGTATACCGGCTTCCCCCTTGCGCTCTGCCGAAGCTGAAGGTAGGTCGGCCATAGCTCGCGTCGCCGCTGTTGCTGGGCCAGGGTCAAGTCGTCGTCCAGCGTGAAGCGAGTCTCCGAGAGCTTCTTGCGGCATTTAAGGAACGCCAGCTTGTCCGCCATGTACTTAAAGGTGAGGAGCACGGGTGCCGGGCCAGCCTTCCCCCGCGCGCGGGGGAGGCGGACAGCCGACATGTCCAGCTCACCAGTGAGTAGCATGGGGGCAAAAATGGCGCGCTTGAATGCCTCAAGAAGGCTCGTGGAGGTCTCACCTGCCGGCTGGTCGAAGTGCTTGACGATGACATTGTGGCTGCGCCTGGCGATGTAGGCTTCCTCGCGAAGGTCGAGGGCTTGTTGCTTGAGTTGTGCCGTGATGGTGGAGGTGGTGGAGGTGGTGGAGGTGGTGTGATGCTTAAGCAAGTCCGCTCAGGTGGAGGGCCATGCCACGGAGTACTAAGCTAATCTCATTAGAAAAATAATTACACAAAAGTTTAAACAAATATCGTCTGCATCATCCCCCAACCGTTAGGCACTAGATGGGGATGTAATCCTCATCCGAGCTGGATGTAATCCCCATCATCTACGCCGACGACACCACCCTCTTCGAGGACACTGAGCACGTGCAGACATGGCTTGACTGCCTGGCTCTCGAGGCCCGTGCAGCGGTGGGGCTTGAGGTCAGCAAGAAGACAGAGGCCCTGGCGGTTGGGCTTACCAACTCACCGCCGCCCCTCTATCTCCTAGACGGCTCTCGAGTCCAGTATCGGGACCGCGTTAAGCTGCTAGGCAGCCTGCTCCCCAGCTGCGAGGTCGATGTGGACCATCGCATCTCCCTCGCCTGGCACGCTTTACGCCAGTAGTGACCTGTGGCGCAAGCCCCTGGGCAAGATCGAGAAACAGGACCTGTTCAAGGTCAGTCGTCCTTCCTGTTCTCACGTATGGGGCCGAGACGTGGACCCTCACCGCCGACATGGCCCGCAAGCTGGACGGCGCGGTCGCCAGCATGCTGCGTTCCATTTTCAGAGTAGGATATGCTGCTCATGTCCGCAATGAGGACCTGTACCAGGGCATGCCCTATATCACCAGCACCATTAATTAAGCAACGACGCCTGCAGCTAGTAGGGCACCTAGGTAGCTCGCACCAACCAGGTAGACACCTCACGTGGCCCCCCCGCAGGACTGCGACCAGCCCAGCCTGGCCAGCACCTCCTGACGTAGGCTGGGCCCAGTGATGTTAGACGCCGCAAGGCCCGCACCTTCAAAGAACAGCTAGTAGAGGACATGGGGGGCCTACTAGGCCTCTCCGTGATTTGGAAGAAGATGATGGACAAGGCCAAGTGGGCCCAGGTCATAGAGCTGGACAACGAGCCCCCCCCAGAGGGGAAGCGCCCGCGTGTGCAATCCCATGGGAGGCACGCCAGATATAGCTCCCCTAGGGCAGCGTGCGGCTGCCTAGATAGATGTTGTAGTTAGAATGCTGTTAGATAGATGTAGTATGTAGCCGATGTAGATAGATTAGACCGGTAGGACTGTTTGCACCCATCCATCCATCCATCGGGGTTAATGCTCCGTGACTCCCCAACGGGAGCGGCGAGTCTAATTAATTAATTAATTAATCCGAGCTGTCCTCTACTGTAATGGCAGACGAGGCGGTAGTGTAGCGGCTATCCTCAGGACCAATAACCTTTACCTGCGGACTTCTACCCTGGCTACCTAGCCAACTTCAACTCTAAATCCATCTTTTAAACATGGCAAGTGATTCTTGGACAACACATTTAAAAAAATTGAATTAAATTATAACATGACTCCGTTGGGAGATCATGTAGCATGCACATATTCCCTTGCTGGATGGATGGAGGTGGGCAGAGCCGCGAAACCGAACTAATCTAACTCTATAAGCTAATCTAATCTAGAAAACCCTACCTATTCTACGCAGCAAAGCGCCCCTTCCGCTTGGGGGGAGGAGGCTTGCCCACAGGGGCGGGCGTATGAGCCTGGACAATGGTCTTCTGGACACCTCTTCTAATTTTCGATCCTGCATAGCAGTCCAAGCAAGAGAGAGGGAGTGAATGCGATGTTCAAACGGGGCTGGGACCACGAGGTCGGCCAGCAACTGCTGTGGGTAGGTCGTGACCCTGCCGGACAACACATGGCGGTCTGTAACAGCTAAAAGTGATCCAATTCATGAGCAAGCCCTTTGGGGTTGATGAGCTGCATGGATGTAACAACCCAACACGTACAAGATGTAGTAAGTTAATTAGCACGTGACTGTGTCACGTGGATGCCAATAAAGGAATACACAACGAGAAGGAGGGAGGCTGGGAGGGCGCCCTAGCTAGCTTCTCTCGCTGCCTCCGAAGGCATGGCATTAATTGGGCTGGGCAGGCCACAGAGCACCCTGCCTGCATCATTGTGCGGGCCCTGGGATTGTGGGTGAATTAACCCTGGCCGGGTAAGTATAAGTAAGTACGTGCATGTCGAATGCGCATGGGCATGCCACGCCTTTCTGTTGGTAAGCCCCACGAGCCACGAGGTATCCATGCATGGCTGACGGCGCGGCGCGCTCATAGCTTTCACGTTTGGGCACAAAATTCAGCCGTAAATATCACACTGAACGCTTCGTCTTTCTAAGACGCACACGCTGATATGTTTTCCCGAAGCTAAAACGCAGTATTGTGTAAAGCAAATGCTCAACTACGCAACGCAGCCTGGCGGCTGCGATGAGCCAAGAAAATTCGCCTGCAGCTCTGGCTGCAGTCGATCCGCCCGGCCTGCCAGGCAGCGGTGACACTACTCAAGCATTGGTAGTGCACTCGGCTCCTGCGGCCTAGCCCTCGGCATCGCCTGATCCCAAACACGGTCGCCCAGCATGAGCGCGCCCAACAGGACCGCGCTTTCGGCCTCAACCTTTCAAATTCGACCATCACGAATGGCTCAACATGGCCCCGGCAAGTGCTATGCACTGCATCTTCTACGGGGACTGCGCCTCGCTTTACGACCTGTGCCTCCATCTCGACAGCATCGATCAACCGTATCATCAACCCGGAAGGCACCTGGTTTACCCCAGGTCAAGGCAACCTAACAGAGTCTGTTCGGCTGCCCCCGCCGGCCCCAAGCTCCAGCACCTCATCCTCAACTCCCTTCTCATGCGCTCTGATGGCGAGATCTGGGCTCCGGCTTCCATTTCCGCATGCACTCGGCCATGTATGCACTCCGCTCCATCCTTACGGAATCCCTCCAGCAGCACGTGACTCCGGCCCTCGCTGCAGATGTGGCGCAGCAATGGGAGGCACACTGGCTACTGAGCTCCCTCACCTTTCAGTTCCACCACCGTCACCTCAGTCCACTCCACCCTCCTCGCCTCCTGACCTGCACTGCCACCTCCACCTCCACCGCCGACATCAAGGCCCAGCTCCTCGCCATCGACAAGCGCCTCCACGACAATGCCATCAGCCATTTCAAGAGTGCCTGCAAAACGCCGCAGGCCTCACCGCCCAGGCGGTGAAGGAGTACATTGCCACCTGGCCAGCACTCTGCTGGCCCAGCCGACGATGCCCCTACCATGCATCCAGACATGGGCGGACATGCTGAAGCACCACGGCCGCGGCCACCTCCACCGCCTCCACCATCGCGGCACAGCTCAAGCAACAAACACTCGACCTCCGCGAGGAGGCCAAGCTTGCCAAGCGCAGCGCCTTAATTAACGTCATAGTCAAGCACTTCGACCAGCCGGCAGGTGAGGACTCAGAGTCTCTTGCCATAGCGTTTAAACGCAACATTCTTACCCCCATGCAACTTACGTGGTGAGCTGCGGATGTCGGCTGTCCGCCTTCCCCGCCGGCGCGCGGGGCAAGTCTGGCCCGGCATGACCCTTGCTCCTCATGCGTGCACCTGCAGATATATATAAGCTGTTGTTTAATTCTTAACCCGATGCTGCAAGAAGAGCTCTCTCGAGGACTTCCTACACGCTTGACGACAACGTTGACTGACCCTGGCGCAGCAACAACTGCGACGGGAGCTATGGCCGACCTACCTCCAGCTCCGGCAGAACGCAGGGGGGAAGCCGGATACTGGAGGCCCGGGCGGTTATCCACGTCGACCACAAGCCCCACTGAGGGCAGGCGCCCCCTCCGGCCCCCCAGCAACGCCAGCTTTATAGGGAATATATTGCAGTCTCCATTCATATTCATCATCCTGAACGACTCGAAAACGCGAACAAGATAACGGCAGGCTCGAGCTACCATGGTCCGGATTCTCCGGATTTCTGGCCTGCGCTGGTTGTCTCCTTGATATAGCAGTAGTCGGTAGAATAGTCAGGCTCAGCTTAGCACGTGGCCGGCTACGCGTGTGTGCCTATGATGGGACTCCGGCCCCACGAATGATGCATTAGGAATTTAGCTTAGTATTGCCAATGCAGAGAGCTCGATCTCTCTGCTGTGAAGCCATGCATTGTTTAGCCATTAATTAATTAATTAATTAGACTCGTGCTCCCGTTGGGGAGTCACGGAGCATTAACCCCGATGGATGGATGGATGGGTGCACACATTCCTACCGGTCTAATCTATCTACATTGGCTACATACTACATCTATCTAACAACATTCTAACTACAACATCTATCTAGGCAGCCGCACGCTGCCCTAGGGGGAGCTATCTAGCGTGCCTCCCGCGGGATTGCACACGCGGGCGCTTCCCCACTGGGGGGGGCTCGTTGTCCTCTATGACCTGGGCCCACTTGGCCTTGTCCATCATCTTCTTCCAAATCACGGAGAGGCCTAGCCCCCCCATGTCCTCTACTAGCTGTTCTTTGAAGGTGCGGGCCTTGCGGCGTCTAACATCACTGGGCCCAGCCCACGTCAGGAGGTGCCGGCCAGGCTGGGCTGGTCGCAGTCCGGCGGGGGGGCCACGTGAGGTGTCTACCTGGTTGGTGCGAGCTAGGTGCCCTACTAGCTGTAGGCGGCGTTGCTTAATTGTGCTGGTGATATAGGGCATGCCCTGGTACAGGTCCTCATTGCGGACATGGGCAGCGTATCCTACTCTGAAAATGGAACGCAGCATGCTGGTGACCGCGCCGTCCAGCTTGCGGGCCAGGTCGGCGGTGAGGGTCCACGTCTCGGCGCCATACGTGAGAACAGGAAGGACGAGGACCTTGAACAGGTCCTGTTTCTCGATCTTGCCCAGGGGCTTGCGCCACAGGGCCCGGTACTGGCGTAAAGCGTGCCAGGCGAGGGAGATGCGGTGGTCCATATCCGCCTCGATCGCAGCTAGGGAGCAGGCTGCCCAGCAGCTTAACGCGGTCCCGATACAGGACTCGAGAGCCGTCTAGGAGATAGAGGGGCGGCGCTGAGGTGGTGAGCCCAACCGCCAGGGCCTCTGTCTTCTTGCTGACCTCAAGCCCCACTGCCCGGGCCTCGAGAGCCAGGCAGTCAAGCCATGTCTGCACGTGCTCAGTGTCCTCAAAGAGGGTGGTGTCGTCTGCGTAAATGATGTCTGCTAGCCGAATCTCCGTGTCCGCACTGGGCCATGCCAGAATTTGTTAGCAACCTGCACTCCTGGTTCCCTGCCCACGATGCGGGCAAATCGCTTGCGCGCCTGAATCATTACGTATTCGACAACAATAATGAACATGTTTAGCCATGACGGATCAATTCCCGCCCCCCCTATAGATGTCCGCACCTTAGCTGCTGGAATACATAGTACGTGCATGGTGCAGGTGCACTTTGTGCACCCATGCAGAGCAGGAGGTAGCCCAGAATGCCCCTTCTCAGGGATATGTGCTACATGTACTCCCAACGGCCGGAGATATATGTTCCAATTAATTACTTTAATTAATATTAATGCCACGCCCATGCAAGTACTATGCTGATCTCACAAGAAATTAATACCCGGAAGTTAGAAATATCGTCTGCCGTCTGCATCATGCCCCAACCATAAACACTACTCCCTGCTGAGAGGCCATGTGTACCCTAGCTATAGCCTAGCCACATACCTTCCACCCCATATGTCATGCAGGCCTTCTAGGCCCTCTCCTCAAGCCCCCCCTGGGTGCCTGTGCTTGTTTAGGAGGCATGAACCATCATGGAGGCACCTGCAGGTGCACCTAGTGCACCCATGCCAGAGCAGGTGATAGTCGTACATCCTACACCTGCAGGTTGTCGCCCTGATTGTATTACAAACCCATAGATGCCCCTTTCTCAGGGCTATGTGTTACATATGCTCCCCACGGCCAGCTATGATTTTAATTAATTAATTAATTAATAAACACTAGAGGGGGATATAATGTTCATCTGAGCTGTCCTCTCAGACGAGGCGGTAGTGTAGTGACCTCAGGGGCCATAACCTCCACCTGCGGGCTTCTACCCTAGCTGCATGTTCTAGCAATGGGCCACGGGGCCCGTGGGTGAGAAAACAGGAGCATGCCCCTCAGGAAAGTTCTGAAGGTGCTTATATCAAGGAGACAACCAGCGCAGGCCAGAAATCGGGAGAATCCGAACCATGGTAGCTCGAGCCTGCCGTTATCTTTTCCGCGTTTTCGAGCCGTTCAGGATGATGAATACGAATAGAGTTGGAAATGTGTAGCCTTGTGCATTAAAATCAGTGTGGCTGGCTTACGTGTAGAGCGACTATAGATGACCTAGACGGTCTAGGGCCTGTTCAAACAGCTTGCTTGATCAGGGCGTATGTTTCGAGCCAAACTGGCCGGGAGTGTCTAGTGGTGAGCACCATTGCTGCGATCGCTCTCCCACCATTTACGAGGAAATACCCGCAAATGGAAAACAACTGAAAAGGTCTAGCTAGTCAGTCATCACATTAATTAGCCATGCCATGATTCCAAACGTCCAAGAACTGCACACGGTGCAAAGATGTGCTTATACTGATGCCGGTTTGGGGACCCCCCCCCCCCCCCCCCCCCCCCCCCCCCCCCCAAGGTGCCCCTGCGGCCTACACAGCAGGCTCGAGCGCCTACCACGGTCCTGATTCTTCATATTTCTTGCCTGCGCTGGCTGTCTCATTGGTGAAATTCATATTCAATTGCATGTAATAATTTCAATCTGCTGAATGTGATTTTATTGTCAATCCCACCCCCCACCAATAAAATGACCTGCAAGAAATGCGCAGCGCAACTCACCACCCTAGCATACATGCAAATTAAAGAGCTGAGACTCTTACATCATTAATCTATGTGTCATGCGAGATAGAGAAACAGGACCTGTTCAAGGTCCTGGTCCCAATCCCTGTTCTTACGTACGGGGCCGAGACGTGGACCCTCACAGCCGACCTTGCCAGAAATTAAGCTGTCCAGACGGCGCGGTCACCAACATGCTGCGGTCAATTTTCCGTGTAGGATACGCTGCTCATGCATGTCCGCAAGGAGGACTTGTATCTCGGCATGCCATATATCACCAGCACCATTAAGCAGCGGCGCCTGCAGCTAGTAGGGCACTTAGCTCGCAGCAACCAGGTAGACACAGCTCACGCCCCCCCCCGCGCAGGGCTGCGACCAGCTCAGCTCCTGGCCAGCACCTCCTCACGTGGGCCGGGCCCAGCAAGGCTAGACGCCCCAAGGCCCGCACCTTCAAAGAACAGCTGGTCGAGGCCGGACAATGGGGGGGCCCTAGGCCTCTCCGTGATTGGGAACAAGATGATGGGGAAGGCCACTGAAGTGGGCCCAGGGCATAGAGGACAACGACCCCCCCCGGCCCCCCCCGTGGGGAAGCGCCTGCGTGTTTGCAAACGCGGGAAGCATGCCAGACAAGACCCATAGATATAGAGTTGGCACCATAGATATAGAGTTGGCGTGTGTTTTTTTTTTGTAGATAGATTAGACTACACACACAGATCTCGAATGATTTATCTAGTACCAAATCCGAATGGCTTGCATCACTCCCCGGAAAGGAGAACTTTTGCGGTTGGACTGTAGGTGTCAGCTGGCGATGCCTTAGGATCAGGAGACGTCCGTCCTATAGTCAGCAAAAGTGGGTGCGAGAGGTCCCCAGTTCGATTCCGGCCTAGATTCATTTGCAGATCGCGTTTTCCGCGGACCGGCACTGAACGCTTGCAAATGGTTTTCACCTTTGCGGCGTGCCAGATCAGAATAGATTAGACCGTTAGGATTGCGTGTACCCATCCATCCATCGATCCATCGGGGTTCAGTAATGCTCGGTCACTCCCCAACGGGAGCACGAGGTTAATTAATTAATCAATTAATGTGTCATGCCCATTCCCTCCATCCTACATCTGCTATCACTACATGACGTGCGTATGCCGGTCTCCAGGCTGAACTGTACAATTACAAGGAGGCCGACCGACGCAAGCTGAATCAACATTGCAAGAGAATATCTACACACCCATTGCACACTCCACAGTACGTGTTGGTATAACATGATGACATACAACTGGCAGGGGGCAAGCTATTGAGTCTGCAAAAAGTGCTCTACACCATTGCATGCGCGCCCAGTGCCCATCCCCTAGAGTGTCCTTGTCCATTCCCCATAGCATCCTTTTTCGGCATCAGCATCGCACCATTGAACCAGAATAGGGCCTTTTGATCACCACCAAAGGCCCTCTTTCTTCCTCGCCTTTCAACTGCATGACCACTGACACGCCTGTGCCAATAGGCACACTATCAAGGTTATAAACCTATGACATCACCATATGACATCACGTGACAGTGCGCTCCGCCATCGACCGCGCGGCCCGGCGCAAACACCCCCCAAAGTATCAATATAACTGTTTCGTGCATCCAGAAATGGGATCAGCGCACAGCCTCCTCATCGCGAGATCCCTTGAGGACGAGAAAAACACGCGAGATCCCTTCTGTTCAGGGTGTGCTGACCCTTCCTACCGCTCTCGTCCCAAGATGAGCACCTACATCATCGACTTGTCTCACAGTCGATAAGATTTCAAACCGTTAGATACCACCATACGGCACCTGTATGAAGTCACCATACGGCATCCTGCACATGACGCGATTTTACGTCATCGCCCGTTCCTGGTTGTTTCAGGAAAGGTTTTACATCAACATCAGTTACCTTTGTACATCATCAAATGCGCCTGGCTCTGTCATATTCAGGCTTGATGTAAAGCCTTTTCGATGTACATCACCGATGGGAAGGTTAAACATCATCGATGGTACAAGTTTACACCATCGACTGCGCGCCTGGCGCACGCGTCTGCGCCTCAAGCCGCTCCATGAGCGCCAGCTGGCGCCGCATCAGATCCGCCAGCTCACCCGGCTTGATTCCTCCGGCGGATGCCGAGGCCGACGCGTCCGGGTTGGTCACAGGCATGTACTGGCGGCCGAGCGACTCCTCCTTCTGGGCTTTGGCCAGCAGCAGCTTGTCCCTGGCAGAGGTAGTGGTGGTGGTGGTGGTGGTGGTGGTGGTGGTGGTGGTGGTGGTGGTGGTGGTGGTGGTGGTGGTGGTGGTGGTGGTGGTGGTGGTGGTGGTGGTGGTGGTGGTGGTGGTGGTGGTGGTGGTGGTGGTGGTGGTGGTGGTAATGGTGGTGGTGGTGGTGGTGGTGGTGGTGGTGGTGGTGGTGGTGGTGGTGGTGGTGGTGGTGGTGGTGGTGGTGGTGGTGGTGGTGGTGGTGGTGGTGGTGGTGGTGGTGGTATGTGTGTGTGGTGTGGTGGTGTGGTGGTGTGTGTGTGGGGGGGAAGCAGCGGAGGTGGCGATGGTGGTGGCGGTGGCGGTGGTGATGGTGGTGGGTTACCCAACGGGAGCATGTGTTAAACTTACTATGAGGGTTGGGGTGTATTAGCCTTGGGGTTGAGGTTGTGTTGCATGGGCTTTATTTGGTTTGGTTTGGTTTGGTTCATTTCGGTTCGGCTTGGTTTGGCTTGAATTGAAAAGAGGGAGCCATGAAAGATATCACCATGGCGTAGAACAATACAAGTAGCAATCACATAGTACTAAGAAAGAATACTATCAACACAGCCTTCGCGGTGTTTCTTACCGCAGCTCCTCGGCTTGCCTGTGTGTCCGCCCTACATAATATTTTCATTGAAAGGTGCTTGTCATGGACAACACTCCAGACCATAATAGACAACATGAAGAAAACATTATCTGAGACTCGCGCTACACCGCGTGTGGGCGCCAAAGCTCCGTTGGCACCATAAAGTGCGACAAATGATCCGATGCCACTTGTTCCTCATCTGCCATCCAACACCCCCCTCCCCCACCCCACACACAATCACACGTTTAAGAATCCCAGGTTGGTCCTTTAGTATGCAAAGCTCATGGGTCATGTAGTATGCTTCACTACCATCATCATGACACAGGTGTGTTGTATTGTAGGCGAACAGCAATTAGTTTACTAAATGCTGCCGACCGGTGCGCGGAAACAAAAAAAAAGCGAAAACTCAGCATCGTTTTGAGCCAGACCGCTGGCACACATCGTGCGGTGACAGGGATCTACTGCTCCGAACGCATCCCAAACCCGCTCACATGTCCCGCGGCTAAATTCATTCGAGAATCTCCGGCATCCCATAACCCATGCCACGCATGGATGTGTGTTTGTCAATGAGAGGGCGTCGCGTGCATGCTGTGAACGAGATCGATCTGGAACTCCAAGGCACGCCGCAGTGCCCATCAAATTCTTACCAGAACTCCCTCACACGCACGTCGTGGGCATTGACCGACCTTGCACACCGCAACCCCCTAGCACGCACGTCGTGAACGCAAAACATCTTACCGGAACTCCTTCGCACCATCCAGCGCGACCAGCTCGATGTCGGCGCGCCCCGCACTCTCCGCCGAACCCAGCCCGCCTGCGACAAGAATAATAACAGGTGCCCCAAAGGGTAGATGCGGCAAGGATGGGTGAACAGATGCGGCCCCGTAGATGCGGCAAGGATGGGTGAACAGATGCGGCCCCGTGGATGCGGCAAGGATGGGTGAACAGATGCGGCCCCGTGGATGCGGCAAGGATGGGTGAAGCAAGAGGTAGGTGCGACATGAACAGCAAGGGGTAGGTGCGAAAACCGAAAGGGTAGAAGAGGCAAAGGGATGGGCGAGGCGAGGGACGGGAGCGGAAGGAATCAGGCACACCCCAGCCCGCCTGTGATAGTACTACTATCACATGACACGGTTATAATCATTCACAAGGGAATACAGGGCAGGAAGTCAAGCAAGGGAGGCCAGGGCAGTATCGCCGAGCGCAGACCGCACACGGCAAACACAGACATGACCAGGAAGACGGGACAGCGAGGGAATGCAGGGAAGGAAGTCAGGCAAAGCTCGGCCCCGCCCTGCCCCGCCCCGCCCCCCCCCCCGCCCCGCCCCGCCCCGCCCCGCCCCGCCCAGCCTGACTGCGAAAAGAACAGCTGGGACAGGACAGATACGAAAGACGCGAGTGCAGCGCAGACAGTCAGGTGAAGCTCAGCCCGCCGCCTGCACCAAAAATAGACATGACAAGGGGTCACACAGAGAGTCCGGCCAATGATGGTCCGATACGAAGCAGAGGGGTGGGCTGAGACAAGAAAGCGATGGACCAACATAAAGCGGACAAAGCGAAGAGCGGACGCGAAGATCACCTTTGCTGAACGATTTCGGGACAGTCCACAGCCCCCCACCCGCCCGAAACCAGGAAAAGAAGACCAAACCCGTGTACAAGTGTCTTCATACTGACTTCAATTTACCCGAACATTCCCCATCTGACTTGAATTTTGTTATCCAACACCTTCATTGCTGACTAAAGCAGTCACTTGTACAGCCTAAAACAGCACCTCCAGCATAATTACAAAACCTATAATCCAAGTAGGCTAGTTGCCCAGCCAGGGTCAAGTTTGGTGTTTTCACATGAAAAGAAAAGGCTTTTAAAAGCGGACATGACAGGCTTCAGGCACCTGAAGCGGTCCTGACGTTCAGGGACGAGATGTCATACAGCCGCTGCAGCCAGGTCTGGCGCCAGGTGACGTCGGTGATCTTTTCAAGGGGCACGATGCGCTCGTCTTGATTCCAGCAGCAGCAGAAGCATGCGTTGTAGCCCTCGGTGTACGTCAGGTTTTTGTCCGTGAGCTCGAGGCGCAGCGACGCAAACCTGGAGGTCCATCGCGATTTTCCATCGCAATCAAGTTGCGTTAGCTACGGGCCACTGTCAAACGTCTAACCAACAAAACATTTAGGCGGAAGACCTAGTCGCATGTGGCAAACTTGACATGAGTGGATGACGGCAGCGATTTCAAGACGATCAAAACTTGCGGAGTTCCACGCGATTTGAATATTTCACAAGGAAAGGAATCCGGCATGTCTGGGGAAAAACACGCTTGGACCAGTTAGACGTACCTTGTTTGGAAAAATTTCCACATGCACGGTAGAAAAACGGCGAAAGGGGGGAACAGTACACACCCTATGGCCGTCATGACAAAATTATATGGGATGTAGTTCTTGTGGAAAACGCCATGCTCAATCAGCACCTCCTCCCGGGCTATGGAGTTGTCGCTGGGCAAAATCTGCTGATATGATCTGGCGTTCGCCTTGTACGCCATCCTTGCGAGGGTGTAAAGAGCCGATGGGGTCGGAGAATAATCAGATAGCCACGTCACGAACAATTCTAAAGCATACACGGAAGCTTGGTTTGATGTGTTAGAAGCCGATCCAAAGCCCGACCGGCATAGCCAAAGTCCTTGTCCTGCCAAGCGTTAAGGGTATCTTGTCTCTTCGCGATATGCAGTTTACCTACATGTGACGTATACGCTCCGTACCCTCCTTACGTCGCGTGTCTCCTTGTGAGTGGCGGGTTCGCGCCTTCGCGGGGAAGATTCCGTGCGCTCATCGCGTCCCATACTGGCGCCAAGCCAGGTGCCGACGTGCCGACTGCCGACATGCAAGAGCTCATGCAAGCTGCCATGCCATGCCATCACACAGCCTGGCATCTGGGAATGCCAAGTGGCGATTACTAAAACTAGAACTACATTATTGTCCTCAAATTCTTGTACCTGACTGTTCAGCCTTGTATCTTGCGCCCAAAGAACGGAAAGAATTGAGATAATCAAGAGTGAGGCCGGCACTAGCTAGTTCCCGGTACTTACCCCACTCCAAACTTTGTGGCAAACCGTCGGTGACTTCCAAAAACGCGAGCACTTGGCAGAACAAATTGATTTCTTCTTCGATTCTCCATTGAGGCATGGCAACCCCAGCAAAATACCTGCTTGCCGCGATGTTTTTGGGGAGGAGATCAACACAATGAAACATCTTCGCGGGGAGGCGGGTTTTATTTGTAACACAGATTGTTAGCTCGTGAATGCAACTGCAAGGGCTGACTTGTCTTGAATGAACTTTGACCGTTCATTTGAATCACGCGCTCTTTGTCATGGGGCCTGGCACGCATAACGTGCCCTCGTTGGAGGATGAATGGGACCCCGAAGCCAGAGATGCATTGTACAGTTCCAAGTCACGCGGGGACCAAGATTTCGAGAGGGGCCGAACCGACGCTTTTGGAGGGCAGTGGAACGCGTATGCGCCAGAAGCTGTTACTAGGTTATACGTCGCCGTCGCCGTCTTCCTGACGACATTACTTCATTTTGCGAGTGCCCATGCTAAAAAAATCGGCGATCGCGCGGTTAATGCAGATGGCTTGCCTGGAGTCGTTGCCCGTGCTGTAAGGGACGCGTGGCTAACGCGCGCACAGCCAGTGTGCTCTCGGCTGATCGCGGCCTTGTCTGCCTACATCCAAACAGGGCGACAGCACGCAGGCGCGCTGTTAGAGAAGGCCCGACCCTTCTGCAGCACTGTGTACCTCCGCGCGCGGCCCACAATCGATCGCTGCTGGCGGCAAGTAGAGTCGATCGCACGCCTCGCTGGCTTGCGCGCCAGGGGCTACGCGCACCGCTTGGCCGAGACTAAGCAAGTTCAAATTGTGCGGGAGAAAGGCGCGCAGGCGTTGCCCCGGTTCCAGAATGCCATTCGCCGGGAACTGTCCCAGCCAGGGTACCACCCCAAGAAGAAGCCCCTGCTCTCTCTGACCGCGATGGTGGGATCGCTGCTGGTGCTCGTCAACCTGCTGCCCTATTTTTATCACCAGGTGCACCACGACCGGGTCGAAGTCGACCCCGTAAGTTCTCAGTGTCTCATTCCCTTTTTTTATTTCCCTTTTCGTTTGTTTGTTTGTTTGCTTGTTTGTTTCTTTGTTCGTTTGTTTGTTTTGGAGTCCCGTGTTGCTGGACCCACCCGCTGTCTCTCACTATATACTACTCTTGAGTATTGTAGTGGCATGGCTCTATCAGACTACCAGTGGAGGTGCGAAGCATGCCTCGTTATGATTATATCATACTGCAGGTCGTTGCATGCCTCGTTGGCGCCACAGACATGTTGGCACCGTGCTCTGTTGTGTAACGTGTTCACTGTGTTGCTAGACTTGCCAGCCTGCTACCTTCTGCTACCCGCATCACCGCCCTGCTTGTTACCCACGTGGCTGCCCTGCTCACTACCCATATGGCTGCCTTGCTATTCTGATACTGCTATGCAAATGCAACCGCAAGCCGCCCGGCATAACTGTGTGTCAGGTGTGAGTTCCACAACACCCCCAAAGGTATTGATGATCCTACCGTGATCATGCTGCATCGCAGGCAGAAACGGCTTCTGCGTTGCCACCCAAGTCTAGTCATGATTGAAACCATGCGCCCACACCACCCGGCTAGTATAAGATGTCAGCGAGGCAAATGAAAGCAAGTAGGGGCATGGCATATCCTGACAATATGCATGGCATGGCATGGCATGACATGGTATGGTATGGGCATAAATCCTCGATGAATGGGTAGATGCAGCATCGTAAGGCCAGTATGAGACGAAGAATGCAGCGTGGTGTGGCCAGTAGGCGACGAGGAATGCAAGCCAGGTGCTGCCGTCTGCATAGTCTATGGACTACAGTCTGTAGAGTCTATGGACTGTATCACGATTACTATGGATTTGTCCTAAACTTTCCATGGACCGCATCACACTTGCTATGGACTACACCTCGTTTTCTGTGGCCATCCTTGGCGGACTCTCCAGATTTCTGGCCTGTGCTGGTTGTCTCGTTGATATAATGGTCACTGTAGTATATAGTAATGCCTGGCCTGTGCTGGTTGTCTCGTTGATATAATGGTCACTGTAGTATATAGTAATGCCTGGCCTGTGCTGGTTGTCTCGTTGATATAATGGTCACTGTAGTATATAGTAATGCCTGGCCTGTGCTGGTTGTCTCCTTGATCCTTACTGCCGCGCCCCTTCTCTATCGTTGATCAGGATTGTCTATCACGACATCCTTGCTGTACATCGCTTTCGTTTGATGTTGCAATAATCATGTCATATACCAGAATATGCACATTAGCACGCTACTCTCTTATAAAACTAGGTTGTAACAGCGGGCAGTATGTACTATTCCATGCACTGTACAGCGATCGCCTATCCCTTCTGTGCTATCCTGGAAGGAAAAAAACGAGCTCCACGGACTGAGCTCATGAAATAGACGAGCCCAATGGGCTGAGCTATGAAATAAAGGAGCTCCACCGACTGACTTGTACAACTTCTGGCCGCATGGTCCCCACGTACCTGTGTCCTCTCTCCTGCAGCGGTGGCGGCACAGCCACCTAGACGCCCACAGCCACCTGGTAAAGTCGGATCCCCAGCGCCCACGGCCGGCACGCGCCCGCGACCATGCGGCATCCTCCCACGACCATGGAGCATCGGTCCATGACACTGCGGCAGCTCGTGACCGACTCTCGGCCCCCGACCAGCACGTGTCATCCCATGAGCAGCGCATGTCAGCGGCAGGCCATGGACACGAGCGGTCCTCGGCAGGGCTTGACGGTGGCAGTATGCTTGGGTCGCTCTCGGTGCATGGTGGTGACAAGGGGGGGAACGAGGGCGAGGACGAGGGGGAGGGCGAAGGTTCTCTGGTGAGTCTTACTATTACTGGTGAGTGGTAATGGGGAGGAGGGGGGAGGAGGGTGGAGGAGGGGGAGGAGGGTGGAGGAGGGGGGAGGAGGGGGGAGGAGGGGAGGAGGGGGGAGGAGGGGGAGGAGGAGGGAGGAGGGGGGAGGAGTAGCAGCAGCGAGGCTCGGGGCATGCTGGGGTAGTTGCTGTTTTGGTGATATTCGCTAGTTGTGCCGCCGGCTGCTCCTGCATTGCAACTCTATCAGACATGCGCTCGCTCGCATGGGATTGCCTTTGTGTGTGTGTGTGTGTGTGTGTGTGTGTGTGTGTGTGTGTGTGTGTGTGTGTGTGTGTGTGTGTGTGTGTGATGTTTTTTTTTTTTTTTTTCTGTGACCATCTATGCCTACTGACTTGACATGCACCCTTTCCTGTCTTTGCCAATCAGGAATGCCATCAAACCCTTGATCAGTATCCCCCCCCCTTTTTTTTTTTGATGCGAAACTGGTATCTTTCTCTCTCTCGCCGCCGGCTGCCCCCCCCCCTGCCCCCCTCCCTCTCTCTCTCTCTGTGTATGTGTTTGTGTCTCTGCCTCCCCCCCCCCCCTTATGTTGGTTGGTTGGTTTCCTCCCTACCCTCAGGGGGGGCTCCCCCTCGAGGACGAAGGCGAGCTGACTACCAGCCGCCGCAACTTTGTGGAAGAGCCCCTCCCGATCGATAAAGCCAACGACATTGGGGATGGTATGAGTGGGTCGGAGGAGGAGGATGGTTCGGATGACAGCAGCCATGTGACGGGTGAAGGCAGTGACGTTGATGATGGTGGTGATGATGCCGATGTCTCGGGCGGGGCCGCGGGTAAAACGACAGGCTCGCTGCTATCCCAAACGTCATCAACCACGAGAGGGTCGGGACTGGGTGCAACAGGCTCATTGCTAAGCACAGGAGCGACAGGACTAGGGATCGGCGGCGCAGGCGCAGGGGTCGCAAGAACCACAGGGTCCCTTGTGCCCTCCCGGAGACGACGAGAGGATGGACAAGAGAGCGACGATTTTTGGTCCATGGCCACCGGTGACCGTGCAGGCAGTGGCGGAAGTGGCGACGGGGTTCAAGGGGACAACGTTGTAAGCAATAGCAGGACTGCTCGCCAGGGCAACGCCAGCAGTACCCAGGCCCCCGGCGTGTCCCATTCAGCTTCCAGCCGGCAGCAGCGCCCACAGGGCAGTAGTAATATTAGCACCAGCGGTAGCAGCAGCAGCAGTAGCGGCAGTGGCAGTCGTACTAGTGCCGCCAGTGCGTCCCGACGGAGGGATGCTGCGAGCACCCCACCAGGATCACTGGGCGGTGCCGCGAGGGAGGGGGCGCGGGGGGGGCTGCCTGGCAACGATGGGGCGAGGGGTGCGCGGGGACGGCGAACAGATGAGCCGGTTCAAGTAGAGGAGGATGACTGGTGGGGCGGGGCGGGGTTGGGAAGCGGTGGGGGTGGGGGGTGGGGAGTGGAACAGTGGGCGGGAAGGAGCGTAGGGAAGGCGGCAGCGGGATTAACGCGGGCCATGCGGTCCGGACGCCTGGCAGGGAGGCGGCGGCGGGAGGTGTGGGCGGCGCCAGGGAGCGAGGGCTGGCACGGGTGGGCGGCGCTACGGCGGTTGACAAGACAGGTGGGCATTTGACAACTCACGGCAGGACTATGCTTTTTCATAGCTGCACAGGTCTACTTTCATCATTCATGGTATGAATGTTATAATAATGATTACTACTGGTATCCAGATGCAAAACATGGTAATAATATAACAGATGCGAAATGTTATAATAATGATTACTACTGGTATCCAGATGCGAAACATTATAATAATATAACAGATGCGAAATGTTATAATAATGATTACTACTGGTATCCAGATGCGAAACATTATAATAATATAACAGATGCGAAATGTTGTAATAATGATTACTACTGGTATCCAGATGCGAAACCGTTTTGTATACGTGTTTGTGAACCATGTGCGATAACTAGCCGTGTTCTGGGGATCATTATTTGATGTGCTCTGGGGATCATTATTTGATGTGTTCTGGGGATCATTATTTGATATGTTCTGGGGATCATTATTTGATGTGTTCTGGGGATCATTATTTGATGTGCTCTGGGGATCATTATTTGATGTGTTCTGGGGATCATTATTTGATGTGTTCTGGGGATCATTATTTGATGTGCTCTGGGGATCATTATTTGATGTGTTCTGGGGATCATTATTTGATGTGTTCTGGGGATCATTATTTGATGTGTTCTGGGGATCATTATTTGATGTGTTCTGGGGATCATTATTTGATGTGTTCTGGGGAGAATTATTTGATTTTCTGTGCTCCAGTTTTGGTTGGAGCATTTTAAGTTGGTTGGCGCGTTTGGATGGCACTATTTGGATGGTTCTTATATTCCCCCTTCCATTTTCCTGGTTAGTGTCCCCTTCTCTCCTAATTGTATTTACCCAAGTTGTTGTTACCCAAGTAATTGTATTTACCCAAGGTTGTGTTACTAGGGCCTAATACTTACTTAGCCCTCGTCTACCTAGTTGATAAATAAATTAATTAACCATTAATGTCCTAATGGCCTCGATGCCTCCTCGGTCATCGCCTCTGTATGCTCCCCACGAAACCCCCTCCCTCGTAGGAAACATCCTTCCAGTTAGTGAGAGCTCGCCCTCAGGGGATGCGCCACCCAGCCAATCGCAGGCGGAGCTCAAGCGCATCTACGCTCGCCTCCGCAACGTGGTCCTCGAGACGGACAAAGCGGCGGAGCTGCAGCAGGGGAACCAGACGGCGTTCGCCGAGCAGAAGCAGGTGAATGGGCGGCCAGGCGGGCGGGTGGGCGGGCGGGCAGGTGGGCGGGCGGGCGGGCGGGCGGGAAGGGGGTGAGGGGCGGGCAGGGGGTGAGGGGCGGGCGGGGGGTGAGGGGCAGGCGGGGGGGGAGGGGGCGGGGGGCGGGGGGCGGGGCGGGGGGCGGGGCGGGGGGGGGGGCGGGGGCGGGGGCGGGGCGGGGGGGGCGGGGGGCGGGGGCGGGGGGCGGCGGGGGCGGGGGGCGGGGGGCGGGGGGGGCGGGGGGCGGGGGGGCGGGGGCGGGGGGGGGGGGGGGGGGGGCGGGGGGCGGGGGGGCGGCGGGGGCGGGGGGGGGGGGCGGGGGGCGGGGGGCGGGGGGGGGCGGGGGGCGGGGGGGCGGGGCGGGGGCGGGGGGGCGGGGGGGCGGGGGGCGGGGGCGGGGGGGCGGGGGGGCGGGGGGGCGGGGGGTTGGGGAGGTACCTTTGGTGGATTGTTTATATGGTGGATTGTTTATATCGTGAGACAGCCACTCACGTGAAGTGGGGCAGCTATTCCTGGATGCATGGCACGCCAACGTCGAGTAAGGACTAGCCCGGCAGCTTCTCGGGCTGGAGGAAAGTGCGGTGGATCCCAGCGATGAAGTGGGACCGTGTTCTTGGACGCATGGCATGCCCACGTCGTGGAGCCACTCGTGGCTATAGTGACTCCTATGTGGGCATTGCACCCCCCCCCCCTAGCAGGACACCTTGTTGATGCCGGTCTTGTTGCATGGCGTGCAGTTACCGAACTGAAAATCATAATTACCTTGCTTATAGCACCAAGCTGTCATGGAAGTCAGCTCTGGAATGGTCCTGTGAAGTCTGCTCGTGATGTTAACTGTGTGTACCCTTGCATGCCTTCTCCACATCGACCGTCTGGCCGCAGGTCAAGAGGAAGGCGGACAAGCTGCTGCGGACAATGCGCGATCGGATCCACATGTTGGATGCCCAGACGGGTGCGGGTACCGCCGGAAGCAGTCCAGAGGGGAGCCCTTTGAATATTTAATTCGTGAATAGGTCAAGATGTGAACATTTGATCAGGGAGGCTTTTCACCTTGGTTGTGGGGTGTCGGATTGGCCTAGAACATTCCCGGCCTGTAACTGGGGGGTGTCTTGTGGGGCTAGTTGTCCTCGCCCATGTAACATTATTCGAGAAGGTGTATTGTTTGCTGAATTGCTGTTCACGAGCTCGGGATCATGAGTACTGACAATCAGCAGCATTTTTGTAGGAGACCAGCGCTCATCACTGTCCTCATGAACAATGTACGGTGCTCCATGTACATACATCTCGACATGTGGTGAAGCCATGCAGGTCTCAACATTGGTAAAGCACTTGAGGCTGAACAGTTGGCATAACATCGCTAGCTTCACAGGCCATGCTACCTTACTTGACTAGATCAAATTATTTGCCCCGCAATTATCCCAAATGAAAAAGAGGTTGTCTCTGTAAGAATTCCCGGTTAAAATCAGACGTGTTTTCCCCCCAATCAATTAGGGCCCCCGATCAGTGTTTTTGCTAACGAACCGCGCTCGGTCATGTGTGACCGGCGTCTCCTTGATGTCAGGTAACGACAAAACATGCGGCCAGCAAGAATTAATAAGCGTCTAGTTTAGGAGTGGCCTCGGCCTCAGGCTAATGGCCGACCGCACTCGCCGCGAGTGTTGAGTGGTGCTGCGTCGTTTCCCCCAGAAGGCAGGTGAGACGTCAACCTCCCTTGCCGACGAGCTCAAGGACCAGCTCCTTACCCTCACGGGCCTGGTAGGTGAGGTAGAACTGCGTGGGTGCCACCGCCTTCCCCACTCACGGGACAAGGCGGCTCCCCCACCAGTCCTGCTCACCTTCCCCTCCCGTGAGGACAAGCAGCGGTTAATTCCTCTCTCGTCGCAAGAGGTTGCACGACCTCGTCAACCTGGGCACTGGACGACGACCTGACCCCCGCTCAGCAGCAGCAGCAGCGACGCGACCTGTGGCCGGAATCCCTCCGCCACAAGCAGGACCCCGGCCCAGAAGCCCAAGGTGTACTGGAGGGGCGGGGACCTGATGATCGATCAACCACAAGATGTGGACGCCCCCTGCGGGCTAGAATAGCTTGCATAATAGCCCAGCTTGTATCCATTGGTAGTCACTGCCGCTATGGCAGCCATGCTTAGACTGTTTGCCTAGCTGTGCCAACATACCTAGTCACGTGCACCGCTAACGCACGGTACACCACCAGCCGTAGCCTTACAGCCTAGTCCTTGTACACCGGTGCGTACCCCACCCCAACCGTGAGGTGGTTCTTAGACCGCCCCTCAACTGAGGTGAAATGTGCCATGGTGTGGGGTTAGAAACTCAAGCGTACCTATTTCGATCATGCCCTAGTCTATTTCAGCCAATCTTATACTCTAGTAGATTACGCACAAGCCACGAGCCACGAGGTAGCCATGGCTGACAGCGGAGCTCATAACTTTCACGTTTGAGCACCAAATTTAGCCGTGAATATCACTATCGCTTCGTCTTTCTAAGACGCACATGCTGATATAATTTTCCGAATCTGAAACGCAATATATGACGAGCAAACGTCCTTTGACGCAACGCAGTTTGGCGGATGCGCTCGGCCATGAAAATTCTGCAGCCCAGGCTGCAGCTTCGCCATCAGTTCCGGCAGGCAGCAGTGACACTAGTCGTGCACTGGTGGTCGCCCAGCAACCTCCCGGGCTTAATGCCTCGCCATCGGCATCGCCTGACCCGAAACGCACCCGCTCAGCCGACAAAACAGGATGGTCCCGCCCCTCGGAACCGCGCTTTCAGCCCCAACCTTTCCAGGTCGATGATCACGACTGGACCAACATGTCTCCGTCCGATGCTATGCACTGCATCTTCTACGGGGACTACGCCTCGCTTTAGGACCTGTGCCTCCATCTCTACGACCAAGGTCGCCTCCTCAGCAGCAACGGCAGCCGCTGGCAAGCCCACAGTGCCATGCTTGGCTGCCCCCGCCGGCCCCCAGCTCCAGCACGCCATCCTCAACTCCCTTCTCCAGCGCTCTGACGGCGAGATCTGGGCTCCATCCATCTCCGCCTCCACCCTCCATTCCATCCTCACGGAAGCCTTTCAGCAGCACGTGACCCCCCTTGCTGCTGACGTCGCAGCAATGGGTGGCCCGCTGGCTGCTGAACTTCCTCACCTCACCGCCACCTCCACTGACATTTCCGCCTCCACTGCCGACATCAAAGCCCAGCTCCTCGACCTCGACCAACGCCTTCAAGCCACCGCCAACGCCCTTGAGAGCTTGCATGACACCGCCGGCCTCACCGCCCAGGCCTGCGGTGAAGGACATCGCCGCCCAGCCGGCCGGCGCCTGCTGGCCCGGCCGGCGATGCTCCCTCCACCTGGGCGGACTTGCAGCACACCACCTCCACCACCTCCACCATCTCAGCACAACTCAAGCAACAAGCCCTCGACCTTCGCGAGGAAGCCGACATCGCCCGGCGCAGCCACAATGTCATCGTCAAGCACTTCGACCAGCCGGCAGGTGAGACCTCCACGAGCCTTCTTGAGGCATTTAAGCGCGCCATTTTTGCCCCCATGTTACTCACTGGTGAGCGCTGGACATGTCGGCTGTCCGCCTCCCCCGCGCGCGGGGGAAGGCTGGCCCGGCACCCGTGCTCCTCACCTTTAAGTACATGGCGGACAAGCTGGCGTTCCTTAAATGCCGCAAGAAGCTCTCGGAGACTCGCTTCACGCTGGACGACGACTTGACCCTGGCCCAGCAACAGCGGCGACGCGAGCTATGGCCGACCTACAGTTCAGCTCCGGCAGAGCGCAAGGGGGAAGCCCGTATACTGGAGGGGGGCGGTCATCCACGTTGACCACAAGCCCTGGCAGCCCCCTCCTGCCACCTCAGACTAGGGAATATACCAGTAACTAGTGTAGATTAGTAAGGCTTAGCCTAGCATGTGGCCCCGCGCATGTGCGCCCATAATGGCCCCCATGCATGATGCCTTCAACATTTAGCCATGCTTTGTCTATAATGGGACCCCCATGGATGTTGCATTAAGAATTTAGCCATGCTATGCCTATGCAGAGAGATGCTCTCTGCCGAGAAGCCATGCCCTAGCCCTTGTATAGCCGTGATGACCTTCCTCCCCCGTGCCAGGATATTCCCCCCCTTCGGCGGGTTGAACCGGAGACAGCATGGTGGTGCCGGTGCCCTGGTGCACCTAATTAATTAATTAATTAGACTCGTGCTCCCGTTGGGGAGTCACGGAGCATTAACCCCGATGAATGGATGGATGGGTGCAAACATTCCTACCGGTCTAATCTATCTACATTGGCTACATACTACATCTATCTAGCAACATTCTAACTACATCATCTATCTAGGCAGCCGCACGCTGCCCTAGGGGGAGCTATCTAGCGTGCCTCCCGTGGGATTGCACACGCGGGCGCTTCCCCACTGGGGGGGGCTCGTTGTCCTCTATGACCTGGGCCCACTTGGCAATTACCCCCGCCCAAGCCGAGACCCCCACGACGTCCGGCTGTCATGTTGGAGTGTACCCCCGCGGCATCTAGCAATGCCGACTAGTGTCAAGTGCGCACCAGTCAAAGTAGTTACCCTTCGCACAAACTCCAGCCACACATTTTCATAACCGCCCTTTTGGCACCGCAGGAACTATTCTGTCTGATTTGGCCAGATTTCATCCAAGGAATCGGGAAGGAAAAACGGTGGAATCAGGAAGGGAAAACGGTGGAATCATATGCAACCTGAACCTGGCTGACCTAGTACAACACTATCGTCCGTTCAAGTCCGGCTTCACGGCCCATGCGACGCCATGTCGACCCGCCCATGCATAGCAAGCTTTTGCGCTAGGGAGGCAAGTGTAGAAAAACAGCGTCCCGTTGTCTTTGAATTGCCAAGAACCGTGCGAGCCTGCCCTTAGCCTCATCGCCTGATTGCCAGCCAGCAATCGGCAAGCCATGGCGGTCTGGGATACTTACGAACAAGACGGCAAATCAACCCATTTTCAAGTTCAAGATGCGGCCTCCGTAGAACAGAATCGAATGCTTGCTTTTTGCTGGAATTTTGGCGAGCAATTCAAACGAGCCAATGGAATGGTTTGGAATTTCGAATTAGGCTAGGGACTCGCGGCCTTGCAGGACGCATATTGCACGACGACACACTTTTGGTCGCTTCTTCAAATAAAAATCTGACTGCGGAGTTCATACATTAAGTGTTTGTGATATTAATTTTGATTTAAACGCATAGCCTGCAGCCTTTTCGTGTTCGATTCCGGAAGCCTGTTGAATTGTAGGTGCTGGTAGGGAGCGACAAGCACTTGCATTGACCATAAGCTGGCCAGCCCGGCGAAGCGTTTAATCCTGAGGATGTTATACACGCTAGAGATGTCTACATGCGCGGGGTGAAACCCATGCATCGATAATTGCATCGCCGACTTGCTTCGCGACATTGCTGATGGCACTGCATTCGAGACCGTGCTGGCCTCCCTCCCTCCCTCCCTCCCTCCCTCCCTCCCTCCCTCCCTCCCTCCCTCCCTCCCTCCCTCCCTCCCTCCCTCCCTCCCTCCCTCCCTCCCTCCCTCCCTCCCTCCCTCCCTCCCTCCCTCCCTCCCTCCCTCCCTCCCTCCCTCCCTCCCTCCCTCCCTCCCTCCCTCCCTCCCTCCCTCCCTCCCTCCCTCCCTCCCTCCCTCCCTCCCTCCCTCCCGAGCTCCCTCCCGAGCTTGGATTGGGATGAAACTTGGGAGGAGGCTTCCCCCATACTAGTCCATTATGTGTGCAAAGTGGGGGCTTGCAGGTCCATCGTTTGGGGGGGTGGACATGGCCAGGGGGTGCCATGGTCCCTTGCGCGCGCTAGCACGTGCCCACCGTTAGGGGTGGGCCATGGTTCTAAAATATGCAAACGAGCTTGGATTGGGCTGAAACTTGGGAGGAGGCTTCCCCCATACTAGTCCATTATGTGTGCAAAGTGGGGGCTTGCAGGTCCATCGTTTGGGGGGGTGGACATGGCCAGGGGGTGCCATGGTCCCTTGCGCGCGCTAGCACGTGCCCACCGTTAGGGGTGGGCCATGGTCCTAAAATATGCAAACGAGCTTGGATTGGGCTGAAACTTGGGAGGAGGCTTCCCCCATACTAGTCCATTATGTGTGCAAAGTGGGGGCTTGCAGGTCCATCGTTTGGGGGGGTGGACTTGGCCAGGGGGTGCCATGGTCCCTTGCGCGCGCTAGCACGTGCCCACCGTTAGGGGTGGGCCATGGTCCTAAAATATGCAAACGAGCTTGGATTGGGCTGAAACTTGGGAGGAGGCTTCCCCCATACTAGTCCATTATGTGTGCAAAGTGGGGGCTTGCAGGTCCATCGTTTGGGGGGGGTGGACATGGCCAGGGGGTGCCATGGTCCCTTGTCGCGCGCTAGCACGTGCCCACCGTTAGGGGTGGGCCATGGTCCTAAAATATGCAAACGAGCTTGGATTGGGCTGAAACTTGGGAGGAGGCTTCCCCCATACTAGTCCATTATGTGTGCAAAGTGGGGGCTTGCAGGTCCATCGTTTGGGGGGGTGGACATGGCCAGGGGGTGCCATGGTCCCTTGCGCGCGCTAGCACGTGCCCACCGTTAGGGGTGGGCCATGGTCCTAAAATATGCAAACGAGCTTGGATTGGGCTGAAACTTGGGAGGAGGCTTCCCCCATACTAGTCCATTATGTGTGCAAAGTGGGGGCTTGCAGGTCCATCGTTTGGGGGGGTGGACTTGGCCAGGGGGTGCCATGGTCCCTTGCGCGCGCTAGCACGTGCCCACCGTTAGGGGTGGGCCATGGTCCTAAAATATGCAAACGAGCTTGGATTGGGCTGAAACTTGGGAGGAGGCTTCCCCCATACTAGTCCATTATGTGTGCAAAGTGGGGGCTTGCAGGTCCATCGTTTGGGGGGGTGGACATGGCCAGGGGGTGCCATGGTCCCTTGTCGCGCGCTAGCACGTGCCCACCGTTAGGGGTGGGCCATGGTCCTAAAATATGCAAACGAGCTTGGATTGGGCTGAAACTTGGGAGGAGGCTTCCCCCATACTAGTCCATTATGTGTGCAAAGTGGGGGCTTGCAGGTCCATCGTTTGGGGGGGTGGACATGGCCAGGGGGTGCCATGGTCCCTTGCGCGCGCTAGCACGTGCCCACCGTTAGGGGTGGGCCATGGTCCTAAAATATGCAAACGAGCTTGGATTGGGCTGAAACTTGGGAGGAGGCTTCCCCCACAATAGTCCATTATGTGTGCAAAGTGGGGGCTTGCAGGTCCATCGTTTGGGGGGGTGGACTTGGCCAGGGGGTGCCATGGTCCCTTGCGCGCGCTAGCACGTGCCCACCGTTAGGGGTGGGCCATGGTCCTAAAATATGCAAACGAGCTTGGATTGGGCTGAAACTTGGGAGGAGGCTTCCCCCATACTAGTCCATTATGTGTGCAAAGTGGGGGCTTGCAGGTCCATCGTTTGGGGGGGTGGACATGGCCAGGGGGTGCCATGGTCCCTTGCGCGCGCTAGCACGTGCCCACCGTTAGGGGTGGGCCATGGTCCTAAAATATGCAAACGAGCTTGGATTGGGCTGAAACTTGGGAGGAGGCTTCCCCCATACTAGTCCATTATGTGTGCAAAGTGGGGGCTTGCAGGTCCATCGTTTGGGGGGGTGGACTTGGCCAGGGGGTGCCATGGTCCCTTGCGCGCGCTAGCACGTGCCCACCGTTAGGGGTGGGCCATGGTCCTAAAATATGCAAACGAGCTTGGATTGGGCTGAAACTTGGGAGGAGGCTTCCCCCATACTAGTCCATTATGTGTGCAAAGTGGGGGCTTGCAGGTCCATCGTTTGGGGGGGGTGGACATGGCCAGGGGGTGCCATGGTCCCTTGCGCGCGCTAGCACGTGCCCACCGTTAGGGGTGGGCCATGGTCCTAAAATATGCAAACGAGCTTGGATTGGGCTGAAACTTGGGAGGAGGCTTTCCCCATACTAGTCCATTATGTGTGCAAAGTGGGGGCTTGCAGGTCCATCGTTTGGGGGGGGTGGACATGGCCAGGGGCGCAGGCCCAGACGATGATGCCGTAATGAGGAAGATTGGCTGCAAGACGCCTTATCCAGGCCAGATTACTCGAATGCAATTGTTTATTCAATAGTTCCAAGCATGGGTGGCAAATTCTATTAATGGTAGAATTCTTTGTATCTTTCATTAAACAAAATTGCATTAAACAAAATATGAAATGATGTTGCAATAAAATGTAAGAAGTAGGAGATGCAGCCTTACTGCATCACATGCTAAAGGATGGTACTTCTTGGCATACATTCCCACTTTGTAGCTGTGTATCTTAACCAGTTTGGAGATCGAGCAGCTACGCTGGATATTACACAAGAACGTGCATATCTCATGGAAGATGCACCATTCTGCACATCTCACAAGCATCTACAGAACTCATTCTGCGTGTGTGATGGCACCCACACTGTGCAACATGCTTGCGTCAAAGGAAAATGCTCTGCCACGTCATCATCTGTGCCAAAGAACATGGGCAGTCACATTCCGGGCTGTCGCACCCGCCGCCTTCAGCCTGCGAGGGCCAAGAAGGAAAGAAACAAGAATGCAGGATAGAGGCATTAAGAAATGTAACATGCAACCAGACAAGAAGCAATCCCATAGGGCAGGGGCACATTGAGTACACAACGAAACCGCACCATCTCAAGTACAGTCCATGCGCGCGCACGCCTGCCCCCACCCAACCAACTACCTGCACGCGCGTGCGCGCCTGCCCCCACCCAACCAACTACCTGCACGCGCGTGCGCGCCTGCCCCCACCCAACCAACTACCTGCACGCGCGTGCGCGCCTGCCCCCACCCAACCAACTACCTGCACGCGCGTGCGCACCTGCCCCCACCCAACCAACTACCTGCACGCGCGTGCGCGCCTGCCCCTAACCCAACCAACTACCTGCACGCGCGTGCGCGCCTGCCCCCACCCAACCAACTACCTGCACGCGCGTGCGCGCCTGCCCCCACCCAACCAACTACCTGCACGCGCGTGCGCGCCTGCCCCACCCAACCAACCACCTGCACGCGCGTGCGCGCCTGCCCCCACCCAACCAACTACCTGCACACGCGTGCACGCCTGCCCCCACCCAACCAACTACCTGCACGCATGCGCGCGCCTGCCCCCACCCAACCAACCAAAGAGCTCACCAATGCCAATTATATCATCCCTGCACTTACTTGAAGGAATGTGGAGCCTTGAAAGGTGCGTAGAGGATCGTGATCTCCCTCTGCAGCTCCACGTGGCCGTCGCCGCCGTAGCGGAGTACCCACCAGAGACGGCCGAGGACCTCTGCCAGAGGCTTTGCCGCGTCGTGGGTGGGGGACTCGAACACTGCCTGCGATCGCCAGGAAATCCCCATGGAGGGTATAGTAGTAGGCAGTTTCAATGATGTTAATTTAACACATGTTTCCATTCGTGTCATGCAATGTATTGCATTTGTGCAACTCAACAATACTGTAAACAGTTACTTACTTTCAAGGTGGTGCCATCTGACTCCGCCTTGAACCGCTTGAGGATGCTGCGCGGCCACGCGCTCATCATGACCGGCGAGGTGGGGAACTGGACGTAGCCCTTGACGCTTGGGTCCTGGGTTGACTGCTTGGGTCCCCACTTCTTCTGCGCCACCGGCCTGAAAGCCGCTGCTTGGGACTGGTTCAGGGTGCGTCGGGTGGGCTCGCTGCAGCCAGCCATGAGCACCTCGTTGCGCGCCTGAAAGGCCGCCTTGAGCTCCTTCATCTTGGCCGGTCCCCGCACGCGCTGTAGGCAGGCGTTCTCCTTGCAGTAGAAGAACTGTGAAGTAAGTGCACATGATATGGTAGGCAGGAGCATGAGCAAGCAAACATGCAAGTAAACAATGGTATATAAGTGACAGCTCTCTAGCAATCACAACAATAGTGAGTATACAGCAACCCACCCACCCACCCACCCACCCACCCACCCACCCACCCACCACCCACCCACCACACCACCCACCCACCCACCCACCCACCCACCCACCACCACCCACCCACCCACCCACCCACCACCCACCCACCCACCCACCCACCCACCCACCCACCCACCCACCCACCCACCACCCACCCACCCACCACCACCCACCCACCCACCCACCCACCCACCCACCCACCCACCCACCCACCACCGAGCAACCAACAAACCAACCAACCAACCAACCAAACAACCAACCAACCAACCAACCAAGCACCCACCCACCCACCCACCCACCCACCCACCCACCCACCCACCCACCCCACCCACCCACCCACCCACCCACCCACCCACCCACCCACCCACCCACCCACCCACCCACCCACCCACCCACCCACCCACCCACCCACCACCCACCCACCCACCCACCCACCAACCAACCAACCAACCAAACAACAACCAACCACCACCCACCCACCCACCCACCACCCACCCACCCACCCACCCACCCACCCACCCACCCACCCACCCACCCACCCACCCACCCACCACCCCCACCCACCCACCCACCCACCCACCCACCCACCCACCCACCCACCCACCCACCCACCCACCCACCCACCCACCCACCACCCACCCACCCACCCACCCACCCACCCACCCACCCACCCACCCACCCACCCACCCACCCACCCACCCACCCACCCACCCACCCAGCCACCCACCCACCACCCACCCACGCACCCACGCACCCACGCACCCACCCACCCACCCACCCACCCACCCACCCACCCACCCACCCACCCACCCACCCACCCACCCACCCACCCACCCACCCACCCACCCACCCACCCACCCACCCACCCACCCACCCACCCACCCACCCACCCACCCACCCACCCACCCACCCACCCACCCACCCACCCACCCACCCACCCACCCACCCACCCACCCACCCACCCACCCACCCACCACCCACCCACCCACCCACCCACCCACCCACCCACCCACCCACCCACCCACCCACCCACCCACCCACCACCCACCCACCCACCCACCCACCCACCCACCCACCCACCCACCCACCCAGCCAGCCAGCCACCCACCCACCCACCCACGCCACGCACCCACGCACCCACCCACCCCCCCCACCCACCCACCCACCCACCCACCACCCACCCACCCACCACCCACCCACCCACCCCCACCCACCCACCACCCACCCACCCACCCACCCACCCACCCACCCACCCACCCACCCACCCACCCACCCACCCACCCACCCACCACGCACCCACGCACCCACGCACCCACGCACCCACCCACCCACCCACCCACCCACCCACCCACCCACCCACCCACCCACCCACCCACCACCCACCCACCCACCCACCCACCCACCCACCCACCCACCCACCCACCCACCCACCCACCCACCCACCCACCCACCCACCCACCCACCCACCCACCCACCCACCACCCACCCACCCACCCACCCACCCACCCACCCACCCACCCACCCACGCACGCACCCACGCACCCACGCACCCACCCACCCACCCACCCACCCACCCACCCACCCACCCACCCACCACCACCCACCCACCCACCCACCCACCCACCACCCACCCACCCACCCACCCACCCACCCACCCACCCACCCACCCACCCACCCACCCACCCACCCACCCACCCACCCACCCACCCACCCACCCACCCACCCACCCACCCACCCACCCACCCACCCACCCACCCAACTAACCAACCACCCAACTAACCAACCACCCAACCACCAGGATTAAAAAGGGTAGACAACCAAAGATTACAGAGGGAAAAAAAAAAAAGCAGATACACAGACAAAATATGCTCTCTGAACACCAAGGCAGCAAGCTTTATGACTTTTCTGTCACCTACAGCAGTAAAGCGAATGAGGCATCGCAGCCAGCCGCATCAAATGCATGCAATATAGAGAGGACATTATAAACAGAAAGTACCTGTACGGTGTAGTCCGCCCAGCTGAAAAAGTCCGCCTGCCAGTAGGCCTGCACGGAGACGATGTCTTGCACCGCCGACACTGGAACGGCAGCGCAGTCTTCGCTGGCGATTAGCTCGATTACAGTTCTCGACCAGTGAACTGCCTGCGCCAGGTGCTCAGGCAGTTCATCGTCGCGCCACAACCAATAGCCGCACAACACGACTTCGTTCGTGTTGTCTACGTTTCCTGCCACCGCCCATCTCGGGTCTATTGCCTCACCTGGCTTTACTATGCACACTACCTCCAGAAAAAAGGGCTTGTTGCCCGGATCCTCGCTTCGGACCTGCACTACCGACCCTGGGGAAATAGCTAGCATTTCCCCCTCGCTATTCCTTCGCAAAGAGTGCACTATCGTGTTATTAGCTCTGGAATCTACGCGGATCCTGGAAACCAAAATGCCGCGCCATCCACTGCGCCGGCAGCGGCATTTTTGCTCATTTTGAGCTTGGCCGGCTGCTGGGTAGGCGCAGGCGGAATGTGCCTACAGAAACTAGTGCTCGCGTAAACTGAAACAGCATTCCGTGACGCCATTATCGTATGCCCTGCAGCAAGTGTACTAGCTAGTGTAAAATGTAAATTATGACCACTAAAAAATGCGTGATGAGCGGCACGTTAGTTACGAGAAAATGTTCACAATGCATTATGCCTATTTGCAGCGCCGTATTTTCCAGCTACCTAATGCCAGCAAAATGCTTCCAAAGTTTCTATTTTCATGCCAGCGAGTTTTGCCACGACCGTTGGTGTAGATCCGAGTCCAAAAACTACTCCCGTCTAGAAAAGGTTCTATGCTCGGAGTCCACGGAATCAGGAAGTCGGCCCGCAGTTGCCGTACAGATCCGGTAGTGACTCGTGAAGTGAAAGATTTGGGCAGATTTGGGCAGATCGGGTTTGGTCGATCCGGTCCTGGATCAGTCCGTATGCTAAAATTTGCGCGCCGTCCGTTGTACTTGAATTTTCAAGGGAAACGAATGTTGCCTCTTTCGGTAATGCAATGCTTGTCCATCATCTTCTTCCAAATCACGGAGAGGCCGAGGCCCCCCATGTCCTCTACTAGCTGTTCTTTGAAGGTGCGGGCCTTGCGGCGTCTAACATCAAAGGGCCCAGCCCACGTCAGGAGGTGCCGGCCAGGCTGGGCTGGTCGCAGTCCTGCGGGGGGGCCACGTGAGGTGTCTACCTGATTGGTGCGAGCTAGGTGCCCTACTAGCTGCAGGCGGCGTTGCTTAATTGTGCTGGTGATATAGGGCATGCCCTGGTACAGGTCCTCATTGCGGACATGAGCAGCATATCCTACTCTGAAAATGGAACGCAGCATGCTGGTGACCGCGCCGTCCAGCTTGCGGGCCAGGTCGGCGGTGAGGGTCCACGTCTCGGCGCCATACGTGAGAACAGGAAGGACGAGGACCTTGAACAGGTCCTGTTTCTCGATCTTGCCCAGGGGCTTGCGCCATAGGGCCCGGTACTGGCGTAAAGCGTGCCAGGCGAGGGAGATGCGGTGGTCCACATCCACCTCGCAGCTAGGGAGCAGGCTGCCCAGCAGCTTAACGCGGTCCCGATACAGGACTCGAGAGCCGTCTAGGAGATAGAGGGGCGGCGCTGAGTGTGGTGAGCCCAACCGCCAGGGCCTCTGTCTTCTTGCTGACCTCAAGCCCCACTGCACGGGCCTCGAGAGCCAGGCAGTCAAGCCATGTCTGCACGTGCTCAGTGTCCTCAAAGAGGGTGGTGTCGTCTGCGTAAATGATGTCTGCTAGCCGAATCTCCGTGTCCGCACCGCCATGCCAGAATTTGTTAGCAACCTGCACTCCTGGTTCCCTGCCCACGATGCGGGCAAATCGCTTGCGCGCCTGAATCATTACGTATTCGACAACAATAATGAACAGGTAGGGCGACAGCACGCAGCCCTGCCACACACCCTTCTGTAAAGGGCATGGGGGCGTGGTCCCGTAAGAAGTGCGCACCGAAGTGGTGGACCCTTCATACAGGTTGCGGATGACAGCAATCAGGGGGCGGGGGATCCGGAACAACTCGAGGATGTCCCAAAGCGCAGGCCAGAAAACCGAATCGAAGGCTTTGATGAAGTCCACCAGCACAAGGTGCAAAGGGGACTCACCAGGCTGAAGGCGTTGCAGTTCCTCCACCAGTCGGCGAGTAGCGAAGAGCGCCTGTACTGTGTTGCGACCTGAACGGAAGCCGTGCTGAGTCTCGCTGAGGTGACCGTCCAGGGCCGTGCGCAGGCGGTTCAGGATGAGCCGCATAAGAAGCTTGAGGGGGGCACTTTGAATGCACACCCCTCTGTAGTTGCCGGGGTCGGCAGGCGACCCCTTGTTCTTGTACAGCATCGTGCGAAAACTGTGTTGCCAGGCCGCTGGAGGTGGTTGCGACGACAGCAGAAGGCGGTTGCAGATGTCCCGGAAGAGCAGCATAACACCTGTGTCCTCGAATTCGGCTGCAAGTTTTACAACTGCGGCCGGAATCTCGTCAGAGCCGGTGGCTGCGTCATAACGCAGGCGCTGGACCGCCTCCGTGACCTCGCGAGAGGTGAAAGGAGGCATGTCAGACGGGTCGCCAAGTGGGCCGACCAGCGGGGGGACTAGGTAGTCCGCCGCTGACCTAGGCGGGGCCGGGGGCCCTGCGGGGCCGGCCAGGGCGGCCGGGCGGGCGGCGGCGGCTGGGAGCAGGGGTGGGGGCGGCGCAGCTGTCCCCACGACCTCGGCCGTGGCCGTGGCCCAGGTACGAAGCCGCTTGGCTGGGGCGCCGGGGACGTCGTGGCGGTGGGGCCGGCCGAGGCCGTCCGGGTGCCCGAGGCGCTTGTACCAGAACCAGGCCCCCTTGCCGTCGTGCTTCTGCTGGCAGCTGCGCAGGTCCTTGACCATCTGCTGAGCATCTGCCTTCTCAGCCTGCTCGTAGGCGGCCCTCAGAGCTGCTTGCAGCCCAGGTTTGGCGAGCGGATCTCTGTTGCGGCGGAGCATCTGCCTGGCGGCGACCACTGTCGGTGCGTGACGGTGGACAGCAAGCTGCCGACGCGGAGGCAAGGTGGGGAGGGTGCGGGCAGCCAGGCGATACTTGGCGGCGACACCACGGAGGATCACTGAAATATCCCCCGGCGGCGGAATGGCGTGTAACTGCTGTCGGCTGCCCCCGGCGTCGAATACGGCCAGGAAATCATCCCTGTGCGACATAGCGGCCTGCTCTTCTGCTGACATCTTGTCGGCATCCTTCAGCACAATCCGGAGCACTTTCAGATCTGGCTGAGGTGCCAGCTGTCGCGACGGTTTCACCCCAGGAAACCGCAATCTGATGCGAGCGAGCACGAGACGATGATCAGATTCCACCGTGCTGACAGAATCTTGCAGGACGCGAGCATCGACAACTGAGGGGCGCTGAGCCCGACGTACGCAGACATAATCAAGGCACACCACCCGATCCGACGGCCCAAAAAAGGTGGCCAGCTGCTCAGCGGGGCGTGCGAAAGAAGCATTGCATGCAACCAGCGCAGATTCTGCCAGCAGATTCGCAAATAAAGGCGTGTTACCGTTGGCTGTCGTGTTGGTTGGGGAATACTGAGCGCCCCCAGTGCCAACTGGCAGCGTGGCGTTGGCGTCGAGCAGCATAACCAGGAAGTGCCGAGCTGGGATGTTGGCCTCCTCCTCCTTGAGGGCGTCGAAGAAGGCCTCACGTTCCGCCTGAGCTCGACCCGCATGTGGTGCATATCCCACGATAACGGTTAGCGTGTGGTGTGAATGGCCCTCAGTGGCCGAAAAAGTGGCCACTAGCACACGCGGGGACCGCAGCACGATGGACTGGAGCTGCTCTGATGCTGCCGGCGAGCACAAGAGGCCCACACCACCTTGGCCCGGCGCGTCGCCGCCACCATAGTGGAACCGCCAGCCTGCACGCAGGTCGTCGACCAGCAGACCGTTGACCGCGTGCTGAGGGTCAACGGTGCGTCGGTGCTCCTGGACTCCAAGAACAGCGATCTTGTTGTCGGCGCACAGGGCGATCAGCTCGTCGACGCGTTGGCGTGCTGGGGTGCCGCCGCTCGTAGAAGGATCTGCAGGGAGGGTGCGCACGTTAAAACTAGCAATACCAAGAATGGGCCGTTGCCCTATTAGCGGGGGGTGGGGGTGGGGGTGGGGGTGGAGAAGGGTAGTGCTGGAGGTGGGGGTGGGGGTGGGGGGGGGGAGGGGGAGGGTGGCGATTGGGGTTAATGCTTGTCAACGCATGGAGGCTTTCTTTCAGGACGGATATGCGTCGTCTCCGTCCTGGCTGGGGTCGCCGGCGTGTCGACTGGGCCTCATCCCGCTCAAGGCGGGCTAGGAGGCGTGTAAGGCTGGTAAATTGGCGGGAAGGTTGACCGTGGCGTGCCTGGCGACCTTGCATCCTGATCATGCTCGCACGGTGCGACATGAGGATGGAAAGGGGCTTGTTTATAAAGGCTGTGCCCAAAGCCTATTGTACCGCGAGGCCGCGAGGGTGTGCCCTTACCGGGCGCCATCCATACCCGGGACGTGCGTAGACGATGATGACGCAGCTGGGGCGGGCCTGGGACGGCCCGACTTGTGCCGCTTGTTCGGAGCCTGCGCCTCCGTGCGCTGGCCGTTGATGAATAGCACGGGGGTGTCGTGGACGAGGCGGACGTAGACCTTCTGGCTCCTGCTTGGCCTTGGTCGCCACGTCGCTGCCCAGCAGACCATTCTTGATGACTAGCTGGGCCGGTGAGAGGAGGTCGTCGAGGCTCGGCGCGTTCTTCCCGCCTAGGAGCTTGCGGGCCTGGAGTACCTTCACCTTGCTGGCCACATTCGCAAAGGTCACCCGGATGGGGCCAGGCTGGCCCGCCATCCAGGCTGCCGACTCAATGCGGATGCGTTCGTTGCCCAGTTGCAGCCTGCCCACGATGAGGCTGTGGTACAGGCGTTGCGCTAGCATCAGGTCCGTTTCAGGCTGCTGTGCGACCTGGAAATACCGGACCACTATACTGCGTGAGCGCAGGTCCTCCTCGACCGCAGTCTTGTGGGCTGCAGCCCCCCTGCGTGCTGCATCTTCCATCAGGTTGGCAATGTCCGTCTGTTTTACCACGTTAGCATAGCTGGTGGGTGCAGGGGCTGCTGGCTGGGGAGGTGTGGCCAGGGCGGCTTGACCTCGGCAATGCTGGATTGAGCGCAGCAGTGTCTTGACGGATAGCAGTGGACAAGGCGCCGAGTTGGGCAGCCATGTCTGCGACTTCCTTATTGAGCTTGTGCAGGTCTGCTTCCGGGGAAGCAGCATCAGGGGTGTTGGCGGTGCCGTGCTCGGCGTCCTTGAAAGCGGCAAAGAGTGCCCGGAGGCAGGGGCCTGCGCGTGGCTCAGGAAAACAGAAAGTCGAAGCTCTGGCTCGTCCATTTCGGCAAGCTGGTCCGTAGAAATGGTATCGCCAGACGTGGGAAAATAGAGTGGAATGTCGTTGGCTTTCAGGTGGTGCAGGATAGCCTGCGCCTCCTCGGCGGTAAGCGAAAAGAACCGGGCTCGGCGACAACCTTGCCAGGCATGAAGGATGCTGGGTCGAACTCAGCGTCGTCGTCGTCGGCGTCGTCGTCGTCCTCGTCAATGGGGGTGGCCTCGCTGGGTTGAGAAGACGATGGCAAAGGGACCTGGCGGTCCATCTCGTCGGCTGGGGTGACGCAAAGCCGCTTGGAGGAGGCGGTAATGGCTGCCTCGGTGGCCCGGGGCTGCGTTGCTATGGTTTCCGCATCTGCAATTAGTTGCGTAATCGTGTTGGGCGCTGAAGCCTCCCCCTCGGAGAGAGTATGGGAGGCGGTTGACGGAGTTTCTGCCATAGCTGGTTCCGGAAAATACGAACCCTGCCTGTGCTGCGTTTTGTTGATATTGCGCTAAATCTTGGGCGATGGCGGCTGAAAATTATATCATCGTGTTCGTCATCAAAAGACGCTTCTACTGCAATTTACCCGACCAAATTTCATGCCCGGATGTAAAAGTTATGAGCATTCTCGGCATCCATAGCTCGCCACACCGTAAACATGGTGCACCTAGAGCAAGGGTAGCTTACATTCCCACCCTTGCATGAAGTAGCCTAGGATGTATTAAAAGCCATATGCCCCTTCTCAGGGATATGTGCTACATTGACTCCCAACGGAGTGATGTTCCTAATTAATTAATTAATTAATTATGCTCTAGTCGACAGTGTCGCATGAGAGACGCCGCTGACAGCAGCAATTATACGTGGCTTGCATCACTCCCCGGAAAGGAGAACTTTTGCGGATGACTGTAGGTGTCAGTTGGCGATGCCTTAGGATCAGGAGACGTCCGTCCTATAGTCAGCAAAAGTTGGTGCGAGAGGTCCCCATTTCGATTCCGGCCTGGATAATTCATTTGCAGATCGCGTTTTCCGCGGACTGGCACTGGACGCAAATGGTTTTCACCTTTGCGGCGTGCCAAATCAGATTATACGTGGTATTTTTGCTGTTATTAGGCGTAGTGACAGCAAGATGATTATGAGCTTTCTGGCGCTCAGACAACTTTTCAAATTTCAGTTTGATGCAGTATATCGAGACTGCACAAAGGCGTCGAATGCACATGAGATACACCATGTTTTCGCACCTGTTTGTATACGGTACGTGCTGGCAGTCTACACTAGTGACGGGTTTACACCTTCCTGGAACCCTAAGTAAGTAAACCGCTCATGCTGACGCCCCCCGTGAAGCGAGAAGATCCGCTGGCCATGCAGCCATGGGCTTCCGGCCGGGGAGCGCTCGGTAGCAGTCCACGGCGCGCACGTAAGTAAGTAAGTAAGTAAGTAAGTACTTGCGTGTCATGCGCAAAGGCATGCCACGGAGTACTATGCTAATCTCATTAGAAAAATAATTACACAAAAGTTTAAACAAATATCGTCTGCATCATCCCCCAACCGTTAAGCACTAGATGGGGATGGCGCGCACGTGGCATTCTCCGTGATGTGGGGGTGGGGCGCCCGGATGTGCCCCATCAACAAATTCCGGTTATGAAGGCGTGCGCCACATAGGGCACCAAGGGGGCCATAGTATCAGCTTAGCAACAATGGATGCCATCTGAGGGGGGGGGTCTATTAATTAATCTGAGGGGGGGCCACCTGGCCAAGCGGCCCTGGGCCGAGAGGGGGCTTGGGGTCGGTAGATGCACCGCCAGCCGAGGGGGTACGTGACAGCGGCGCCGGGGGCCGCGGCCGCGGCTGAACCCAAGGCGGGGCGTCCGGCCGCTCATGTAGGCGGTCAGGTGGGCCGGGCGCACATCAGCCAAGGCCAAGACCGGCCCGGGGACGGCCTTCACGGCAGGGCGGAGGGCACCTGGGGAGCCCGGCAGCAAGGCCTGCGCCCGGCCCACGGCCACGCATGGAGCTTGGAGGCGGGTTTCGGGGCCTGCATGCGCGCTGGGCCAGCGGCGCATGGACACGGGCGAGGGCCACAGCGGGAGAGCACCTGGAGGCAAGGGGGGAAGGACAACGGCCCGGCAAATTGGGCAGGTGGCGGATCCATGTCGTGTACAGGCTCGTGGCGATGCAAGCTTAATATCAAGGAGACAACCAGCGCAGGCCAGAAATCGGGAGAATCCGGACCATGGTAGCTCGAGCCTGCCGTTATCTTGTCCGCGTGTTCGAGTCTTAGGCTTAATATGTCCACGACGTGGCCGCAAGCAGTTAGGCGGCAGAGACCGTCACGCAAATTTATATAAACTTGGCAAATGAATCCAGCATACCTCACTGAGTCCTCGGAGGGGGGGGCAACCGGATAACGCTCAAACGAATAACGTTTCATAAATAAAAGCTCAATTTAAAGGCTACCTAAATCCTACAAACTTCTCTGTGCATAGCCCACCATGTGAAAGCCTAAATTGTGGGACAAACGCCCAGCTTAGATTGTGGGACAAATGCCCAACCCTAGAGATTTTGAATCCGGTGGATGCACTCGAAAAAGCCTAGCCCGACAGACCGGTTTATGGGCCATTAACCCGTGTTTTTTTACAACGCGATGTATCGCGTTGTAGGGTTAGAACGCGATGTATCGCGTTGTAATCTGACACGTGGCAGGCACAGTAGATACGAGATTTTCGGTCTGAAACTCGGTGGACGGCCTCCTTACATCCCGTAGAACTCAAGAAAAAATCCTGGTATTTTTTGGATTTTTTTTGTGACAGCTGCAAACAAATATGTACCACTGAAATCAGGCATTTTCGCGGGACGAAGGTGAAGACGACGGCGATGGCGGCAGGTAGATCTCGCCAGTTTTCGCGCGAATTTCAGTGGCTGTTGGGTGGCACGACCATGATGATGCGTTCAAAGGTTGATAATTAGGTTTCTACGAGTTTGTTGAGGTACTGGGGCAAAGGAAACGTAGATTTTTCCAGTTTCTCACCCAACTTTCAGGCGGAAACCCTGGAAACCGGCATACATATTATTACGTCAAGACTCGGGTCTGCTGCGGCACCATGCTTGGTATTTCCATGGTGTTTCGACTTCTTAACACATGCTTATTCATTCCGAACGCCCGGACTCTCGGCTAAACCGAGATTTGTGCAGACTTTTATTGGGTAGCTCCGGGCATGATGGTGCCTGCAAATAGCGTAAGGCGTGACCGTGGCTATTGCTACGGTATGCTGTATTTTCCTGGAAATGGCCTCTGCCACCGGCTCAATAGTGCTTGCAGGCGTAAGTATATCGTGTTTCTACCTAGTTTCTGCCAGTTTTCCACTTATTTCTACCGACCTCTGCCCAGCCTCTCTAAGACCGCCATCCTACTCGACGTTGCTTGCATGTCAGCCATAGCAGGCTGCACTTGTGCAGTATTTAGGTGCTGTATACGTCGTCAAGCCGTGCATATATCGTGAGGATTGGATATTGATGGTTTATACTGCGTTGATTGTGCAAGAAGATAAGCTAGGTGCCCATAATCATGGTGTATAATCATGCGTTGTTAGCATCTTGCCACCATTTGCTAGCATGCATTCCAGCCTGCTATCTTTGCCTGCATGTAAGCTCATGGATCACTCAACCTATCCAAGCTTTGCATTACACATGCCTCTTTCTTTCAGTATTGCACACGTTATGGAATGAAAACCCAGTGCCTCCCCTCCCACGAGGCATGTGCTCAACACGTTGTGAGAGTGGATGATGCTTTGGCTATGGCTGCCTGATTCAGTCATATTATGTCATCCAGTCATGATGTTTGATGCATGTTTGATGCTGTATAACTTATACAACACCTATTTTCAACGTTTTGACCCTCCTAGCTCATGATATCCCCGTTTCTGGGGCTCGTGTCGTTGGGTCATGTTGTGAAGGGCTCTCATTTTTCCCACTGCGTTGTACTGCGTTGTAATTGTAATGCTAATAAAAAATAGCTCCAGTGGCCCAATGGGCCTGAGTTTTGTTTCACAGAGCCTGCATATGTTGCCCATAGCTCGTGCAAGAAGCCAGATTTTTTTCATGAACCATTTGTGAATTAGCACATGACTTGTGACCTAGGGTCAACAAATCGCGGTCATGGCCAGACCCCCCTGTATTCAAACCAGTGTATCTCTCTAATGAATAAGCATTTTGTAGGTCTGAGTAGCTCAAAAAATCCTTTGATTTATGGGCTTTCAGGAAAGTATACACATGACTATGAAAAAAAAATTTCCCTACATGTTATGACGTGTTCTATAAATAGCTTACAACGCAGTATATCGCGTTCTAAAAAAAAAAACACGGGTTAAGACACAGGTCATTTCCTTCAACGACTAATCCTCAGCAAGGCAAGCAAGACTGGACGCGGGACTCGTGTAATAACGATGCAGGCATCGAGCTTCCATGGTCCGGGATCTTCCGGATTCCATGCGCGCGCTGGTTGTCTCGTGACCTGTACCGATTGCCGATACTGGGGGTCATTGGTACAGGCATGACCCCCATCAGGCCCTTACCAGCAATTCAGGTGGCGTTCACCTGCCTACTGATGGGCGTGTGTGAAGAATGATGCTGGTGGGCGCTCATCCACACCCGCGATTCCCATGCCCATTCTTCTGGCACTCACACTTGTAGCCATTTGTGGCATTTGTGGCACTTGTGGCATTCGCGGAAAACTTTTCTCGCGCGGACTTACACTCCAAAGTCGCTCGCACACGGCCACAATCCCCATGCACGATATTTCACAGGCCGCATACTTCGCGGACAGCCGTGTGCGTATTACTTTTATTCGGCCGCTGGCCAAAAGATGGCCGCCACCGTTCACAAGCCTGAACTGTACTCGAGAATCACCTCCCCTCTCACGGCCGTTCGAACACGGCCGGCACCATCTAGAATTACAAGCCATTCAAATGGAGATTTCCTCCACCTCACAGCCGTTCAAAAAAACAAAACCACACATCCGCCATGCCCAGGCCTTTGCTTCACAGGCCCTCGGTCATGCGCCTGTTTCTCTACAGCCGCTCAAACACGGCCGCCATGCCCTGCCCCCCACCGATGCACATGCTGACCACCCCGATCCTCTTCTGCAACCGCTCGAGTGCGTACATGAGCTTGACCGTGAGGATCGCCCCCGTGGCGCCCACCGGGTGCCCCAGCGCAATGCCGCCACCCGACACGTTCACTTTGTTCATGTCGAGCCCGAGCGCGCGCGAGCACGCGATCGCTTGCGAGGCAAATGCCTCGTTGAGCTCAAACAGGTCGACGTCGGCCAGCGTGATGTTGGCCTTCTCCAGCGCCTGCGTTGGTTGCAGATGACATGCGCATCGGCACAAACGATGCACGCACACACGAGCGCAGAAACTTAAGAAAAACTTTAGAAAAGGTTTACTTCTCGAGCGGCTCCATAGACAAATGGCTCAGAGAAGCGGATGCCAGCACACACCGTGTTCAAACCCAGTATGGTACCTTAGGCCCTAGTTTGGTACATTCACTTGACACATGCGAGACTGCGCGGCGACGTTTGCTTTCTCAAGCGCCCACGCAAGGGGGGGCTGGGGATGAGGGGGGATCAAAGTCACACCACATTCCATGGTATGATGAGGCATATGCATACCCATGTGGCTCACACACAATACATGTGGCCACAACAGGCGTCACATTCCAGCACACGCCGACATGTAAGTATGACACGCGGTGTTGGCTTTGTCGAGGAAGCTAACTTGTCGAGGAAGCCTGAACAGACAGGATAGGGGGATGTGCTTAGAACAATGCCAGCAAGCAGCACACACAGGATGATGCGATCATGCGCACGCACGCACGCACGCACGCGCGCACGCACGCACGCACGCACGCACGCACGCACGCATGCACGCACGCACGCACGCACGCACGCACGCACGCACGCACGCACGCACGCACGCACGCACGCACGCACGCACGCACGCACGCACGCACGCATAAGAACACAGCAGCGCGTTGGCCTGCTCGAGGGCCTGCGTGGGCACAAGAGAAGCAATGCCGGCAAGCGGCACAGGACTGCGCCACCGCAAGAACAGGGATCAGCCCAATGCTGGCAATGTCACAGGCAAAGCAAGTGCCAGGGCATAGCAAAGGCAAGGGCACAGCGAGGGAAGGGCACGGCAAGGGCGAGGGCAAGGGCACACACAAGGATGCCAGCAAGCAACCACAAGTGCAAGATATCGATAGGCCAATATCTTTAGGCCACAAGCGTGACACCAAGTGTGTTCGCTGTGGGGTCACAAGAGAGAGTGCGATGTGGCCTGCCCGCTTGAGGCAGTGAGAGGGGGCTTGGGCGCCCTCCCTCCTTGCAATGTATCAGGGTTGAAGGTTCTTTTACTACTAGCAACGTAACGCAGTCCCAGGACAAAGTTTTTTACCATCAAAATATTTTTGGGGGTGGTCAACGCGGCAGGTTTCTAGAATTCCCCGGAACGCCATAGACATCCCATTCTCCCCTACGCGCTGGACATCACCGCCACTACAGCCCGCTATGTTGCTGCTACATGAATCAGCTACTAGCTCAGCCTCATTGCCAGCATGAGCGGATTACCTAATTACCTACACGCACTGCCCCAGCCGTGGGATGGCACGTGCGGGGCTTTAGGTGCGGGGCTGTAGGTGCTAGGCCGGCCATGGGTCGCAGCCCGCGCACACATGCAAACGCCGACAAGACCCAGACTGGACTGTCTCCCCCCAGCAGTACCCCTCCCCTTTGGGATGGCCTGCGCCGGGCTGTCTACCAGGGGTTGAAGCCCGCGCACACGTGAAGTGGCCTAACATGATGCGACGTGACATGATGTGACAGAACGGGATCCAAACGCCTGTACGGCCACTTTTCTGCCCCCCCCGGCACCCACCATGCCCACTATCCACCACCCACTAGCATCCGCCCCCTATCACCGGAATGAACTTGAATGTACCGGCGAGTGGTTATCGCCGGCTACATAGCTCCGAACCGAATTGCCGAAGTGGCAAAAAGGTTCCGGCGCTACTTAGAGCCAACTATCCGCCCACCATCACACACCCGATATCCTCACACAATATCGTTTTGTATAGCCCTCCGGACAGAAGCCTGCTCCAAACCTGGTCGTATCAGTTACCCCTTCCCACGCCCACGATCATTCACCAAGTACCATCCACCCATTCCCTTTGGGATGGCGAGCGCGGGCCCAATACCAAGTCAGGTTCGTGCTGGTTGCGCCACTGATGTACCAAGGAGACAACCAGCGCAGGCCAGAAATCGGGGGAATTCGGACCATGGTAGCTCGAGCCTGCCGTTATCTCCGAATACGGCCACTACCGCGATCTCCGGCTCCAGCCCACCCACGCCTACAAGACCCGGACTGGGCTGTCTACTCCCCCGGCTGCTAAGCTACCGCGCACCTTTGGAATGGCGAGCGCGGGCCCATATCCCATGATCTCCGGCTCGAGCCCACACACGGCGAAGCTGACAAAGCGCATGATGGGCTTGATGCCCCGCGCGACCGCGTCGTCCCGGCGCATGAGGACGACCGCGGCAGCGCCGTCGTTCACGCCGCTGCTGTTGCCTGTCACGAACAGCAGAACAAACATAGTCATAAGGACAGGGGGATTAGGCGGGGGGGACCTGAGCGAAGGGACACAAGAAGCGTTCCCTCCGCTGCTGTTGCCTGTCACATGTGGGCTCTGGGTGCAGGGCACAGAGGCGACGCCTCAAGATAACCAGGAGCCCGCAAGGCTTATCATGGCTATTACTATCGAGTTGTAGCGTGTTTGATTTGTTCACACCGCTGCGGCTTGCCTTTGGGCATGAGGGAAGCCAGGTACCGCTGCCCTCTAGTCGTCATGCAACACACATGGATATGAAGCACTAGAAGCGCTCCACGTTCTCCCCACAGGATCGCGTGTAGTACATTAAATAGGCGCGTGGTCAATTGATTAGGCATGTGGGGGTTGTGGAGGAGTGTGCATGGATATCAAGTCTGAAAGTGCCTCCGCGTCTCGTCGGCGGGATCGACCATGTGATCGCGAGTAATTGAGTAATGAATAAATAAATAAATAAATACCAGCAAATCAATCGTAATAATAATAACAATGACGACAGCAGTAATAATACAATAATAGTAATAATAAACAATAATACGCATTCGGCGTTCCCCCACAGGTCTGCATGCAATTAATGAAAACTGTGAAAGCTGAACCGTCAAATGAGTGCCAGCGCTGTGCCACCAGGCTCTTCTCATATTCCCCCGCCGCGCACCCACCCACACTCCTGAACTACCACCGGCCGTCACCCTCCCCGTTCCCTCCCGGTTCAACACCGCTCCAAAGCAGCGCACCAAAATACGAACATCAACAACACGACCCGCCACCCCGGCACGCCTGACCACCCACCGGCCGGGACGGTGAAATCAACAACACGACCCGCCACCCCTGCCTGCACGCCTGACCACCCACCGGCCGTGACGGTCCCCGTGCCATGGTGTTTGAACACCGGCCGCAGCGCGCTCAAACCCTCGACTGTCGTGCCGGCACGCAGATGCTCGTCCCTGGAGAAGGGCGGCCCCTTGGACCGCGGGATGGGTACAGGCACGATCTCCGAGTCAAAGTGACCCTCCCGCAGCGCAACCTCCGCGAGGTTTTGGCTGCGGGCTGCGAACGTGTCCTGCGCCTCGCGGTCCACCTGGCACGATCGAAGCGGAGCAAGAGGGGGAGGTATTGCATGGGGAGGGAATGGTGAAAGGTGAGCGTGCGACGTGCACAGCCGTGTGTTCGCAAACGTGTCCTGCGCATCGCGGTCCACCTGTCAGCGCGGGGGTGCGTGCAAGCAGTAAACCCCCAGCGCATGCCCCTACAGTAAGCCTCTAGCGCACACGTTAGCGCATACCTCTATCAACCTAGCCACAGCAGGCTTGAGCGACCATGGTCTGGATTCTCCCGATTTCTGGTCACTATAGTATTGTAATGCCATGCCTGCGCTGGTTGTCTCATGGATATCACGGTCACTATAGTACAGTGATGCCATGCCTGCACTGGTTGTCTCATGGATATCACGGTCACTATAGTACAGTGATGCCATGCCTGCGCTGGTTGTCTCATGGATATCACGGTCACTATAGTACAGTGATGCCATGCCTGCGCTGGTTGTCTCATGGATATCACGGTCACTATAGTACAGTGATGCCATGCCTGCGCTGGTTGTCTCATGGATATCACGGTCACTATAATACAGTGATGCCATGCCTGCGCTGGTTGTCTCATGGATATCACGGTCACTATAGTACAGTGATGCCATGCCTGCACTGGTTGTCTCATGGATATCACGGTCACTATAATACAGTGATGCCATGCCTGCGCTGGTTGTCTCACGGATATCACGGTCACTATAATACAGTGATGCCATGCCTGCGCTGGTTGTCTCACGGATATCACGGTCACTATAATACAGTGATGCCATGCCTGCGCTGGTTGTCTCACGGATATCACGGTCACTATAATACAGTGATGCCATGCCTGCGCTGGTTGAATCACGGATATCACGGTCACTATAATACAGTGATGCCATGCCTGCGCTGGTTGAATCACGGATACCCTTTTAGTTCCCCCATGGCACGCCACCCACCGAGAAACGCTCCGCAACGTTTTCAGCCGTCACGCCCATCGGCACCTTCTTGAACGGGTCGGTGATGAGCGACATGGTCCCATCCATCATCTCACGCGGGCCCAGCCGGTAGCCATCCCTGTGTAAGGGTGGTGGCCGTGTGTGTGTGTGTGTGTGTGTGTGTGTGTGTGTGTGTGTGTGTGTGTGTGTGTGTGTGTGTCCGAGATCAGCGACGGGGTCCCGTTCGCCATCTCCCAGGCGGTAGCCATCCATGAGTAAGGGTGGTGGCAGGGGGGGGAGGCCGCATATTTGGTGGCGGTGGTGGGGAGGTATATGGTGGCGGAGCGGCAGATTTTGGTGGCGGAGCGGCAGGGTGACAGGGTGGCGGAATGCAGGCACGGTGACAGGGTGGCGGAATGCAGGCACGGTGGTGGCATCAGCAACCGTCACCAATTGCGGTAGTGCCCACGGAACGGATGGTGGCGTGGCGTCAGGATATGGTGACATTTTTGGTACAATACTGGATTCGAACACAGGCACTGTTGCATGATATGGTGGCGGCAAGCCGCGATATGGTGGCGGGGTGGCAGAGTACGGTGGCGGAATGCAGGGACTGATTGAATGTTAGGTACTGATTGCAGTCTACCACATAACAGTCCATCCCAAACAGCTATTCAAAACAGTAGAACAAATGCGGAATACTTACAGTAGGTGTAACACTTAAGAAGGCCATTCCATAAATTAATATACCACGCATTTAATCCCATCAAAGGCCTCGCTGACATTGACGTACGATATCTCTACAAAGGCTGAACGACCAAAAGCTAGAAAGCAAGAATGTAGCCCCCACATTCAAGTCAATGAGAGCCATTGCAGACATGTTCTCAACTACCAGCTTTGCTAACGAGGAGCGAGTAACGAGGAGCTGATGAGATTATAACTAGCGATTTCAACTGGCATGAGATTGTAACTAGTTGTATCAACCAATCGTCCAGTTGAAAATCATACATGGCATTGCAGACATGTTCTCGCCGACCATCTTTGCTGACGAGGAGTAATGAGGAGTAACGAGGAGTTGATGAGATTGTGACTATAGAAGTATCAAACAATCTTACCGCGCGTTGAAATCCATGAAGGGCATCGCAGACATGTTCTCGTTGCCGCCAGCGACGACCACCTTGATGTCCTTCTCCAGCAGCAGCTGCTGCGCGCCCGTGATGATCGCTTGCAGGCCGGAGGAGCACAGACGGTTGACGTTCATGGCCGTGCTCGCGCAGGGGATGCCGGCCGTCAGCGCGCAGCGCCGCGCGTTGTAGGCGTCGTGGCCGACCTGGCCGACCTGACCCATGATTACCTGGCGGGAGCGTTCGCGGCGGGAAGCACGACGCGCTGGCACAGCATGTGGTCACGGGAAGGGACGCGGCCTAGTCGGGATGGAATTTGCATGCAAACCAGCGACAGCACACCTCACAAGCATGCTACTACCTGTATGGGAAACTTCATAGTTCTTTGTAGAAACGTGACCTTATTATAATATAGCCCCAAAATGCTCCCCTTACGAGTAGCCTTCACGAGAAACCAAGGCATGGAGGTAGAGATGCAGAACGTATGCGCCCAACAAGGAAGAGCAGCAGTCCCTGTATATGTGCTAAAAGCGAAGCAGCCAGACATCCGGGCAACTATGCATTGCAACAAAATCTGTACAGTCATATTACCTCATTCACATCTTCTGGTGAAATCTTGCTGCGTTCTAGAGCTGCCCTTATGGCGATGGCTCCCAATTCGAAGGCCGGGACATCCTTAAGCGAGCCCCCAAATTTGCCGATTGGCGTCCGCGCCCCTCCGACAATAACGATATCCGGTCGGTCAGATGCCATCGTGATAGTCCTCCGACACCGGGGGATGCTGCGGGATGGAAGGAGACTTGGTGTCAGACTTGTCCCAATTAATCCCGCAGCGCGCATCGGCTTCCAAGCGGCATTGCCGGGCTGGCATAGCCGGTCTACTGTAAGGTACGCGGGGCATTATGTGCCAGGGCAATGCCTAATAATTCGCGGCCTCGATCGCCATCGCGGGCACGCAGCATCCGTACGTGATCGCCGTCGATCCACGCGGCAACAGTACGACATCAGGTACGGTTGGGGTACCTGTAACCACCATTGAACACGGCTCCGAGAGCTGCTCCGAGCTGCTCCGAGGGGACGTCCTCGACGCTGATTCTACAGTAACGCTGTACAGTAACGCTGGGCACAGGCCCTGTTCTTTTAGGTTCTTCTTGTGCCTGGAGCCTGCCTGGAGTGGTCGGGGCTGGTCGGGTTCTGGCTCGCACACTCATGAGTGAAACACTCACCCCCGGACCAGAATCAGACCGGGGCTGGTCGCGACCAGGTCACGAGGTCGTGACGTCGGGCCGCGCCTGGGCGCCCGCCGCCCGGTCGCCGTTTTCGCGTCCGCGGTCGCTTTGTGTTTTTTAACCTTCTTTTCCTGTTCTTTTCTTCAAGCTTTCGACTTTCGAGTTTCGACCTCATAGAGCGGGCCTCATTTTACAAAACGTTTTTGAATAGAAACCTTCGCTTTGAATAGAAACCTCCTGGTTGATCGATGTCGACCAGACAGTCAGGCACCAGTGGGCAGTGACCAGACCCGTCCACCGAGAAGACACAACCATCCACAACGTTCAAGAGTGCATGCTAAGTGCCAGGTGGAATCGTTGCCTTGGTAGTTGTGCAAGGCTCGCTTCAGTCACATCTCGTACGGTGGACGAATGAGAAAAGGCCAATTGGACATCCTGCTTGAAAGTCTCGCCGGAATCCGAACGGCGGACGGTTCAGCGTACGTGCGCAAAGGGGAAGTTTGTGGCAGGGACCAGTCCCGTGGTTTTGTGACGCGACACGGCCTAGCGCAGCAAGCGAGGCAAAACCTGAAGCCAAACGAGAAACGAGAGACTTTCTGTTTTCGTTTGCCATTACGGTAATGGCGAGTGACTTACAGAGGCCGAGAGTGACGTACACCGTTTTCATACGATTTACATTGGGTTGTCATATCCTTATTGTGCCGGGACCATGCTGCTGATGCTGTGCCAAAGCCGCATTTCCCACTGATGATGTTTTTAGAGATATTACTTGGACGTGACGTAAGCGAGTAGCATTGGAAAGCCGAGAATATGGGCATTTTATGCGTCGTTCCCTGCGGAGCGTGCACCGCGGGGATCGCCAATGGATAGTGCTGCTAGGAACCGTCGCATCTTGAGTTTCATTGGCATGCCAGGAACCGAGGGTGATGTCGTAAGGCGCAGAAGAAGACGGTGGCAGCATCAACTAGTGTCGGGTTTTACCGCCAGCTGTACCACCGGGCACATCCACCCATCTCTCATTTGCACTTAGCACGCCGTCGGTTGACGCAGCGCATCTATGTCATTTCGGGGCAGGGACCCCGATACGAGAGAGAAAAGGCAGAGCGCAGAGCTCATGGACGAGCTTGAAAATGCGGAGCTTCTGGAAATGGTTATCACTCACGAGGTCTCCAAGTTGGACACCCTTGCTGGACTCGCCATCAAGTACAACGTGCAGGTGAGTACTGATCTGCGAGTTTCCCCTGCAACATCTCGTAATTGCGGCGCTCCTTTGTGACCACACGCTCGCTGCCACTCCTCGGCGTGTCCAGCTCGCATGCAGGACCTAATTCTGTCTCTTCTCATCGTGTCGTGCAGGTCGCGGATATCAAGCGCCTGAATGGCTTGGCCTTGGATTCGTCTCTGTTTGCGAGGCAAATGATTTACATCCCCAAGCCAGGCCTCATGCCAAGGTAATTAGTTTCGTTGCCTTTTCCCAAACGACCCTTTGTGCTCGACAACTGCATGCCACGCTCTCTGTCTTTGTTGTGTTAGTCCTTTTGTTAACTGCCATGCGGCATCCCTTGATGTATGGACCCTTTACCAGCTCTGCGGAGCAGCTGCTCCCTATCACAGCTTGTCTCCTGCATGACCCCAATCCCACCTCATCCCAACGTGATGAGGTGGGATTGTCCTGGCCTCCTTCCCCCCCCTTGCCTCCAGCCATGATGCCCATTGCATCCCTGTTGTAGTCGTATTGCATCCTTATTGCATCCTTATTGCAGCCCTATCGTGGCCTTTTTGCATCCCTATTGTAGCCTTATACTTTACCCCTGGTCCACGCCCTTTCTCCTAATTTTGTATCCCTCTTTCCTCATGTTCTTTCGTTTCCCTCCCCCTCCTGTCACACCATCTTTCTTTTCCCTTGCCCTACCCCCCTCCCTGTCCTTCATATCCCCGCTGCCACATGGCGTTGCCACAATTGCCGGACATGCAATGTCCCAATATGGCGCAGGTATCGGCACCGCTGCAGCCGCCGTGAATGTTTGTGTGTGTGTGTCTTTTGTGCCATACAACGACACTACAGCGCGCTTGTGCCATACTACGACACTACAGTGTGCTCGTGCCATAGTACGACACTACAGTGTGCTTGTGCCATACTACGACACTACAGTGTGCTTGTGCCATACTACGACACCATAGAGTGCTTGTGCTATTCTACCATAACACAGTGTGCTCCATCAACCCAATAGAGTATCTGCTACAGGGATGATCTCATTCCGCATAGCCATCACGGCACCGGAAGGATACTGGTATCTGGACTTGTGAGCGTCTTGCTACTTGCCATCAGAATTCCTGCGGTACCCGGCACTGCATCTCCACATCTTGTGGCTCCCCTGCGCTGTGTTGCTTGTGGCTCCCACAAGTCCCACGATCTACTTCTTGCCGCCCACGTGCAGGAGCAAGTATCGTCGCTTCATGGATAGACACGATCACAGAGACAACCAGCGCAGGCTTGACGTTGACAGTGATGCCATAGTGTTGCTATAGTACAGTGACCATGAGATCCATGAGACAACCCGTGCAGGCCACAAATCATCATTATGTTTCGCTACAGGGTTTATTAGTTCCTTTGATAGCCGTTTCGTGTGATCCATGATGGAACCGGCGCCAGGGCGCCAGGGTGAACAGTAGGCATCCTAAACCAATCGAGATCCATCTCACAAGCACGCCACCCGCCAATAATATGTCACGCACGCCACCGTGCTATCTTTTAAAGAGTGTGCAATCCAAGTGAAAATTGTGCCATCCACTATGCGCCCGCAAAATGTATGCCACCCCAGCAAACGCCACCCGTTGCAGTGTTATGCCTCTCTCGCTCGCAGATGATGGTGTGGCAACTATAATGCGTCACCCACACCTAGACATGCTACCCACCCACATGCCACCTTCTTCGCTTCCTTTTTTTTTTTTCTGAATAGCATTCATGCGTGCTTTTCCATGTATCTATGGCATTTAACGAACTGCCTTGATATGGCTGTGGCTTGTAACAAACTGTCAATTCTGTTTGGCTTATCTTCTTACCTGCCACCCGTCGCAGCATCATCCCGCTCCATCGCCAATATGCACCGCCTACCGTGTGCCGCCTCCCATTCACCAACATGCCACCCATCCACCCACCCACCCACCCACCCACCCACCCATCCACCCACCCACCCACCCACCCACCCACCTACCCATCCACCCACCCACCCACCCACCCACCCACCCACCCACCCACCCACCCACCCACCCACCCACCACCCACCCACCCACCCACCCACCCACCCACCCACCCACCCACCCACCCACCCACCCACCCACCCACCCACCCACCCACCCACCCACCCACCCACCCACCCACCCACCCACCCACCCACATGCGACGCCGCAAACGCCATTCCCTTTCTTCCTCGCCTTCATACCTTTCTTCCTTCTCTGTTATTCATGCCGTCGTTCGTCACCTGCTGCCCGCTGCAGCATTATAGCGCTCAAGGCACACCGGCCACTCGCGCTCCCGACGCGCTTTGCAGGCTCATCCGCCTCGCCCGACCACTCCACCACGCCCGCGCCCGCGCGCCCCGCCGCCAGCGTCCGCGACCCGCTGGGCGAATCCACGGCCCCACCCGCCCCCCTGGGGGAGCCCGTGGGGGCGTCCAGCTCCGCGATCGAGCTGCTCTATAAATACTACGGGCTGGAGGCCAGCAAGGCGCCCAACGGGCCCACCAGTTTATCCCTCCGGGCCGGCAGCGGCGACTTGCGGAGTGGCTCCTCGCCCAGGGATGCCCTGGGAGGCGGCGCGGGTGTGTCGAACGGCAGTAATCACTCGCGGGACAGTGGCTATGCTGGGAACTCAGTATCTGTGTTCACGTTGGGAGATGACGAGGATGTTCCGCCAGGGTTCATGGAGGATCGGATGGGCGGGGGCGGGGCGTCCCTGGACGTGCTATCCTCGGGCCCCAGGCAGGGTGGTGATGGTGGCGGGTTGTTACGGGGGGATGGGGACGCGGGGTTGCTGTTGGGGGGATCGGCAGCCGGTCAATGGGGGCGACCCAGGATATGTTGCTGCGGGACGAGGGGGGGCGGGGAGCCGGGAACTGGGTGGGCGACCGGGTCCGGCGGCGGGGCGGTGGCGGGGACGATTCTTCCTTAAACATACCCTCGGCGGCGGCGGATGGCGGCGGTGGTGGTGGCGGTGGCGGTGGCCAGGTTTATCGCCCCGCAGATGCCTCGCTCATGCTTGTCGTGGGGAAGAAGGGGAAACGGACGGTGGTAGGGTCTGGGTCGGGGGTGGGGGGCGGGTCCTCGGGGGCCTCTCCCGTGATATCTTCCAGTGGCACGATCGCGGGCTCTCGCAGCTCGAACTCGATTCTTACGGGTGGCGGCGGTATTGCCGGCGGTTCCGCCAGCAACGGGCACACCGCCGCCAATGGGTCCTCATCGGCGCGTGCGGCCGTCTCGGATGTGCTCCTGTCGAAGATCAAACGCTCGAGCAGCGAGCCGGAGCTAGGAGAAGAGAATGAGTCCAGAGGGGGCGGGGTTGGCAGCGGAGGGTTAAGCGGTGGCGCTGGCTCGGGTCTGGTGGGTGGCATCGCGCTCCCTAGCCCGAGCATTATCACAGGGGGGCTCGGGTCACTCAAGCTGCTGGGCGATGCCAAGGCGACGGTCCTTAAGAAGACACGGTCAAAGAAGCGGCAGGACTGAGGGACAGTGCACGTGATTGAGGCGGGCAGGGCTGATGGACAGTTCACCAGGTGGCGCGGCAAAACTGATGTACAGTATGGATGCACCGGATGGAAGCACTCCAAGCAAGCCGACCCTTGTAGTCCAGCAGGTGGGGCCTTAGGCTTCGCTTGGCAACCCCCTCGTTGGATTGTGAAAATGGGCGGCCACGTTGGTGAAGCGGACAAGCGGTAGGGGTGATTGTCGTCCATCAAGGCTTGCCTCCGCATGGGGCGCGACGAATGGTGGAGTGAAAGGATTGAGAAGGACAGTCGAAGAAGCAGCTGGACTGAGGGACAATACGCCGTATGGCATGGCAGGATGGAGGCACCCTTTGCCTTGTTCTCGTCGGACGGGCACTCATTGGATGCGCTCTCATTGAACGGCAGGGTGGAATGATTGGCAAACTTGGTCCAAGAAGCGGCAGGGCGGATGTGTCGGTTGCCTTGCTTGCATGGATGAGAATGGCAGGGTGGTAGGATGAAGATAATGGGGTCCAACCAGCGGCAGGACTCAAGTAGCTTTTGGTGCCTCACTCATATTGGTCAAGAATGGAAGGAAGGGTAGGGTTTTGACTTCTGGAAAAGACCAAGCCTGGGTGGTAGCGGGGTTTATATCAATTACACCACCAGCGCAGGCCAGAAATATGGAGAATCTGGACCATGGTAGCGCAAGCCTGCCGTTACTGTATCCGCGTATGTCGAGTCGTGCAGGATGATGGAGATGGAAATGGCAATGTGTGCGTTATGACAGCAGATCAGCACAGTGGCAGGGTAACGTGGTCTATGAAGCAGCAGGACGAATGTGTCCTGCCCCCCTGCTGGCCCGTTGGCCTGTGCTCCTGCTGTTGCTGTACTGTAGTCCTGCAGTGCTACTGTTAATTGCATTGGATAAAGGGATCTGGTGTGGCTGCATGGATTTGTTCTCGTTGTATACTTAGTTTTCTCAAGCCGGGTGGAAGGATAGGAAATAAAGATAAGGCTCAAGGCGACCCAGCCTGGGTGATGGTAGGGTTATATGATTTCTCATTTGTATGAATGAGGAAAAGCATGGCCTGATTGGCCGAGAAAGTGGCTTGGATGATCTACCAAATTTTGTTTGGGCACCAGACTCATCTACCATTGTTTTGATAGGCAGTACGAGACCACGAGCAGTGTTTTTTTTAGTGGCGTTTTGCCGCCAATTGTGGCGGTGTGGCACCAAATTTGGTGATTTGTGGCGGTACAACACCCTTTGGCAAGGGAGTCCATGTGCCACAATTAATTGGTGGTGCTGTTCTATACTTTCTCGTTTTCGTTTGCCACAGAGTGGCCGTGCATATAAGTCGACCCTACTACAGCTGACGCCACGATTGGCTGTATCAGAACACTCCTCTGCCACCATTCCGCCACAAACCGCCCTATCTAGAACAACAACCGACAACAACCGATCTAGAACAACAACCGACAACAACAACAACAACAACAACTCCAGCAGGTGTGAGGTGGCGCTGAAGGCCACTCCGCAGTGATCTGTCGGCACTGAGCACTGAGCAGGGGCCGCATAACACTCACTTGCTGTAATATTGGCCCTTGTAGCGCCATGCACGCCGGTCTACAAGTTTGGAATCTCGTCGGAGCCTGCAGGCGGCATCGTTTAACGCAGGCGCTGGACCGCCTGATCCGTGATATCCTCGCGAGCTGAGGTGAAATTAGGAGGCATGTCTGACGTGGGCCGGGCGCGGATCGAGCGGGCCGGTCAGCGGGGGGACTAGGTATAGTCCGCCGCTGACCCGGGCGGGGCCGGGGGCCCAGCTGGGCCACCTGCCAGGGCGGCGGCTGCTGGTAGCAAGGGCAGGGGCGGCGCAGTGACTATATGAAGTGAGACAACTATGCCTGGACGCATGGCGATATCAAAGAGACAACCAGCGCAGGCCAGAAATCGGGAGAATCCGGACCATGGTAGCTCGAGCCTGCCGTTATCTTTTCCGCGTTTTCGAGTCGTTCAGGATGATGAAGATGAATGGTGATGGAAATGTGTATCCTTGTGCATTGAAATTATGGCTGGCTTACGTGTGGAGCGACTAGATGACCTAGACGGTGGGGCCGGAAACAGCATGCTTGATCAGGGCGTGTGTTTCTAGCCTAGCTGGCCGGGAGTGTCTAGTGGTGAGCACCAGTTGCTGCGATCGCTCTCCCACCATTTACGAGGAAATACCCGCAAATGGAAAACCACTGAAAAGGTCTAGCTAGTCAGTCATCACGTTAGCCATGCCATGATTCCAAACGTCCAAGAACTGCACACGGTGCAAAGGCAAAAAGCCGGAGGACAGCACTTTCAAATGTGCGGCGGGAACCAAAAGCCCGCGGATGCCAGAAAACATCGTGTTGCGGCAGCGACGCGACGATGTGGACAACGAATCCAGTGCCAAGCTTGGAACGGCCGCAAAGGAGATCTGGCATCACAGGGTTCAGATGTGCGGAGATACTATGCGATCCAGCCGGTCCACGACCTGTTTGTAGAGCTTGTGCCAAGGGGCAGCACCGAACAGATGTGGGTGACGTTGCAAAAAACATCGGACTTGACGGAGCATAATGGCTCGGTCATAGTCTTTGACCAATAAACGCTGCAAGAGTTCAACAAGAGTCGTGATGAAATCAACACGATAAGAACAAAGACGGGAAAAACGATGTAACTGAGAAAGAACAACACCATATTTTGCTGTGTGGGAAAGGAGACTGTGAATATCGGGGTAACGAATAAAAGGAATTTGCTGGTATTTAGGATCCTTGCGCTTATCATAGACAGCCGTACGCCAGCCCTTCTTGTTATGGGTAATGTTAAGATCGAGGTAATTGCAATGAGTATCCTCCGACGTGAGCTTTAATGTGAGGGACGCTTGCGGGTAGATGCCAGGCAGACCAGCGGTGATATACAAATGGGTTGCGAAATCAGGGTTGTCGAAAGCGATGACATCATCAATGTATCGACATGTATGGATAAAACGCCTGATGAGAACATCATCGTTTGAAGCGATGAGATTCTCCATGAATGCAAGCTCATAAGTGTATAGATAGAGGTTTGCAAGGAGCCCGGCACAGTTAGTGCCCATAGGGATGCCGATAGCTTGTTGGTATACATTGCCCGCAAAACAGATGAAGGTGTTATCAACAAGATAAGAGATCCAATGGACAAGGTCAGCCTTCGTGATAATATAATTATAACCATCCCGCACGATAGCACCTGCCGCGATCCCTGAGAGCCACGTTGCCGTGGGCTTGGTCTGAGAAACACGCACGTGCAGGTGGTTGCGCCCGTGAGGCCTACGTGCATACAGACGAGTAAGGAGGCTATCTAAACGAGCTTTCAAATCGTGCAAATCTAGTGTGGTATATAGAGTGGTGAAATCATAGGTGGCTATGGGCATAGGTATACGTTTCTCTGCTGCTGTCTTAGAACGGCTAAGGGCGGCAAGGCGTAGGCGTACTTGGGCTGAGTCTATGATTGCATGGCGATATGGTTGGGGCATGATGCAGACCATATTTGTAACCTTCGTGTAATTATTTTCTAATGAGATAGGCATAGAACTCTGTGGCATGCCCATGCGCATGACACGCAAGTACTTACTTAGCCCTGGCAAATTATTCACTAATCTACCGAGAAATCGATCGCACAAACCGTCTGCCGCCCATCCTGCCACAGTGGCAGCATGGCCATGATGGTCGCGGGCCTTTCCCTATCTATCAAATATGATGTTCTGCACTTATTCTGCAAAAGTGGGGTGCTTGCCCCACCATTATAGTTGTTTCCCATGCATCCCAGGTGCATCCTCGGCCCCTGCTGATTTCTAATCCCACTTGCATCAAGCGCACACAGGACAGCTCCCATGCAATTAGCACCAACCAATGCATGCTGCCGATGCCCATCTCACCCAAGAAAGCGCCGAACTAAAAGGGCACATGCATAGGAAAGGACTGGGTGGCCTGCTGGTAGTATTAACCCTCCCTGCTTGCACTCGCCATCGCCACAGCCGTTGTGCTAGCGATATCGCTTCGAAGTCGGCCAGCAGATGGCACCATTTCCGCCCATGACTGAGGGCCATCTCATGCTGCCCCGCACAAAGCTTATGCAGCCCACATAGGGCATATACTCAGCCTACACATGCCCAGCATTTATTAGTGAGGCACCCAGCGCGGGCTTGACAGTGCAGATGGTCCCAGCTCGAGCGTCTGCTGCCCCCAGGAGTACCGTTTCACTTGCAAGAAAGGCCGCAGTGCAATCCCTTCCTTCAAGAAAAAAGCCTGCCCAGCAGTGAAATCGCTCCAAATCACGGCGTTCACAAAGCTTTCCAAGCTAAGAAGGCATTCTTGCTCCCCCCTCCCAACCCCCTCCCATCCTTCCTCCCCACCCAAGAAGATTGGCAAAAGGCACGAAAGGCCTGGATGTCTGCGACCCTCCTTCCTTGCCCGCCCCACTGCTGGTGGCGAGGAAATATCAGCGTAAGCCACTCACAGCGTGTTTACGCACTGCCATCCGCGACGGCACCCCTGGCCACAGCCCTCCTTCCTTCCCCTTCCGCCAAACCACCTCGAATCGCACTGCCGCCCCGCCCTATCCACCCAGCCTTCCCAGGTGCACCGGAACCTGCCGGTCAATCGGGCGTTCCACAGCACGCCCACCATGCAAGCCACGCCCGAGCGGATACGAGGCCCTGATAAAAATAGTATCCGATCGAGTCATCTGGCCGAGCAGATACCAGGCCTTGACAGGTATGTGGTGTATTGTCAGACGCCGTAGTTCCAGCGACGGGCCCCACCAGAGGGCGGAGGTGCCAGGAGTGGGCCTAGCGTAGGTGAGGCAACACCCAAGGGAGGGCGCAGGAACGGGCCCAGGGGTGCAGGGATCGGCCCAAAGCCCTGCAGGGTCCGCCGCGACACCATGGCAGTCGCGATAGTAGGTACAACGCACGTAGGTGCTACCGAGTAGGTAACCGAGCCGCGTAGGTAACCAAACGAACGCTACAAATGAGACAAGCAGCGAGGCACAAGTATATACCGGTACCGGTGGCATAGGGCCCCATCCGATTCTGGGTGGTGGCAAGATGCGATCTTGTACAGGATAGCCACACGCAGGATAGCCACACACTAGGGCAAAGGGGTTGGCTTCCATTTTCCGTACTTGTTGCAGGACGCTGGGGAGTGGCCAGAGTTGCATGGGGGATGGCGCGTGGACAGATGCCCATCGTGACACACGCGCCCAGCAGTGACACACATGCCCTTGGCACGCGCGACACTGGTTTGGAGTGCCGAGCACTTGGGATTGCATGCCTGTCCGTTTGCGAGAGTCGACTGGTCAGGAGCATGGTAGTACTTTTGCAACTGCGAAGATTACATGGTACGGATGCCAGCGGATGGCACGTTGCGGATGCCCACCACTGCATGGCCTTGGTGGCACTGGTCGGCCCATCTAGGCTTCGCGAGTGTGGCCCCCTCCACCCTGCGTGACGGTTGCCAACTCACCGTTCCTTCCGTGTAAGTAACTCTACAGCGACGAGGCTTCGCGGGGGTGCCCCCCTGGGCATTGAAGGGTCGGTTCGCCGGGATCTAGATCAGGGGTGTGTCCCAGGAGTCGGTACGGCGCTGCTGGGCCTGGCACTGCGGCTTCGCAACGCAACGCCCACGACCACCACCCTGACAGCGAAAATAGCCATCCTGTTTGGACCTTCTTTAACTTCACCAGGCAACGACTCCTTCTTGCGAGGCACATGACCAGACAAGCCCCGACGCTAGGGCTGGGCACAGGGGTAGCTCTCGCAAGGCCTAGCAGCCTCAGGGTGATGCGCCCGCGGAACAGACTGGCTGAGCGTTGAAAACCCTCCGCAGGAGGTGGCAAGGGGCCAGCGCAGCACAGCCTGGCTCAGCTGAACGTGAGGCCGATCAGGACCGCGAGTAGGATGAGCAGGATGACGACGAGCGCGATCTGGAGCCGGGTGCCCCCTTGCCGCAGGATGGCCTGCATGCGCCTCTGAACCATCTCGAGCCGGTTGGATGCGCCGTCCAGGTCGGCGTGGAACTCCTCCAGGAGCCCCTCCTGGGACTTGAGCTCGTCGTGGATGGTAAGCCCGACGCCGCCGAGCCGCGCCACGCTCTCGCTTAGCTCGTCGAGGTCCTGATCCTGCTGCTTCAGCAGGGACTGCTGCGCCTCCCGTTCACTCGCCAGGAACTTCTCGTTCGCTTCCATCTTCGCCCGCAGCTTCATCTCTATGGAGCTCCCAGTGATGGAGTGGGAACTACTGCTGCCGGCAGCCGCGGCGGCATTCAATGCGGCCGTGGCCGAGGCCACCGTGCGCCTCATGGTCGCGAGTTTGATGCGGGTGGATCCCGTCCATCTCCTGCGACTGCTAATCTCCTCCGCAGTGACATGGAATTTGACCATGTTACTTTCTGCCACCGCAATAGCTTTTTCCAGCTCCTCCACCTGCCATCCCACGCTGCCACAGTCCTTGTCAAGCTCACCGGCAAGGGCCGTTTTCTCGGGCCCATGGCTTTTTAGCTTCCAGTGCTCAAACTTGCTATCTATCTTGGTGATGGAATCCTCTATTTCCTGACGCACAAGGTCGAAAGGGTCTTGGGACTCCATCGCCACGCCCTGCTCTTTGCCGGGTTGTTTCACAGCCTTGTCATGCCTCCCCGGCATGGGCTTGCCCAGTGCTCCTCAAAATGCGCGAAACACGGCGATGTTTTCCCACTCGCGCTTCACAGAGACAGCACGGTCCGATGCTGCTTCATGCGTCGCGCGCGTCTAAAATACCGTAGTTCCCGAGGTAAAAAAGGCACTGCAGTCACAGCGTGTTGTTTACGTTGGTCGGGGAGAAGTGAGAAGTGAGAACTCAAAAAAACACTGGCGTCTGGCATGGCTCCAGCGGTGCTGTCTTTTAGTCCGGCCGTTCAAAACGTGCCACCTCATCAGCCCAACGCCAAGGTCGCCACCTGCCATGAGAAAGGCGTATCAAGATCGGCATCAGCATATTCGTAAAAACTCCATGTACATCTAGCAGGATGTGCTACGAAAATGCATGGAACTTAATCCCGATTCTAATGTTTCTGTCCACCGTGGAATCCTAGTTTCTAATGTTCACATACTCATGTCCCAGAAAATCGCCCGAGTATCTGCATGTTTTCGATTAGTTCACTCCTTACTAGCCAAGAACGCGTGCCAGGAGCTATGGCTGCAGGCAATGAACCGCACGCCCGTGTGTCTCCTCTTGTCGACCAAGTTACGCACGCATGTGCTTAACCGCCATCGCGTAAGGTGACGGGTTTACCGTGTGGAAGCGGACGAGCCATGCCTGCCTGTAGCAGAGGGAAAGCGTTATCATGACGCCGCTATTATATCGTACGCCGGCGTGGAAATGCGTGTGTGCTGAACCATTGCTAGATGACGGCCTGGCATTAAGAAGTTAGCGAATGATAACTCTGGCATTGCAGAGCAGCTAATACCTCACTGTTTAGCGGACAGCGGTAGATTATTGAAATTTGCTGCAATGCTTACAATTTTACCGCAGGCCCTTTGGGCCACGGAGCCGCCGTTGCATGCGGTCACGGCAATGGTGTGCGTGCCGCATCCTCCTTCCATATGGACGGGGGATGATGAGGGGCGCCTATTTCGATGGGCAGTGAGTAGCCCGGAGAATGTACAAGTGAAGGTAAGAACCAAAACCGCAAGAGGCCGCCAACGCAACATGCATGTATTGCTCGTTGGACGTTATAGATTTTTGGGGGCACTCGTTTGATAGGGTGTTGCTTCGTCCGCGCACCGCCTCTCTTGCTGTATATGCGGCAATTTTCTAGCTGAATTTCATATATTGCACCCCTCCTATGGAAAATTTACAGATTCCAGATTTTTTAGTCTTTGTAGTGTTGATCAGTCCAACGGATGCCTAGCTGTCAAGGCAGTTTCGTCGTGCATCGCTGTATAATCCTGCCGACCTGCGTCAGCGTTTCTCGGCCTTTACGGTCGAGGCCGCCGCACTTCGTCTCCTCATCCGTTGCTAGAACCCTCCTCCGACAGTACAGCTCGCTCCAGTTCAAGCCCTTTCTGTGAAACCAGACATATTTTGTGACTGCATACCCGTCTTCCCGCCAAGTCATCTCAAATACACCCCTTTTCCATTACATACTCCATTTCATGGCGCCTCCGTCCCCTCCCTTCTTCTCCGTCTCCTCTTTCCTTCTTCTCCTCCTCTCTCCTCCCTGGCCCTCGATTCGTAAGATCCTCTCGCTGAATCGATTAGTGGCTATGTGTTGCTGTAGTGACTGTAGCATCAGCATAGCAGAAGCATTGCTCCATTCCCGTCCTCCTTTTCCTTCGTATACTTGTTCTTCCCCTGACCCCTGACTACCCAATCAAATCCATCCTTCCCTCCATCCTCTTCCTCCCCCCTTGCATTCTTTCTTTCTATTACCCCCTGCACAAAGCATCCCCCTCTGCCCACCTCCGTGCAGTGCGGCCAAATAGTTGTAGACCTCCTTGTCCAATGCTTCCCCTTTTGCCCGGCGTATCCTGCCACTCCCCCCGCCCCTTCCTGTGCCCCCCCCCCGTCTCCCGCTCCCCCCCCCCCCCCCCCCGTCTCCTGCTCTCCCCCTGCCCCCCCCCCCCCCCCTCCTGTACCCCACGCTGGTATCCACCTCCTTAGAGGTAGTATAACCTTTTCCCCTCCAACTCTCCCCCTAGCCCTGCGCATGCCTTCCCCCCCCCTCCTCCCCCCCCCCCCCCATCTCCATGCCATGCAGTCCATAACGATATCAACACTTTTCCCTCCCCCTTGCCCGGCATCAACAGGGGTTGTCTCGCGAAGCTGTAGATAGGCTGCTCCTCAGCCCATCTCCATGCCGTGCGGACACGATAACACCCACCCTTTTCTCCCGACTCCCTTCCTCCCTTTCAGATTTCACCACCTGCCCTTTCCCATGTGTATGCTGCCCTCCGCACCGCCCTGCCCCTCCCCTCCCCAGCTGATCACCATGCTGTGGACACGAAAACACCCACCTCTTCCCGTCCAAACTCCTTTCCTCCCATGCATATTCTGCCACCTGTCCTCTCCCATGTGTATCCCCCCCCCCCCCCCTTCCCCCCCCCCCCTCCCCACCAGCCGATCTCCATGCAGTGCGGCCACGCGGGCGCGATCACGGCGCTCGAGGTCTGCTGCCCTGACCCCGCCACAGCACCCTGGGGCCGCGACGACCCACAGTCAGCCTGCCGTCATCCCGTCGACGCGTCCGAGTACGAGGAAGGCCTAGGCGCGTGGGTCGTGTCCGTGGGACTCGACTGTGTTCTATGCGTGTGGGACGCCAGCACGGGGAAATGCCGCCGGCGCATGGAGCTCCCTGCCACGTTCGGGCCCCCACTGTCCCTGGGGGGGTTCCCAGGGTCCCCCCGCGTGGTCGCCGTCGGCCTGGGTGCCCGGGGGTTGCCGTCGGCGGACGCGGGAGGGCCGCACGTGGAGCCCGTGCTGAGTTACCCTATTGGGGAGGGTGGTTTAGCGAGCGGGGGGGGGCTGGGGGGCGGGGCGGCGGGCAGCAGTAGCGTGCTGCTGGTGGACACGGCGACCGCGTCGGTGGTGTGCGGGCTGGAGGGGGGGCACGGTCGTCTCGTTGCGGGCGGTGGAGGAGGTGCAGGCGCTCAGCGACTCGCTGCACATGGGCATGGCGGCGGGTGAGTGTTTGGGAGTTCGGATTGCGGATGAGAAGTCAGGAGGAGTCTCTTGTAAGGGTTTTGGTCTCAACAAACATATTGAGTCGTTCATGTCTAGTCACAATTGGGGTTGGTCGGAACTTCCAGTGTCAAGGGCCACCTCATTCTTTCCACTTCAACACCCACTTTTTCAACGACTAGTATGGCACGATCGATTCCCAGGCTTTCATTTCTCTTTGCATTTCTTGAAAAGGCCTGCTACTCCAGGCCCATCCCACAGGCGCAGCCTCGGTTTCTTTGCTTTGACACACACAAACCTGCCCAGTAATGAGACTTCATGCACACCCCATGTTTTCCCATCTCTTTCTTGTATTGTCGCGATAAATATAATATATAAATATAATAAATGCCCTTTGCGGGTCTACGGTGGGCTCGTCCATAGAAATACTCGATAATAATGAAATAGTAATCGACAGTAAAATAATCTCTCATGCATTGACGGGTCTACGGTGGGCGACCAAGTCTTGAACCAAAACTTCCCAGGCCACGCTCACAAAAAAGCCGCCGCGTTCTCTCCCCGTCCATACCCACACGTACGTCCCCTGACGAGACTTTAAGAATACCCATCGTCGCCTTGGCCCTATGTGTGTGTGTGGACCCCCCAGGTTACTCTCACAAGAGCCGCCTCAAGCCGGCCACCCCCGCCGATTCCCGCTCAAGCCACCCAGCGACGCCTTCCCACAAGTCCCGCTCCGATTCCACCATTCCCGCCTCCCCGAAACACCACAACCCCACCGGCCCGACCATGATCGAAGCCACCGCAATCAAATGGGCGCAGCCCATCGCAGGGAGCGCGAGCGCGCCCGATCTCCAGGGCCGTGCCCGCCACTGGGTGGTCGCGGTCTCTGCTGACGGCTCCATCAAGATCTGGGCCGGAGTCCCCTCAACACTGCTCGACGTCACCGACTTGGATTCCACCGCCTACCGGACACCTTACATCTCCGAGGGCTCCAATGCTAGCGGCCGGGCCGGTGCGTGCCGCGTGCCAGCTGTCGCGTCATCGTCGGCGGTGGCCAAGATCAAGGCGCCCGCCCGGTGCCTCTCGGCGCCGAATCTCAGCAACGCGGAGGGGGAGGTCGAGCAGGAGGGGAAGCGAAAAGGGGGTCCCTTGGGGGGGGGGTGCCGTCCATGCGCCCGCCTGCGCATGGCCGTACGTCGAGCCTCTCCCACGGCCCCGCTGCGGTGGACGCGGCTACCAATGGCCGGAAGGTTGTGGGCAGCCACCAGGACTTGAGCCGGCTCGCGGGTGGGAGTAAGGTTAGGGAAGGGGAGACCGGGGCTGTGGAGGGCATCTCCCGGAACGCGAGTGGCGAGTGGCAGCCGATGGCATCCGACGCGGGGGATAGCTCAGTTCGATCCCACGAGGACGGGGGTTCCTTGGACACTGATGGAATCGGAGGGATGGGGCCAGATGCCGGGGGAGATGGCGGCAAGGACGCCAGCAGCAAGGACGGGAGCATTCCGAGGGTGCTGGGCGGGCACTCGGGGGAGGGCGCCCGCGTGGGTGGTCATGAGGGGCTATTTGGGGCGCCCGAGGGGGGTCATCCGGCATGTCCGATGGTGGCGACGGATCTGTCTACGGACGGCCGCGTGGTGCTCACGCTGTGCGTGCACCAGTGGCAGCTGCAGGTATTAACGGTGTTCTTGGGAAACGCTGGTAGACGATGCAGGAAGTTCAACAAGCAGGAATGAATGGATGCCGGTAGGTAACGATGTTCTTGGAACGAAAGACCTGTCCTAATTTTCAACTGAGGGGGAAAGGAAACTCAGCTGGTAGAAGATGCAGACATGTTCAGCGAGGGAGGTGGGTAATTCTGTACAGCAAGGGAGGGGGGCGAGTGCCCGAGGTGGAGATAGTAGGATACGTCGGCTGTCGTCTCACGTAGACTACCCCACATCGTGTGGGTGCTTTGAGAGTGGCAACGAGTGGCACCTGCATGTATGTAGGGTTTGCTTTGGAAACGCCAGAGGTTGCAAGTATATGTAACAAGGGAGTTTGGTTGGTTTCAAAAGGGAGGATAAGGGGGGTGAGGGGGCTGGGCATCCATGGTAGTGAACAAGGGACCCAGCGTCCATTCCTTGGTGGCGCACGCCATCAACGATAATGGCGACCTAGCTACGGGGCGATGTAGTCCGCGGTTCATTCACTATTCCGCAAGTTTTGTGCCGCAAGTCTGAACTATGCCGCAAGTGTTTTAAGTGCTTTGGAAGCACCAGTGGCAGTTGCAGGGTAAGAGGGGTGGGTGCACTGAACGGCGATCCAGGGTCGGCTCATGGGCTCTTTGTTAGAACGTATATACAAGAGCGAAAAGATATGTTTTCAATCCCCCCTGCTACCCCACGTTGTGTAGGGACTCCAAAAGCACCTACGCAATGCGCACTTGATTGAACCCACACACAGTGGCCATGGCACTCACCCCACGCTGCGCCCAACCCTACCGCCTGCATGCTCTCTCGTTCTCCTCCTCCCTCCCTGAACTGGCATCCTCTCTCTTTTCTTTCTCTCTTTCCCTACTTCAACACGCTCATGATGGACTATCTCCCCCCCCACACCTTCCTCCCCCCCCACGCTTTCACCCCTACTGCACACATTGTCTTTTCCTCATGCCCCATCCCTCCCCTCAACTCGCGTGATCCCCTTTCTTCTCTCCCTCATCTCCCCTTCTCACCACATGTTCCCTCATCTCCCCTTCTCCCCACACTTTCCCTCATCCCCCCTTCTCCCCACACTCTCCCTCATCCCCCCTTCTCCCCACACTTTCCCTCATCCCCCCTTCTCCCCACACGTTCCCTCATCCCTTCTCCCCACACTTCCCCTCATCTCCCCTTCTCCCCACACTCTCCCTCATCCCCCCTTCTCCCCTTCTTTCCCTCATCCCCCCTTCTCACCACATGTTCCCTCATCCCTTCTCACCACATGTTCCCTCATCCCTTCTCACCACATGTTCCCTCATCCCTTCTCACCACATGTTCCCTCATCCCTTCTCACCACATGTTCCCTCATCCCTTCTCACCACATGTTCCCTCATCCCTTCTCACCACATGTTCCCTCATCCCTTCTCACCACATGTTCCCTCATCCCTTCTCACCACATGTTCCCTCATCCCTTCTCACCACATGTTCCCTCATCCCTTCTCACCACATGTTCCCTCATCCCTTCTCACCACATGTTCCCTCATCCCTTCTCACCACATGTTCCCTCATCCCTTCTCACCACATGTTCCCTCATCCCTTCTCACCACATGTTCCCTCATCCCTTCTCACCACATGTTCCCTCATCCCTTCTCACCACATGTTCCCTCATCCCTTCTCACCACATGTTCCCTCATCCCTTCTCACCACATGTTCCCTCATCCCTTCTCACCACATGTTCCCTCATCCCTTCTCACCACATGTTCCCTCATCCCTTCTCACCACATGTTCCCTCATCCCTTCTCACCACATGTTCCCTCATCCCTTCTCACCACATGTTCCCTCATCCCTTCTCCCCACATGTTCCCTCATCCCTTCTCACCACATGTTCCCTCATCCCTTCTCACCACATGTTCCCTCATCCCTTCTCACCACATGTTCCCTCATCCCCTTCTCCCCACATGTTCCCTCATCCCCTTCTCACCACATGTTCCCTCATCCCTTCTCACCACATGTTCCCTCATCCCTTCTCACCACATGTTCCCTCATCCCTTCTCACCACATGTTCCATCATCCCCTTCTCACCACATGTTCCCTCATCCCTTCTCACCACATGTTCCCTCATCCCTTCTCACCACATGTTCCCTCATCCCCTTCTCACCACATGTTCCCTCATCCCCTTCTCACCACATGTTCCCTCATCCCCTTCTCACCACATGTTCCCTCATCCCCCCTTCTCACCACATGTTCCCTCATCTCCCCTTCTCACCACATGTTCCCTCATCCCTTCTCACCACATGTTCCCTCATCCCCTTCTCACCACATGTTCCCTCATCCCCTTCTCACCACATGTTCCCTCATCTCCCCTTCTCACCACATGTTCCCTCATCCCCTTCTCACCACATGTTCCCTCATCCCCTTCTCACCACATGTTCCCTCATCCCCTTCTCACCACATGTTCCCTCATCCCTTCTCACCACATGTTCCCTCATCCCTTCTCACCACATGTTCCCTCATCCCCTTCTCACCACATGTTCCCTCATCCCCTTCTCCCCACATGTTCCCTCATCCCTTCTCACCACATGTTCCCTCATCCCCTTCTCACCACATGTTCCCTCATCCCCTTCTCACCACATGTTCCCTCATCCCCTTCTCACCACATGTTCCCTCATCCCCCCTTCTCACCACATGTTCCCTCATCCCCTTCTCACCACATGTTCCCTCATCCCCTTCTCACCACATGTTCCCTCATCCCCTTCTCACCACATGTTCCCTCATCCCTTCTCACCACATGTTCCCTCATCCCCTTCTCACCACATGTTCCCTCATCCCCTTCTCACCACATGTTCCCTCATCCCTTCTCACCACATGTTCCCTCATCCCCTTCTCACCACATGTTCCCTCATCCCTTCTCACCACATGTTCCCTCATCTCCCCTTCTCCCCACACTTTCCATCATCTCCCCTTCTCCCCACACTTTCCATCATCTCCCCTTCTCCCCGCACTTTCCCTCGTCCCCCCCCTCGCTCCCCTCGACCCGCAGGCGTCTGCCAACGGGCGCGTGCTCACCACCTTGTGCGTGGGCGACCCGTACGATTCCCCAGATGCCAGCGACCACCATGAGACCGGTAGCCTCCACTCCCACCACTTCAGCCACAGGGTGGCGCAACCGCAAGGCACCGCCCTGCTCGCGGGTGGCCGCTTCCTGTCCATCCCCGAGGCCCACGTGATGTGCGGCGACGGTGCTACGGACCACGCAGGCCACACGCCACCCCCCCGCCGCCCGCACGCGGTCCTCTTGTGGTTCACCGATGGCAGCGCCCAAGTCTATGATGTCAGCGACCTGGTCGCGTTGGCTGGCGGGCTGAGCGCGTGCGTGCACGGGGGCCGACTGCAGGCTGATGGGTCGGTCGACCCGGGTAACCGGACACCCGGGGCGGGCTCAGCTCACCCCGGTGGTCCTCAAACTGGCCTCCCTGGCCCTCTGAGTGCCCCTGAGAATGAACCAAGCGCAGAGGACTCCGAGTCATCGACGCTGTCCACCGTGTCGTCGACAGTTTACAGCGCAGTAGGGAATACTAGCAGGCTGTCGGCCCAAGAGATTGCGGCCGGCGTGCAACCCTGCGTGGTCGCACGCGTGGGGCCCGATCCCAGGGTGTCCCTGGGGTTGGGCCCAGCCACGGGGGCTTTATGGGGGGCGGTCTCCTGGGCAGCGGAGGGGTTGAGCGTACCTGTCGGTGCTGGCCTACGTGGCAGTGCCCCAGGGAACGCGGGTGGCAGCCGAATGGGGAGTTACGGTGGTAGCAGTGGGGTTGGGGAGAATGGGGCTGGGGAGAACGGTTCGGTCGGGGACGATAGGGGGAATGGCTCCCAGGACGCCTCGGCCGTGGTGGCGGCTTCAGGCTGGCAGGACCCCGGCGCGAGAGCGTCAGGGGATGCTAATAAAAGCTCGGGCGGCACGCAGGCGTACCTGATCCGGGTTCACACGGGCATCACCATGGATGAGCTCATGGGCGGTGATGGGTCGGAGGCTCACGCTAGTGGTAGTGGTGACGAGCACGGTGGCAGCCATGCAGGGTTTGCAATCGTCGCAAGGGGGCTTTCGCAGCATCACGAGATTATATCTCCCTACGAGCGGCCAGAGTCCTACGTGTCCGTGTTCCAAGTCCGGGGGGAGCTGGGTGTGGACAGCCAGCCGAGCCAACGACAGCCAGGGGGTGACCTTGGGGCGGGTGCCAGCACGAGCTTGGTCGCGCGGGCGAGGCTCTCGGATGGGTGGCGTGTGGAGAAGGCCTGGGAACTGGCATCTGGCACTAGGGCCACGACAGGAGGCCTTGAGGCTAGTGATAGCCATGGGGGTGACATGCGGGGAGGCAGAGGGTCGGAGGATGGTGCCAAATCGTGGAAGTCATCGGTGGAAAGGAGCGTGGGTGGGCATGTCACACATTGCGCCGGCGGAGTGGGGGCAAGCCATCCGTCACAGGGGGTCCATGGGCCGTGTGGCCCAGGGGGGCGCCAGGTGTCCTGCGTCCTGTTCGTAAATGGGGACCTATTTGTCGCGAGCTCGCTTGTGGTGGGGTATGTGGACGGCGGGATGGAGGTGTGGAGCCTCCCCTGCGCGGTCCCTTGCCATGCGGGTGATGGGGGGGGGGGGATGCGCGAGGCCATGGGCATGGGGGCAAGGGGGACGGCGGGCAGAAGCGGATGGTGTACGTGCCCCGTTTCGGCCAGCATAAGCAAGCCGACAAGGAGGCCTCCTCGGACAGTGGTGGGAGGCATGGGGCTGGCGAGGGAAGGGGCAGCTGGGAGGGCAAGGCGGGGGTACCAGGGGAGCGGCGGTTGCAGACGCTGGTTGCTCACACGAGCACAGTGTTGTGCATGGTGGAGCACTGCTTGGCGTCATCACGCGTCGCGGGTGAGTAATTACTATTGCTACGGCTACTTCCAATAATGCTAATAATAATTGGTTGTCAAAAGTGTTTCGGAGACCAATGATAACCGTAATAATGATGATGATGATGATGATGATGATGATGATGATGATGATGATGATAGCAATAATGTTAATAATAATAGTGGGTGGTTATGGTAGTGTTGGAGACCAGTGCCCCCCACCATTTCCTACCTCCTGTCGCTGCTTGGTCCATCATGCTGCTTCGTTCCTTGATCCACCTGGAGTGCAAGTATTAGCCCAACGTTCACGCATCTCTCCCATCGCCAGGCGGGTGCACCGTCCTTGCCTTTGGCTTGGTATATTGAAGAGCTTTCAGTGAGTTGTTTGAGCGCAGTTGCCTCTTGGTACATGCTTGAAGGAGCCTTGTTTGGCTTGGTATGTGAAGCCCTGCCGCCGCCCTTGTCCCAATCTCCATCTGCTTCTGACGCACTATTCCACACCCACCGCCCTGATGCCCACCCCACCCCCCACCCCCCTCCCCTTGCTTGGACATCCAATTACCTTCATGGCTTGCAGGTGGGCACACGGTCGTGGTCTCAGGCGGCGCTGACTGGAAGATCTGTGTGTGGGTGCTCGACGGGAGGCCGGTCGCGCAGCCGGTGGCGATCCTGCGCCACCACGCGGGGCCGGTACGTGTAGAAGTTGCCATGCTAGGATTCGCTTGCTTTCTGCAAGGAGATGTGTAAGGGCTGATGGGGTGGATACTCAACCTCATGAAGAGATTGGAGACAGTTGGTTTGTCACTGCTGATGCTAGGAGTCACCATGATGGGAGTCACCATGATAGGAGTCACCATGATGGGAGTCACCATGATAGGAGTCACCATGATAGGAGTCACCATGATGGGAGTCACCATGATAGGAGTCACCATGATGGGATTCACTTGCTTAGTGCAAGGAGATGTGTAAGGGCTGACGGGGTTGGTACGCCACCACACGAAGAGATTCCAGACAGTGGCTCTATTACTGGAGGGGGAAGGGGAAGGAGGCAGGGTTGCGGGGTTTATTCCCTGAATTTGCCAATCCGTTTACTTCCAAACTGGCAAACATCTTTGGCCATTTGCTTACTCTTGAGCGTCTGGGTTAAATGTGTTGGGCAGGTCTGCACATTTAGGGCACGTGAGCCTAGCTGCCCTGTATGCTAAACCTGCCATTGTATGCTAAGCCTGTCCCCTTTCCCCTCACTCCCCCCGCCCGCTTTTTTTCGTTATGTGTCTCCTCCCCTCTTCACCTCTTATGCTTTGCCTGTCTTCCTGCGTGCGGCGTGGGCGTGCCCCCCACCCTGCAGGTGTCCCAGCTGATCCTACCCCCGCTGGGTGCGCCAAACCCATGGTGCTCCTGCGTTGTGGCCATCAGCGGAGATGCCAGGCAAGTGATGAACGAGAGACAGTGATGGAGGCAGGCAGATCCGGGCGGTGCCAGCTAAGGGATGAGTGATCTCACACGCAGGTCGCACACACAATACCTCTCTCATCCGCCACATCCCACCCACCCACCCACCCACCCACCCACCCACCCACCCACCCACCCACCCACCCACCCACCCCCCCACCCACCCACCCACCCACCCACCCACCCACCACCCACCCACCCACCCACCCACCCACCCACCCACCCACCCACCCACCCACCCACCCACCCACCCTACTTTTGATTAGCACCTCTACCCCGCAGCGTGTTGGTAATCTCTCTCAACATTTTCTTAAGGGGGCTGCCCTGCGAAGCCGTATCTGGAGGTGATGCCTCGGGGAGCAAAGCATCCCACTTGCGCCCTTCCCTCCTCAAAACGGTTGCGCCTCTGCCACCCCACCCACGTAATTTTAACTATCTTCTCCACCCCACCCCGCAGCGTGTCGGTCGTCTCTCTGGAGACAATGCGGGCGGAGCGCATCTTCCCCGGCCACGTGTCCCCCCCCTCGGTGTGCGCGTGGGACACGTCGCGCGGGTTCCTCGCCTGCTTGTGCGCGCGCAGCGAGGGCGCCGTGCCGGATGTCGTGTAAGCAACCAGCGCTGCTTGTTCGCTATACAATAGATATATAATAGATATGTAATAGATACATAGCAGCTGCCTGCCTACCTGCCTCTACCCGCTTTTGTCCCCCGGTACCGTGCCGGATGTTGTGCCAGTGCTGAGCACAGCTACCCGCATGTTTGCCTACCCAGTGTACCTCCTGGTGCATTTGGACCTCTGCCCTCCTTGTGCATTTGGACCTATGTCCCCCTTGGACCTAAGTGCTTCTTGCGCATTTGTTCCGATGTGCAGCTTGTGCATTTGGACCTATGTGCTCCTTGAATATCCCGCACATGATGCCTGATCTACTTTACTAATTTAGGGATTACCACCTTTCCCCGACTATTGGGAGCTCCCCAAGTACCCGACCGATCCACAATGGGTAAAAGCCAGCGGGCCAATAGCGGCCGGGTCTCCAAGCTACACCCAATCCAGGGGCAGACCACCAAAACGCGGGATGGACGCGGGTTGGTTGGTTGTTCGGACTGCCAATTTGCGCTGGGCGGAGCCAGCGGGGTCACTCTAGTGTGTCGTTAAAACACCCATCACGGCCTGCTTCCCCACTGTGGCATCCCTGGTCCTTGCTGCCCTGCCTTCATCACGCTGGATGTGTATGTAAGCGCCCGTCAAGGCCTCATGTCATGTAAGCGCTAAGCACATGCTGGCAAACGTGTATCAGCTAAGCACTGTCAACTCTATCTATCTGCCTATTCCTGGTCGCGGTTATTCCCGCTGCCTGCTTCTAGCTAAGCACTGTCAACTCTATCTATCTGCCTATTCCTGGTCGCGGTTATTCCCGCTGCCTGCTTCTAGCTAAGCACTGTCAACTCTATCTATCTGCCTATTCCTGGTCGCGGTTATTCCCGCTGCCTGCTTTGTTTATCATCGTCGTTGTCATGGTCAACTTTTTTGTCTACCGTGCCGCCTGCTACTGTCCACATCGGCACCTCTACCGTGCCGCCTGCTACTGTCCACATCGGCACCTCTACCGTGCCGCCTGCTACTGTCCACATCGGCACCTCTACCGTGCCGCCTGCTACTGTCCACATCGGCACCTTTACCGTGCCGCCTGCTACTGTCAACATCGGCACCTCTACCATGCTGCCAATCACTGCCAACATCAGCACGTCTGCCTGGGCTCCTTTCTGCTACACCAAGTTTTCCCACCACTACCCATCTCTCATCACCACTACCCATCTCTCATCACCCCAAGGCCCTTCCCATTTCCCCCTTCTTTTTGTCGCTCACCTTTCCCACCTTGCCCCCCTTGCCCCCCTTAGCCCCCCCTTTTCCCCCCTAAGACCCCTTAACCCCTTCCCCCTCCCCTTAACCCGCCCTTCTCTCCCCAACGCTAGTCCGTTATTGCCCCCCTCCCCTTTCGTCTCCCCCCCCCCCCTCTTCCCCCCCCCCTGAACCCTCATCCTTTCTTCCCTTTTCCTTCCACTGCCACCCTCCCGCGAATCCCTCTCCACGTTTGACATCCCCCTTCTGCCCCCCCTGCTCTTGATGGCCTCCCCCCCTTCCCCTCTTGGTCTCCCCCAATTTCCCCATTCCCCCCCCCCCTTTCCCACAGCTACGTGTGGGACTTCCTTCCCTTGGATCCCCCTAACCCATGTTCTCCCTCCCCCCCTCCGTTCCCTGATTCCCCCCCCCCCCTCCCCTCCCCTCCCACAACCACAGCTATGTGTGGGACCTCCTCTCGGGCTCCATCGAACGTGTCACCCGCGGCCCCCGCGCACGCCTCTTCTTCCGCCAGCTTCACAAGGCCTGCGCCGACGCCGTGGCCGCCCTCAGTAGCCGCATGGGCAGTCACGGGGGGATACCCACCCCCAGCGGTAGCAGCAACACGTCGGCGCTCATCAGCAGCGCCATGGGCGTCGCAGGAGGGGTGGTCGGTGGTGGCACCCGGGGGCTGCTGTATCGCCACGATGCCACGGGGAACTCGAGCGTGGTCAAGTTCTCAGGGAATGCCGAGGCGGAGTACCATTATGCTGGCATTTGGCACGGGGCGGCCGACGCCAGGTACGCGTGGTCACTGTATCAATGAGACAAGTGTAGCTGTGTGATTGTAGTGGACTCTGCGTGGTGGTGGTCAGCGGGACACGGCCGGAAGGGCTGGAGCTGCCGAGAGTGGGCGTGGCCATGGCTTTGGGGAATGCAGAGGTGGAGCACCATGATGAGGCCTGATGGCAGTCTACGTGTTTTTTTATGGCACGGGCCGGCGGATGCCAGGTGCGCGTGGTCGCTCTGTGCTTATAGTGATTGGTAGGTTGGGATGGGACTTCACCTCCTATACCATGGGACCTATCCTATGGGACTTCCTCGGCTAGCACTAGAACCATGGTTACTACACACCGGTGGCTCGATACCTGGCACTGATGGCACCAAGCACAACGGGGGCCACGTATGGGTGGACCCAAACTTGATCTGTATTAGTATCACACGGTTCCTAGTCACAACAATATCACACCGTTCCTAGTCACAACAATATCACACCGTTCCTAGTCACAACAATATCACACCGTTCCTAGTCACAACAATGTCACGCCGTTCCTAGTCACAACAATATCACGCCGTTCCTAGTCACAACAATATCACACCGTTCCTAGTCACAACAGGATCACACGGGTACCGTCGTGTCTCATCTCGCCTCGTGTTGTTGTTGTTGCTGCTGTTGCTGTCCTTGTCATCGGAAGTTGATGTCACTATGATCGGTCCCGTGGTTGTTTCATCCAGTGTGAGCTAGTACGCAGTATTGTACGGTAAATACGCCGTATTGTACGGTAAATACGCCGTATTGTACGGTAAATACGCCGTATTGTACGGTAAATACGCCACATCATACGGTAAATACGCCGCATTGTACGTACCGGGGGGGTTGGCGTAGTAGCGTGTGATCGGTCCCATTGTTGTTTCGTCGTGCCTTGTTGCCCACCCGCGCTCGCTAACCCGGTTGCTCACCGTGCCTGCGGTTGTTGCTTGCTGCTTGCTTGTTACTTGCGGTTCCATGGTTGCTGTCGTGCCTTGTCGCCGCGCGCTGGTCTTGTTGTCCCATGGTTCCCTCCGCGCCTTTCTTGGTGGCGTGCGGGAGCAGCCACTCCGCATCCGCCACAGGAAACGCCGCCTCCTGGCTCGCCCCCATGCGCCCGATTCGCGGGACCTGCCCTTCCCCCGGGATTGCTGTCCTCGAGATCGACCTCCAGACCCTCTTGACCCCCGAGGCGGTCGGGATCAGCTCCTCCGTATTCGGCGGGTCCACCACATCGGGCATGGGTTCCACAGCGGGACTCCACACGGGCGCAACCTCCACCCCCTCCCCTAACAAATCCATCTCCTCGACAGGTAGCCATTCCTCTGCTGGCGCGATGCCAGGGATCAGCTCCGCGGATCCCTTGTCCGCGCATGTGGGAGGGGCCGTGGGAGCAGCCGGTGACGCGGCGGCGGCAGCAGCAGCCGCGGGGGGGGACCCGGGGCACGGCCAAGGGGGCCACTCGACTCCGCAGGGCAAGGTGGCGCGGGACGGGCTGCCGAGCGCGGAAGGGCGCGCGCTGCGCATGGCGCTGGGGCAACTGCACGTTTGGGGCCTCGATGCGAGCCT
>RPFO01000296.1:853738-881238 GCA_009746045.1 Mesostigma viride | reverse complement strand
CTTCCGTTCTTGTGGACCCCACTGCGAGTTCCCTCTCTCTGGTCGCAGTCGCACGAGTGCTGACCCACCCTGATGGACTTCCCACACTTGTTCCCCTCATCCCCACCCCACCCCACCACAAACAACATCTCTGCACAGCTCTGGTCGCTGTCACACGAGTTCTGTGCGCTCCAACTGCTGGCGATCGTCTCGCTCTCCGAGCGCCTCATGCTGCTGTCGGAGCGCGCCACCAATGCGTGCAGCAAGCTGGTCACGCTGTACGCGGTGCGGCTGCTGCGAGAGATGCCCGGTGCTCTGCAGCCCTCCTTCGAGGTGAGGCGTTATGGTATTATGGATAAGGGTGCTGGTCCCGAGTGGGGGTACTTGTCTTGTTTGCACTGGTGCGAGAGAGATGACCGGCGCTTTGCAGCCGACCTTGCCCCCCCGGGGGGGGTGGGGGGGGGTGGGGGTGGGGAGGGAGGGAGGGAGGGAGGGAGGGAGGCACGCGCCAGGGAGATGTTGTAGTTGTAGTTGAGGTAAGGTTCACTATGGTTACTATGGGTGCCGGCCCTGCATAAACTATATGTGGCTGCTGCTCCCGCGAGATGCTGGGCGTGCTGCAGCCATTGTTCGAGGTGAGAACAACACTATGGTTGTGTTTCGAGCTGAGAAAGATACTGTAGTCAACGTCCCAGGCAATGCCTCCACTACTGATCAGGGCGCCCACCTGGGGACCCACAGGTGCTGGTTTTTCTCTGAACATAGTTTCTTTCCAGTGAGAAGGAAGGATGGCCGCTAATTGCTATTCTTTTCCAGCAAAAAGTCGTCGGGGCGCATATCTATGTGTTTTTCCTGCGAGGGATGCCGGAAGGCTCGGCCACCGCTCTTTGACGTGAAAAAGATACTATAGGTAAATATACTATAGCTGTGGTTGGAGGTGAGATGGGTCTTATAGTTGTTGTCCGAGGAAAGTGAGAGAGAGATTCAAAACCCTTTGTCTGTGGTGAGAGAAATATGGTATCGCTGTTCCATGTTTATTCTGTTGGAGTCAAGGCCCTCAACTGCTGATAATTGTGCTGGAAGCAGACATCCAGGTCGTTTCTGCTATGGGGGGTGCTAAGGGCAGCTGTTTGCGTGCTTCTGGCAGCAGGTGTGCCACACGCCGGTCGACCCATTCCTTTTTTAACTTCCGTGATACCTTTCTCGCACGATCCCTCACGCCCTGTTCCCCCCCCCCGGCGTATACACAAATACACTCACATATACACACCTAAACGCACATATACGCATGTGTGTACACAATAAAACACACAACCACACACACACAACCACACACAACCACACACAACCACACACAACCACACACAACCACACACAACCACACACAACCACACACAACCACACACAACCACACACAACCACACACAACCACACACAACCACACACAACCACACACAACCACACACAACCACACACAACCACACACAACCACACACAACCACACACAACCACACACAACCACACACAACCACACACAACCACACACAACCACACAGAACCACACACAACCACACACAACCACACACAACCACACACAACCACACACAACCACACACAACCACACACACCACACACAACCACACACAACCACACACAACCACACACAACTACACACAACCACACACAACCACACACAACCACACACAACCACACACAACCACACACAACCACACACAACCACACACAACCACACACAACCACATACGCACACGCAGGTGTTTGCGTGCTTCTGGCAGCACCCCTGCCAGACGCTGCGCATGTCCGCGCGGTCACTCTTCCACGCGGCCGCCACACATGCACTACCCGCGCCGCTGCTTCCAAAGGGCGCGCACGCAAAGCGCCGGGGGGCATCCGCGCAGACGCCCCGCGCCGCCAGGTGTGTGCCTGTAGGGAAAGGTTGGCTGGAAGGTTGCAGGGAAAGGTTGACTGAAAGGTTGCAGGGAAAGGTTGAGTGTGTTGTGTGTGTCCAGTAGGAAGCTACACGTATGCCAAGTATGTTGGGTGCGAGGCCCCACAGAGGGGGGTGGCCGGGGGAGCCTGCGTTGGTCGACATGGTTTAATCCCACCCAATATGTGCTGGCGTCGAAACACTTCGTTCTGCCTCCTCCCTGCTCTTTTTTGCTTGCCCCTGTTGGTGACCGCCCTAACAGCCAGGAAGCCCAGCCGCTTTCCGTAGCCGTACCACCTACCTGCCTCTTCTCTTGGGTTGCTGCTTGTGCCATCATGTCTTGTGCTGTTTGCGAGGATGTCCATCTGCATGTGTTGCTTGCAGTTTTGTAACATCCCAAGTTATGTCTTGTTTCTCGTGTTGTTGCTTGCACTGAGTGCGATGGTGTCTACAGCCAGGATAAGCCGCGCATCCGTGCTCATATGCCCCAAGTTGCACCATTCCTTGCCTCCTATGCTTGCATTCTTTTCGAGCGCTTGCAGCCAGGACGCCAAGCCGGAGGGCGAGGAGGCAGCCACCACCCCACGCAAGCTGCTGCGCGATAAGTCTGATCTGACCGAGGTGAGTGGCCGGCACGCCCCTTTTCAGGACACTCCTTTCCCTCCTTTCCAATAAGGAGGAACCATTGTCGTTTGCAGGATTGTTTCACATGATTCAGCGGCTCTCTCCCCTTGTAAACTGGATCTTCTTCCCTTGTAAGGACCTCCGGTATGCCAAAGGTATGCACACTTCGTAGACCTGTGACCGCCCTCCAGAATGTCACAAAGAGGGTCAGCGTCGATGTCTTGCCGGAAGATTAATGGTCATGTCTCCACTCCATCCCTTGCCACGCCGTCCCCGCCCTCTCCGTGTGCTTGTCACGGACTCAGTTGGACATGGAATTGTTCCTGCCGTGGCTGATTTTGACGGCTAACGTCACAGCGTCAAAGCCAGAGTTTTCGGTTTTCTCTAAATATAGTTTAATTAACGCATGCGGTGAAGATAGGGCCGCTATGCCTTGGCCTGCATGTGGAAGGCTGTCTGCGACATGGGCTGACTAATTCGATCTGTACAAGGGGTTTCATGTTCGCCTGAATTTTCCTTGGATGACCCGGTTGTTTATAAGGGTCGGTGGCTATTTATTAGTGGTCCAAGAAAATTAATTGGAGGTTTTATACGACTTGCTTGCAAAGATTCGTATTTGGTTGCACCGGCTGAGATTAGCTGGGGATCGACCTGTAGGTTCGGCTGGTTGCTTAACGAATCTTTGACTGAATTGTTTCTTTTCTATATAGTGAGTCGTGATTAATTGTTGTATAGTGGATTCGGACCGGCCCAAGGGGTCGATGGGCAAGTTTTATGTTTGTCAGTCTTGAGAACCTTGTACAACTACCTGTACGGTTAACGCACTAGCCTGGGGGTGCGTGGCCACGTTGTTTGCAGTGGCGTTTTCAGCACTGTTCAGGCCGGCGCGTGACACATGCCGGTGTTACTTAATTTAGGATGATGTCAGCTTGTGTGTTGGCGGACCATGCCTTCAGCAAGCCAGGCTGGCAATGATCCGCAATTTTTTCTTTCCCCTCCCTCCCACCCTGGAGGCTTCTTGATTCCGCGCGCGGATTGAGAAACCTGATGGCCACTGTTAACTGCTGCATTTGTGGCAGGGCTCCACTTATTGTATTTAATCAAATGCTGGTCTTCTTGGGAGCTCAGTGATCTTAAATTAATTTCATAGTAATATACATATTAATACTATACAATGTGTATTAATTTATCTGCTCCTGTCCCTTTGCAACGTCTTCCTGGTCACCACCCGCAGATGGACGCGGAGATGTTCATGTCATGGCTGGAGCCGTGCGAGGGCGCCACCTGGCCGGGCGCGGTCGCGGACGGGCTGGAGGGCGGCTGCCGCGTGATTGTTGCGGGGTTGGGGGCTGTGGCGCACCCACGACAGGTGGCGCGCGGCGTGGCCGAGTGCGTTGCGCCGCTGCTGCTGCGGCTGGTGCAGGTGGGTGACTCGACGACAGCAAGGAAACACAAGTATATCCATACGAGATAGATCGTTGTTGTAGTCGAAAGGTGGGTGACTCGAGGACAGCGAGGAAACACAAGTATATCCATACGAGATAGATTGTTGTTGTAGTCGACAGGTGGCGCGCGGCGTCGCCGAGTGCGTCGCGCGCTTACTGCTACGGCCCGCGCAGGTGGATCAAAACACCACAGCGATGTTTTACAGTGATGCAACAGCACAGCACCGCTTGTCTTTGTACGGTTGGAGCGTCGTGGCACTTATGATGCTGCGGCTGGTGCAGATGGGTGACTAGTCAGCAAGCAAGCAGCAAGGCAGCAAGCAAGGCAGCAATTGTAGGTGCTAGCATTGTGTGCATCTTGTTTGTTGTGACACAGAGTTGTTGTGCCCTGCTGCAGGCGGCAGGTGCAGCTGGGTACAGAAGCCATTTTTCGCTTTGGAGCACAAGGCTGCAATTCTACACTTAGTAATAATTCAAGATGGCTTCTAGTTGTGGTTTGGGCCGTCGTGCCGCTAGTGCAGCTGCGGCTCGTGCGGGTGACCTCGAGGCAACAACCACGCTTGGCCAACACGATCAAGCCAGCACGATTCCGCTTGTTTTATTGACTGAAATCAGCTTGTTTCAGGCATGTGCTTCATGTTGTCTCCGTAAAGGGTTTGGTGTGACTTTTACGGTGGCACCAACGTACTCGAGTGCACAGAGCGATGCATTTGATCTGGTTCTTCAAACAAATTTCTCGATGCGGAGCGTCCCTCACGTTTCATACTCACTCGTCATGCGCGCCTCCCTCTCGTTGGTGACTACTCTTCCCTACCGTCCCTTGCTCCTGCTCACTGGCTCAGATGCAAGGCTTCCCTCCCACCCCCTTGCTCCCCCCCCAAATGCTTCCCCCTTGGTCTTACTCACCCCCTGTCTTTACCCTCCCCGTGCTCTTACTCCAGTTAAAATTTCGTGCTGGTGCAGTGGTGTGTCCTACTCACCCCCCCTGCTCACACCCACCCATCCACCCGTTCCTTGCCCCAGCTCGTTCCCCCGTGAGCACCGGGCGCCACAATAAAATACAGCAGCATTCGCAATCAACCCCTCCCTCTTTTTTCCCCCCATCATCCTCGTCACCCAGGCAATCGCCGTCGCCCCTCCAATCCTTCTTCTTACACACCCTCGTTCCTGCGCTGCCACACCCTGCGCCTTAACACACCCTGCGCTGCCGCGCCCTACGCTTCTCATGCATTCTGCGCTGCCACCGCTTGTCGACCACCGCCTCACACGCACAATACACACACGTAGACGCATAAAGGTTCACTGCCCAGGCGGTCACCGGGCGGCACCACCGGCACTCACCGCCCTCCATACAGGCACTCACCTGACTTCAACTTTTCTTCCACCCCAGCGCTAGGCATGCAGGCGATCACCGGGCATCACAACAAGAGAGTTACAACATTTCCTGTTCCCTCCCGTTTTTCTTTCCTTCCGGCTCGTCTTTCCGCTCCCCACCACCCAGGCGATCACAGGGCGGCACAGCGCGGCGGCGGCCGAGGTGCTGGCGGAGGGAATGGAGTGCACCTGGGCGCCGCTCATGGGCGACATGGCGCAGCTGATGCAGGATACGTTCGCGTTGGCCGAGCGGCTCACCAGCCGGTCCGCCACTGGGGGGCAAGGGGGGGGGGGGGGGGCCCGGGGGAGGGGGGGGAGGTGACATCACCGGGCCCAGCATCGACCCGACGCGCGAGATGGTGCGTTGATATTATACTACTATGGCTATTATGTGATCATGCCAGATGGTGGGTTGAGTTTATACGGTTATTATTACTATGTGATTATTTTATATGGTTATTTTATGTGGTTATTGTCTGTGGTTTTTGTATGATTATGCGATATGATGCGCGCATTTCTTAATATTCGATCATTTAACATACGTGTGGCCCTGCCTGGGGGGTAGGTGGGTAGGACATGGGATGCTGGTGATGCATCGGTTGTGTCGCCTCGTTGATGAAGTCACAGCGTAGTGATGTCACCGATGTTGTGACTGCATCCAACACCCCCCATACTGCATCGATGTCCTCATCGAGTCTGTGTGCGAGTCAACATGTTGAGAACATGGATGCATTTAGGGGGGGGGGGGGGGGAGTGGGAGCGGGGAGGGCATGGGGCACCAATAGCAAGCGATTTTCCGCACAATCTAGCATGGCTGCCTTCGCACATGTATCCCTTAACTTGTCTGGATAACATATGGCAACCCGTTTCTTATCACGTCCTTGTCATATGGCACCATGTTTCTTATCACTTCCTTGCCAGATGGCACCCCGTTGCGTATTACTTCGTTGCCATATGAACCACATTTTTTCTTAACACCTCCATGTACTTGTCCATTGCTTGGCTTGTCTATGTTTTTTCGCCACACATCTCTTAACTCCCCCCCAGGTCACTCACACAACTACTTTTATGATAACTTTGTCGTGATTCTCTTTCTTGCCCCCCAGGTCACTAACATATCTAGTTTTGTGGTAAATTCAACCTTGTTGTAATCCTCTTTCTCCCCCCCTCCCCCAGGTCATTCGAGAGAGCTTGTCCGAGCTCATGGTGGCGAGCGCCGCCGCCGACTTCCGCTCCTTTTACCGCGTGATGCGGGAGCGGGTGGCCAGCGTGCCCCCCGACTCGCCCACCCACGTGATGGCGCTCATGACGGTGATCCGCATCATCCACAGCCGGCCGCCCATCCTGCTGCCCTACCTGCTGCCGGTCGTCGACCTGGTGCTGCAGGTATGGGTTCGGGTAGTGACCCCGCTCCCATGGTATATCTTGGGCCATAGTATAGTCTGTAGTTTGGTCTGTCGTTTGGTCTGTAGTTTGATCTGTAGTATGGTCTGTAGTTTGGTCTGTAGTGTGGTCTGTAGTTTGGTGTTTAGTATGGTCTATGCTCATGTGACACAGTTTACGTGTAAGTTAATTGAGTAATGGTCTATTGTATAGCTATAGCCCATGCGTGGTGGTATACCTATGCCGCATAGTAAAGGTATAGCCGTGTGGAGGTTTAGTATGGTCTCGTATGGTTTAATTATAGCTCACCCACCGCCCCTCGTCCGCCAGATCCTATACCCTTAGACCCATCACGTTTGTATTCCTCTTGCACCTGCCTCGGGTCGTATTGATGCTACCGTTGCCCCTTTGGACCCTACACCCATCACGTTTGTTTGCCCTTGCATTTGGTCACATTTATTGTTTTCTCTTCGATATGTACGCTCCCGTTGCTGCGTTCGCCAGATCCTGGACCCTGCCGCAGGCCTCCTGCGCAAGACCTGCCTCCAGACAGGCACTGCGCTGCTGCACCAGATGGTGCTGCGCTTCCCGATGGTGAGTGGCCCGTGATGTAGCCATCCTCAACGTACTGGTTCACATGTGCGTTGTGATGGTTTAGGACAAACGAATGTTCACTGTATTGCCTATTGGTGCACTGCTGCACCAGATAGTGCCCTGCTGTCCCATGGTGAGTGGCCCAAGTGTCTCGCTAATTTTTTGTAACTTATTGGATTCGTGCTCACTTCCCCGATGCTCCTCCTTCCCTACAGAGTACTCAAACCTTGTTCTCACACCTTATTTCCACATTTACTGACTGTCGTAATGCTCTACTCCGCATGATCCTTGTCGTAATGGATGTTTAGTACTCATCCCACTTTTACTGACTGTCGTAATGCTCTACTCCGCATGATCCTTGTCGTAATGGATGTTTAGTACTCACCCCACTTTTACTGACTGTCGTAATGCTCTACTCCGCATGATCCTTGCCGTAATGGATGTTTAGTACTCACCCCACTTTTACTGACTGTCGTAATGCTCTACTCCGCATGATCCTTGCCGTAATGGATGTTTAGTACTCACCCCACTTTTACTGACTGTCGTAATGCTCTACTCCGCATGATCCTTGCCGCAATGGATGTTTAGTACTCACCCCACTTTTACTGACTGTCGTAATGCTCTACTCCGCATGATCCTGATCGTAATTCTAACCGTCCCGTCCCGTCCCGTACCATCGATCAAGGAAATAGTCGTCTTCCAGCGGTGGTGAAACAGTCCCCTCCGCCCAGACGTTTACGTCGCAACCCTGTCATCCGCCCCCCTCATGCTTTCCCCCAACCTCATGCACCTCTCCGCCCCTTCACCCCAGCCTCTCCTTCCCTCACCAGGTGGCGCTCCTTCCCCTCCCCGTCCTGTGCCATGGCTCTTCCAAACTCTTCCCCGTCCGCTTCCTGTATCAGTTTCCTAACTATCTGTTCCCTAGAACCGCTTCCTATTTAACATGTAGACTGCGTCACGTATCCGTCCCTGCATCCGTTCCTTTTATATATCCATTCCTTCCTGGTCCCAAACATGTCCCTCTCAATGACCCCCCTCTCTACCCTCCCTTTACCCCTTATCCGTTCCCTTCACCCTCCTGCCCGTCCCCACAGGCCCACACGCCCCGTTGCGCTCCGTACCCTGACCAATCTCTTTGATGTCTGTTTCCCAACCCTTCCCTCCCTCATTCCCAATTTTGTCCCCGCTTTTATTCCCAATTTCGCTCCCAAACTTCCCCCTTCACCTGCCCCCCTACTGTCCCCTCCCGTCCCCCCCTCCCCCCTCGCCAGGTGGCGCTCCACAAGGCCACCATGCGGCTGGTGGTCGGCGAGGCTACCGCACGCGGGCCACTGACCGTGTATGACATGCAGACCACTGAGAAGGCGCGCGTCCTGCTCCAGGACTGCGCGTGCCACGGGAGCAGCGGCGGCACGGGCGGCGGCGGCGGAGGGGGTCCCGCGGGCGTGGGGGGCAAGGGGGGCGCGCAGGGCGAGCCAGCGGGGTGTGCGGGGCAGGTCTCTGCAGTCGCGTTCTCTCCCGATGGGAGCGCGCTCGCGGCATTCTCAGAGGTGGGTTTCGTGGATTTGATAGATAGTGTCTTCCTAGTATGTAGAGTATAGCAATGGATTGCATGGGGGGAGGGAGGGAGGGAGGGAGGGAGGGAGGGAGGGAGGGAGGGAGGGAGGGAGGAGGGAGGGAGGGAGGGAGGGAGGGAGGGAGGGAGGGAGGGAGGGAGGGAGGGAGGGAGGGAGGGAGGGAGGGAGGGAGGGAGGGAGGGAGGGAGGGAGGGAGGGAGGGAGGGAGGGAGGGAGGGAGGGAGCGAGGGAGGGAGGGAGGGAGGGAGGGAGGGGGAGGGAGGAGGGAGGGAGGGAGGGAGGGAGGGAGGGAGGAGGGAGGGAGGGAGGGAGGGGGAGGGAGGGAGGGAGGGAGGGAGGGAGGGAGGGAGGGATAGCATGGATTTTAGTGTCTTGATCCTGGGCTTCGTGAGGGCCACCCCTCGAGGGGTCGCTTTGCCCAGTTCTAGTCCTGCAGCGGTATGTCGCTGTAGTTGTATATTGAAATATTATTACATGTTAGGAAGGATGTGTGGTTTCGTAGGTAAAGATTGATCCACGGGTTCGCAGTGTTCCCTGAGGTTCAATTAACGGCTAGATGACATTGAAGAACATGAAATTGAAATGAGTGAAATATATGGAGAAACATCCTACAGAGGGCGCGGTGGGAAAATGCTTGATATGTGCGGTCACTTTATCGATTTCATTTTTTCAAAGTCTAAAATTAGAATTTCATGTTCTGCGAGGTGGGTTCCTCGGAACCTTATGTCCCTTGCATAGTTCATTTTGTCCCTTATACATGATGCCAGGGCATATTTCATGACGATGGATATGTACATAAGAACATAGTCCTCCGTGGGGAGGATATGTAACACATATCCCTGAGAAGGGGCATATGGTTTTTAATGCAATTTAGGCGACAACCTGCAGGTGGTGGGTGTTAACTGCCACCTACTCGGGGTGCACAACTGAGGTGCACCTGCACCACCATGTATTCCAGCAGCTCTGCAAAGTTGCGGACATCGGGTGGAAGATGATCATGGCTAAGCAATGGCTAGGGCATGATGGCGTCTCAGCAGAGAGTGGCTCTCTGCATGGGCAAAGCATGGCTGACTCATAGCGGATGCAGTAAGGCTGCCCCATGCTCCACAGATAGGCTCGGAACACATTTAGAGGCGCCGGTTTGGGAGAATATAAAGGCCTCTCCCGGAGCCTGAGAGTTTTTAGGGGCATTCCCAGGGTCAACCCACAACCCCCTCCATGACGATGGATGGGTGCACGTTAATTGCATTAGCATCTGATGTGGGTGTCTGTGATGATTGGAATGCTAAAATAGACGGCTCTTTTCCCTTGCAAAGGTTACCAGGCATTCTCACATAGTGGCAGTGCGCTTGCTGCATTCTCCGCAGTGGGTTTCTTAGATTTGTCATAGTATCTTGAGCCTGCAACAAGGAATCATGTATAACAAGGATGGACTTGTGGTTTGGGAGGTCACCATCCACACGCGCTCCGAGGCGGGTCTCGTGACGGGTCGTTTGCCAATTCGCGGCCTGCTAGGGGAGTGGGTGTGGTGGCTCGCCCGCCATGTCATGCTTGCCATGCCTCCTGCCGGGCTTGCTCTGCGTTGGGCGTCTCTTCTTACATGTATGGCGTCTCTTCTGACATGTATGTGGTGGGGCCCACCGCTGGCCGCCCATTCACTGACATATGGCCATCCACCCTTTGCCGCCTGTCTCTCTTTGGGTGGCCATATGGGTGGTCTTTTGGGTGGTAAAACTGCAGGCAAGGAGGGTGGGGATTGACCATTCAGTGGTCATCTCCTTCCTTGCTCCCCACCCCCTTGCCTGTCTTTCTTTGGATGGACCGCATGAACTTTGGCGTTGCACATCCAACCCGAAGTGGATGCTAGCATCGCAGCTGGCCACGCTGATAGTGCACCTAACTGAGCTATATCTGTCGGATGCCATGCGATGATCATACGTAGGGGGGCCACCTAGGGCAGGTGAACACGTCCCTCCGTGCATGCACTGACGTACTACATGGCCCTTCTCCTCGCTTGGCTCTGTGCACCTGAGCAGGTGGACGCGTCCATCCGCAGCTGGCCTCTCAGCTCCTCGTGGCTCAAGTCATTCTCGCGCGGACCCACGACCGTACACTGCCAGGTGAGGCACCACCTCTTAAAAAGCATCCATGTCACCCATGAAGTAAGCAAGGGGTAGTTAGGCTTCTCCAGTGCCATGTTCAGTCGATTCCACACATCTTTTTTCCAGATGCATCACTGATGCATGCTTCATTTGGTTACCTGACTATCCTTGCTGGTGACGTGTTTCCCTGTCATGCCATGCAGTCCTGCGTGGCAGTGCCCCCTGTAAAGGGCAGCCTTTCGCACCAGTCGAGTGCCAAGCGCCAGGATAACACGGCAAGCACCAAGGGCATCAGCATGGGGCAGGTGGACCTCAGCTACCGGCTGGCATGGACGTCGGCCAGCCAGATCATGCTGCTGCATCAGGATAAGATGATGGGCTTTTACAATGTATAGGGCAGGGCCTAGTGTTATCCACGAGCCTATGATGGACTTCTCACGCCGGCAGTCTCATTGCTATGATGGACAAGTATGTCAAGTTGGTGCAGGTTACCTCGTTGATGAATGGTGATTATGGATACATTAGCCACCTAGTCAGTAAATTCCCTCGTCATGAATACTAGGCAACATGAAGGGGGCAGGGCCTCCTTCCTGCCGTGCCCGAAACCAAGCCACACATGTTATCACTGCTCACTACGAGAGTCTAGGTGAGTCTAGCTGGCTCCAGCGATATCGGTGATTTGAATTGTAGTGCATTGGTGGTAAGTACTGCACGACGGTACTGCATGTACGGAATTCCCGGTCTGGGAAGTGGATTTTATAACTCACGTTATGTACATGGAAAAGGGCTCGGGTACGCGACGCAGCGCGACGTTGTGAAATGGCTTGTAAGAAAGGAACCCAGGCAGTTTGGCGCCCCGCGTCGGTCGTGACGTTGTTTGCACCGTTGGATCTAGCTGCATCTACGACGTTCGTGGGTTGTTTCGAAACCCGGTCGATGAGATTTGACGGAGAAGTCGAGTATATAGGCCATCCTTTTTCGACACATCGGCGAAAATCTACGTCGGAACCTTAGGCCGTCTGAATAAAATTGAAAAAGCCGGTCAAGCTAGTCGGTGAAAAAATGGCAAAACTACTATCTGTTAGGACAAGAGTAGTCATATAAGAAGCCAGACAGGTGCAGACATCGACTGACGCATGCATGCGCTGCATGTCGACATAGCAATTTTCAGTTGGTGCGAGAGGTCCCCAGTTCGATTCCGGTCGGATTCATTTGCAGATCGCGTTTTTCCACGTTTTCCGCGGCCCGGCACTGAACGCAAATGGTTTTCACCTTTGCGGAGTGCCTGATCAGAACATAGCAATACTAGCTTTTTCCTTTTATTTGTTACCCCGATATTCACAGTCTCCATTCCCACACATGCAGCGAAATATGGTGTTGTTCTTAGTCAGTTGCATTGTTGTCCCGTCTTTGTTCTTATTGTGTCGATTTCATCACGACCCTTGTTGAACTCCATCTTGCATCGTTTGTTGGTCAAAGACTATGACCGAGACATTATGCTCCGTCAAGCTAGTCTGGTGTTTCTTGCATGCAACATCACCCGCACGCGATCTGCTCGGTGCTGACCCTTGGCACAAGCGCCGGTGGTGGACCGTCTGGATCGCGTAGTATCTCCGCGCATCTGAAACGTGTGCTGCCAGATCTCCTTTGCGGCCGTTCCGAGCTTGGCACCGGATTTGTTGTTCAAACCGTCGCGTCGCTACAATAGCACGATGTTTTCTGGCATACGCGGGCTTTTGGTTCCCGCCGCACATTTGAAAGTGATGTCCTCCGGATTTTTGCCTTTGCACCGTACGTGTGCAGTTAGTAAGTACTTGCGTGTCATGCGCAGGGGCATGCCACGGACTACTATGCTAATCTCATAATTAGAAAAATAATTACAAGAAAGTTACAAACATCGTCTGCATCATGCCCCAACAATATAGTAAGCAGTTCTTGGGCGTTTGCAAATGCATGGCATGGCTAACGTAATGACTGACTAGCGAGACCTTTTCACCAGTTTTCCATTTGTGGGTATTTCCTCCTAAATGGTGGGAGAGCGATCGCAGCAATGGTGCTCACCACTATCTGTCTAACATGACACTCCCGGCCTGTTAGGCTCGAAACACATGCCGGCCCTGATCAAGATGTTTCCGGCCCCACTGTCCAGGTCATCTAGTCGCTCTACACGTAAGCCAGCCATAACTTCAATGCACAAGGCTACACATGTCCATATCCATTCAAATTCATCATATCCTGAACGACTCAAAAGCGCCGAAAAGATAACGGCAGGCTCGAGCTACCATGGTCCGGATTCTCCAGATTTCTGGCCTGCGCTGGTTGTCTCCTTGAGACTAGCGCCTGGTCCGGATTGCGATCATGCAGGTGTCATGCATGGTGCACGAGCGGGCCTTACTCCAATAATAAAATACCAATGTTTGCCAAGGCAGTATGAACTCTACTTGAATTCGAGTTATTTGCATGGTTTCAATACAAGTGCAACGATCACCGACCACAGATAGTGCACTACGCCAAAACAAGTCTCTGCCAAAGGGAATAAATCAATTTTACTTGCGTGAAATCTGCCACGGGAGCCAATCGACACAGCTGCAAACAGTTCCTTTGCGACAGGCAGCTGAGGCTGGCCACCCTCGCGGCCCACCCTCACCCTCGTAGCTGTTAGATCATCCAGGGTGAAGCTCCTAACCAGTACATCCACACGGACGCACTCCGCACCAAAACAAAACAAATGGACTACCACCAGATTGCCCGGACACTCCTCACTCCTTACTAGCACACTAACGCAGATGCCTGGAGCCACTTAAATCAACTCACACGCACGTCTTAAATCAAACCGTCCTCGCGACACTATCCGGGTGCGAGCTGGCCGGTGAGCCCTCTGACCCTGACCCCGACCCGGGCGCCTCCTCACTCAACCCCCCCAGTACCGCCTTCGCCACCACCCCCCCGCCACCCCCCCTCCGAATCATGTCCCTCAGCTCATCCTCGCTCAACGCGGCCGCATACAATTCCGCACGACGCTCCGCCGAGCTGTCCTCCAAGAGCCGCCGCGGCGGCGTCTTGGATCGCATGATCTCCTCGCGAATCTCCAGAGCGACCTCGCTGGTGTCGACCGGTGCCTCACTCCTAGGGACCGACGTACTCGTCGACACCTCGCTCCTCTGATCCACAGAAACCTCGCTCATGTGCGTCCCCGTCTCGCTCCCCGGGCCCCCAAGGCTCGCGACCGGGCTGCCACTGTCGACGGGGGACCCTGGGCCCCCCTGGGTGGACAGCCGGCTCCGCTGACCCTTGGCCGGGCCGCCGCCACGCGCGGACGATCGGGCAGCCGAGCCGGGGGACACGCTCGCGCTTCCGTCCAGCGGGGGTCCCTGGGCAGGGTGCTCCTGCATGTAGCTCAGGTTGGAGTAGGCTTCGGTGATGGAAGACGCCGTCGTGTCGATGGACGACGTGCCCCCGCTAGACGAGGTCCCTCCTGACACCGCCGACGCGTCCAAGAGAATCGCCACCGGGCTCTTCACGTTCCGGTTCTTCCCCTTGATGTTCTTGACGGGACTCCTCCCCCTCTCCGCGGCCAGTGCCCCGCCATCCTTGACCCCCTCCCCCGGGCCCCCGTCGGCCCCCTCGCGCGGGTACCCTTTGGCGGAACCCTGCGCGCTGCCCCCGAGCTTGGATGGCTTGCCACGGGACCCCGACGACGACCCCTTGCCCCAATGACCGATCCCAAAAAGCGCCCCTTTTCTGCCCCTACCGGTCTCCTCATGTCCCCGTCCCAGGCTCATACCCTCCAGTGCCTGATCCAGCTTTCTCGTGTCGGATGACTGCGCAGACTCGCCGCCCAGGCTCGCAGATACCCGCACACCACGGGAGTCGGCCCCTAGACCGCTCCGCCTACTCTTCCCACCTCCACCTGCACCACGGCCACCGCCTCCCACCCCCCCGTCATCCTCCTCGTGATCACCCCGGGGGGTCATGAGCGCTTGTTCCAGCAGCCTCTCGTCCAACGACCTGCTGCTGTCCTTTGCGGTGTCCGCCTGGCCGCTCGTGTCCACGCCCCGTTCCCCGTCACGATCCCTATAACGATTCTCGTCATCATCATCACCACCGCTACTGCCGTCTCCATCGCGACCGCCCTTGGAAGCACCCTTCTCGTTCGCGCCGCCGCGTCCTCGCTGCCGGCGGGACGCGCGCCGTTGCTTCTTCTTGGGGTCCTCTGGGCCCGACTCCTCAGGGAGCTCGTCCAGTGCGCCGTGGTGGACGCTGCAGTGGTCCTGTATTGATAAACGCACATAATGACATAAAATAATGCATATATTACGCTGAGTAATGCACACATAAGGTTCATGTGGACTCGCATCGCGTCGGCGCACATGCAACCATAGAATCAGTAACCGGCATCAGCACAGGCTCTGTAGAGCTCTAAAAGACACTGCAGTGGTCCTTTATCGATGCACACATTGGATCAACAAACACACAATGTTATAACAGACACTATAACATTAGAGTAACAGCCAAAAAAAGTTGTACAATAGCATAACAAGTACACTATTGCAAGGTACACTATAAGAAGTAACAGTACAGTAACAATAGAAGTAGCAGCCAGCACAGACAAGATGGGTGACCCTCGAGCACGCCCATCAACGAGTGAGCAGGCGCGTCTAATGTCTTTATCATTCATCACACGTCGAACCTCGTTAAGCACACGCCATACCATACAGGATCATATGGCAGCATTATTCTTTTTTTTGGCTTTGAAAAAAGACATGTATCCACAGACATGGCATGAATAACATTATAGAGTACGCACAGCTTCAAGGACCCAGCACGGGCCGCCGGCCCCTGTCCAACTTGCCCGTCATCGCATGCGCAGGGCGGTCGTCCTCCCGCACAAACCATGTGGCATATATACTAAAACAAACAATACAACTAGTAGCATAGTAGTAGTTACTATGTACTATACAAACTATACTACTACACTACTACATAATTAGAACATATACTATAGAAGTTATAAACAGCTTCAAGGACCCACCACCGCCAGCCGCCCTCGGTCCAAGTTGCCCGTCATCGCATGCGCGGGGAGGTCGTCCTCCCGCACAAACCCGATCGCCTCCGCCCTCTCGACCATGTCCATCATCTGCGCCAGCGACGTCACCGCCTTGCCATGGCTCACGGGCGCAAACCCGCGCGGGTTGTAGTCAAACAGCTCGACCAGGAGGGGCGCATCGGGGTCGCCACGCAGGCAGAGAGACTCCAGAGGCACGATGAAGTCCCGGAAGTAGAGGTAGTCCTTCTCGACATCATTTAGGGTCTCCGTCTGTGGGTGGTGGGAGGGGCCCCCCAAAGCATAACACTTGTGAGTGGGGAAACGTCTTGTGTGGACGCGGGTTTCTGAACATCGGGCAGCATCTTTGTCTCTTGACGGTGGGAGGGGGCAAAAAAGGGCATGATACTTTTGAGTGGGGTAAGGTCTTTTGTGGACACGGCTTTCCGGACATCATCTGCGGCAGCCTCTCGGTCGGCGGGAGACGGTAGACACCAAACAGTAAACAGCATGCTAACCATAAAACGAGATGAATGAGAACGTTCTATGCTTCGGCGTCCATGTCCTTCAGTGGTATACAAACATTTGTGCGTGTTCGCAAATAGGGTTATCCTCTCTATTTGCGGTATTCCCCCCTTCAACGGTCCTAACTTCGATAGTGTTTTTTTTCCTACTTCCAAGAGTGAAAAATGGCTCATAATAGCTGGAACGTCCTTGCATCCTCGCGATCGGCACCCATCCGCGCTCTACTGACTCAGTCCAACATCATCGCGAGCCAGCCCCCCCGCACGCTCACGGCAGCGGGGAGTACATCCGCTTTTAAAGCGTGCGTACTGGCAACTAAAATTCGGTGAAAAGCATGTGCTCGCACATAGTGTGTGTAGCACTATTGACAGTAGGCGCGGCGCCCACATTAGCTCCGCTACGCAATCAGTTATACACCCTCACACTAATTCACATGGACAGTGTAACTTTCAATGACAAGAAACACATCATGGTAGCGTCTTTCGCATTCCCTAAAACATGGGCATCCACATGCCCTTGCACCCTACGTCTCACAGCATGGTTCAAGATAAGACCAAACCACCACGGAGCAAGGCCACAGTAGCAAAGAACTTTTTTGTTACAGGGGAAGAAAGACTGCACGATACAGCCTGCCCCATGAACAAGGCAGATACAATAGGCATGGCAAAGACAGCTCTTCCTTGAGCCGAGGTGATAAGCCAAACCAGTGACGCAAAGGCTACGCAAGCCAGCGTTTGCTTTCCCTGAGACACGTTAGCATAAACTAGTACCCCCGGGTATCCCGTGTCCCGCTTGGAACACTAGCAACGCACGTGCCGCTTAGAACTTGCCTTTACCACGAAATCATAAACATGGCATGGGAGCTTCCACTTCACAAGAGCTTTTGTTCTTCCTTTCCTTTTGGCTTGATACTTGCCTGGAACACCGGCACGAGCGTTCCGTTCGCTTCGATGCGGGAGAAGACGAGGTACGGGTGCGGCGCGCGCAGGACGGGCTCCCGCGGCGGTTTCTCCAGCTGGAAAGATTTTTTGGGGGGGGGCAAGGAGGTGGTTTGGGTACATATGCGCACGACAAGTAAGAAAAGGATTCGTATACTTAAATAAATACCAAGCAGGGGTTCCTACTTAAACAAGGGACGGGATAGGCATCGCAGTTTCTTGATCTGCAGCGTGTTCATTAGGGGGGGGGGGAGGCACCAAGGAGTAGGCATGGGTGTGGACATAACGTGGGTGGAAAAATTAGTGAAAGCAGATAGAGGGCACTTTACTAGGTGCCCCAGTGAATACCCCAGTCAATACCCCAGAGTACCCCACCAGGTATCAAGGAGGTTGCTGAAGCCGTAGGTACATCAGGGCCAGGAGGGAGCTTCATGATTCACATGCATGCGCAGGTTTATGTACTTTGGTGTGCATGACTCCTACCTGGCGTGCACACACATTCCTCAAAAGAAAACAAGTCGATGTTGCATGTATCAAACCCACCCCACGCGGGCACTAGTGATCACTCACAGTGCATGCGCAGGTTGAGGTGGGGGGAGACAAAGAGGACTCAACGTGCGCACGGATGGTGACACAGGCGCGTCTCCTACGACTCGTTCAGAGAACACTGTGAACACTCGTTCAGTGAAGCGACGACAGTCATTGGAACCTGACGCTAGCCAATGTTCTCACGCATGCACGCCACAACGCACTCACGATGAACGAGCAGGTTGGCCTAGGTGGGGTCAATAGCGCGTATGGCGGCCTTCGCGCGTACGGGGGCCCTAGGCACGTGTCTGTGCGGTGACCAAAGTCAGGTTTCGGCACGTGTCTGTGCGGTCACGTATGGGGTTTAGGCACTGTGACGTCTTGCACGAGTCTTACGAGTCACGAACACTCGCCCAAAATAGCGCAAAGTACTAAGCCCGTGGAAGCGGCTACCAATCACCACTTGCGTACACGAGCAGGGTGACATACGCACACCTGACCCGTTCCACCAAGAAAAGAACCAGCCCTGACTGTCGCACCTGCAAATAAAGCCAAGAGCTGTTTTGGCAGCCGGACGCTGGCAAATACTCACATGCACCAGCAGGTTGACGTAGGCGGAAACAAACGGCACCACGTGGGCGCGCACGGTGACGGTGCCGGATTTAAGAGCCAGCCTCGGGTCCAGCTCGTTCACGATCTGCCGCGTGAGCACCCACGGCTTGGAGGAGCCGCCGCCCAAGAAGTCGCGCGTGAAGAAGCGCACCTCGCCCAGGAAGCCCTGGCGGCTCAGGTCCACCTGTCCATCGGTGCAGGACAACGACAGAATGGTTTGAGTTTAGAATCATGTAGCGATTCTATCGATGAAACTACCAACAAACGTTGCTGGTCTAGTAGACCAAGGGCGGCTCAGGTCCACCTGCCGGTTGATGGGAGATGCAGATGGAACATGGTTAGAGTTAACTCCATCCGCGTATATTATTTGTCAGTCTACCTGGCGGCTCAGGTCCACCTGTTAGTCCATGCAGGACAAAAATGGAATGATATGAGTGTGGAACCTTGGCTGAGCCGATCTGTGGAACAGACCGCGCAACTAAGCGACACGCCAGAACGGAACGAGACAGCGCAACATGTGGGGGAGACCACGCCACATGTGGGGGAGAGCATGCCACATGTGGGGGAGAGCACGCCGCACAGTGACACATCCAAGCTCGTGGGGGAGACCGTGCAACAAATCGACATGGGCCGGAAGGGAAGCAAACAAGGCGACATTCCCTAGGTCCGTGCCCCTTGCGGGACAGACAAAACCACGCGGTGATCTGTGCCGGAAAACAAGCGACAAGGCGACATGTTGTTCGTCCATGCCGCTCGTGGGTGGGTTTTAGACTCCCGCGCCCAAAGGGGAATACGCATAGAAGTAGGGACGATTGGCAGGGTGGCAAACGCCCGCCATAAGCACGTACCCGGTGCACGTGGGTGGGTGGCCATTGCTATTAACTTGGGGTTTAAAAGAAATATGTGATGAGCCATGCCGGCAAGCACGGAGATGTCAGAACCAGTACAGAACTATGGCATTCGCTTATTACTGCTACCACTAGTGTCATGATTGGGCAAGTACCCGCAAGCAGCGAACTATCAAATCTACCCAGGTACATACTACTATAATGTTTCTTTACTATGAACATCCGTCATGTTCTTTACTATCATGTGTCTTTGCTAAAAACATACTACTACTGCGAGTTGTGTTATGATATGAGGTAGACGCCCATCCCCCGCGGCGTGCGCAGCATGTTGAACAGGCGGACACACTACAGCATATTGTACGATACTATACCATACTATAGTGACCACACACATACAGAGCACGGAAGCACCTACCCGGTAGACGTCCATCCCCTGTGGCGCGCGCTGCATGTTGAACAGGCGCACGCGCATGATGGTGTTCTGGCGGTCCGGCTGCAGTGGAAGGTAGACCTTGCCCATGAACGTGGGGTCTTTGGGTGGTGGGGAGAGGGGAGAGGGAGAGGGGAGAGGGGAGAGGGAGAGGAGAGGGGAGAGGGGAGAGGGGAGAGGGGAGAGGGGAGAGGGGAGAGGGAGAGGGGAGAGGGGAGAGGGGAGAGGGAGAGGGGAGAGGGGAGAGGGGAGAGGGGAGAGGGGAGAGGGGAGAGGGAGAGGGAGAGGGGAGAGGGGAGAGGGGAGAGGGGAGAGGGGAGAGGGGAGAGGGGAGAGGGGAGAGGGGAGAGGGGAGAGGGAGAGGGGAGAGGGGAGAGGGGAGAGGGGAGAGGGGAGAGGGGAGAGGGAGAGGGAGAGGGGAGAGGGGAGAGGGGAGAGGGGAGAGGGAGAGGGGAGAGGGGAGGGGAGAGGGGAGAGGGAGAGGGGAGAGGGGAGAGGGGAGAGGGAGAGGGGAGAGGGAGAGGGGAGAGGGGAGAGGGGAGAGGGGAGAGGGAGAGGGGAGAGGGGAGAGGGGAGAGGGAGAGGGAGAGGGAGAGGGGAGAGGGGAGAGGGGAGAGGGAGAGGGGAGAGGGGAGAGGGGAGAGGGGAGAGGGGAGAGGGAGAGAGGGAGAGGGGAGAGGGGAGAGGGGAGAGGGGAGAGGGGAGAGGGGAGAGGGGAGAGGGAGAGGGGAGAGGGAGAGGGGAGAGGGGAGAGGGGAGAGGGGAGAGGGGAGAGGGGAGAGGGGAGAGGGGAGAGGGGAGAGGGGAGAGGGGAGAGGGGAGAGGGGAGAGGGGAGAGGGGAGAGGGGAGAGGGGAGAGGGGAGAGGGGAGAGGGGAGAGGGAGAGGGGAGAGGGGAGAGGGGAGAGGGGAGAGGGGAGAGGGGACAGGGGAGAGGGGAGAGGGGAGAGGGAGAGGGGAGAGGGGAGAGGGGAGAGGGGAGAGGGGAGAGGGGAGAGGGGAGAGGGGACAGGGGAGAGGGGACAGGGGAGAGGGGAGAGGGGAGAGGAGAGGGGAGAGGAGAGGGGGGGGGGAGAGCAGGATAACTGGGTGTGAGTGTTGCTTGCAGCGGCAGGTAGACCTTCCCCATGAACATGGGGTCTGCAGATAGATGGTGACATGGCGGCCGCATGATGGCAACGGCATGACTTATTCTAAGCTAGCCGTGCCCACGAAAGTGGTGACTGGAATAGACAAGGAGGCTTTAAGAGGGGGAGGAAGGCAAAGTGGGTGTGGGTGTTGGCTGCTACAGCAGATAGACCTCGACCCGTACACGTGGGGTCCGCGGTGAACAGAGACAAGGACCATCAAGCTGACAGCAGCCGAGAGGGAGCGGGGAGGGGAGGGGAGAGGAGAGGGGGGAGTGGCCGGATGTGTGCCCCTTTCCCTCGAAGACCTGGTCTCTGCTGCCTTGGTCTCTGCTGTCTTGCGCCATTGTCAGTCAACCCATGCACGGAAGGAGCTAGCAAAGGCAACCATATGTCACCATGGAGGAAATGGATGACCAGATTTGTCTGCCATCGCCTCCGAGAACTGGCCTCTGCTGCCTTCTAGGCGCGCCCTCATGGACAGTCAACCCGCGGAAGGAGCTAGAAAAGCCAACCACTGGATGGCCCGCTCCCATTCCTCTCCCATACCCCCGCATGCGTCCGCTGTCTCGGCCTCTGCTGCCTTGCGCCATCATGGTAATCAACCCGTGAGCTAGCAAACCGGCCTAGCATAGGAGAGGGGGAGAAAAGGGGAGCGAAAAGGGGAGTAATGAGGGGAGAGAAGAGGGAAGAGAAGTATGATTGGGTGTGACCTTTGGCTGCAGCGGCAACTTGATCTTGCCCCTGAACATGGGGTCTGCAGGTAGATGGTGCGGCTGATACATGCCGGTCACTATACCATGCTACTATTATTACTACAACACCACTAATACAATGATATCCTGTACGACGCACTGCCGTCATTGATTCGCGCCCACCTCCTCCCACAACCCGGGGTTGAGCTCCTCCACTCCAGATCGTACTACCCACCGGTCACTATACCATGCTACTGTTATTACGACCCCACAAATACTAGAATACTCTTAGACTCACTGTCGTCGTCAATGCGCGCCTCGGTGCGACCCAGCTCCTCCCACCACCCTGGGTTGAGCTCCTCCATCACCGCCAGGGGGTCTGTCTGGGACAGCAGGTCCATGGTGGTCAGGTCGTGGCAGGAGATGCTGACCTCGAGCTGAAGGGGGAGGGAAGGCAGAGCACATTAGAAAAGGATGAGAAAGTAGACAGTTTGAGAATAGTCAGGCTGCGGCACGAGATGCTGACCTCGAGCTCAAGGGGAGGGAGGAAGGGGAGATAAAATTTTAAAATAAGGAAGGTGAGGAGGGTAGCCACGGGTTGGGACTGCAGGACCATCGTCGTCACGTCTCGACAGGATATACTGACCTCGAGCTGAGGGGAGGGAAGGCAGAGCTGAGGGGAGAGAAGGATGAGAAAGTAGACTTTTTCACGATCCACAAGATGAGCGGTGGGGAAAGGCACAGTAGACATTGGGACAGGCAAGGTAGACGTCGAACCAGACACGGATGAAACACAGATGGTTGAAACTTGCTCTATTCAATGGACATGCGGGAGTTAATGGACATGCGGGAGTGATATCAGATGAGGGTGCAGTCGCGAGCGTAAGAATTGTAGCTAAAATGAAAAGAAAGGACAAGAGTATAGGGATGTAAGGACATCTGTCGAATGCTACTCTTAATACTGAGACGGAAGAGGCATCAAAAGTCCAAAAGGGTAAGGGGGGGGAGGGGAAGGAGGAGACTATACCAAGTATTTACAAAAAAGATTTGCAAGAAAGGGGGAAGGTAATTCCTTGGAGTAGACATTTCAAGGAAATAGTTAAAAGGTAGGAAATAGTTAATCATACCTTTTCCTTGACATTTGTAAGGCTGGCTAGGCATTGCCTCCAAGTGACCACACACAAACCAAGGCACACACAAACCAAACAATGGAAAGGCCCTGATGATCTGGCAAGGCAAGGCGTGAAGCGTCCGTTGGCCAAAAATAGAAAAGCAAAGGCAGGAGCGAGGTTCGGCCGCGGCCCTTTGAGAGCAGCTAAGTATTTGTCAGAACAGTGAAACATTTAGAATTTCAGAATTTTTTAGAATCTTAAAAACTACCAAACATCACAGTACAAGTTGTTGTTTGTTGAATTTGCAGCGAGTGCAAGTGCTCGCTGATACATATCAGAAGGCCTTTTATTCTTAGCCTTTTGTTGAACGGGCCCATCCTGTGGCACCAGTGGCGGGTATATGCATTATTCGGTATATGCATTTTCGGTATATGCATTCGGTATATGCATTTTCGAATACTCCCTGGGATATCAAATGCCACACAATTCACATGATACACATTCACGTAATGACGTACTGGCCCTTGACACATAAATCCAGTGCATTGCTATATAACAATCACTCACACTCGGTAGCAATAATCTACCACATGCTACATCGCGTGCCCTTGTACATGATAAGGATGCAGCAGTAGGGTGCCAGAATCTACCTTCGTAACTCCTTGAACGACGTGGCACCCTAACCAAAGATTTGGTTCGAATGCCGAGACCAAAGCGCTTGGCGAGTGTGCTATCGGCTGGTACTGGTCTTTAATACAAAAGAGTCGGAGTCATAAGGCCCAGAGGCAGCGTGACAAGCGAACGTATTCACATGCGGCGGGAACGTATTCACGTGCTGCGGTAGCGCGGCCCTCAAAGCCCCAATCGTGGAACTCACCAGGCTTAACCCCTTGGATTTGCATTGTGCCGATACCTCCTCGTAGCGGTGATATACTGCACGGAGACGGATGAGAATGGTGGGTTCCTGGCGTCAATGTCTTTACAAGCAAGTCCCAAGCTGTCAATAACCAGTTTGACTGAATGCACGCTGGACATATCGGCAAAGAGGGCCGCGCACATAGTTCTGGAGTGCTCCGGGTTCCCTCTGCTTGTACGCATCCCAGAGCCTGTCCCATCCGTGCAGGCTATTATCGAAGCATGGCTGGCCGATATTCAGATAGGATGGATTTCGCGCGTTCCCTAGTTTTTGTGCATTGCCGCGATCTACTTCGTTGATAAACTATTCTTTCTTATCATGACTAGGCCGAGGCGCCGGGGTGCCGCCTATCACTGGTTCACCCTAGAGCCTTTGGAAGCCTCTTTAGCAGCTATCACATGTGTGGAGTCAAACCGAACTACAGCAATGTGATACCATGGAAGGTGGCGATTGCAATTGGATTTTAGACTTAAGATGCCATCGCCATACTTCATGATCCTTGCAACCATAACAACAATGAGCCTACCTGGCCTGACAACAACTAGAACAAGACATGGATGCCAATTGCCACATGCCAACCTGCCAAATAAATGAAACGGAGCTGAGGCTATCGTAGTTGTGTCGTAGTTGCTGCCTACTTGGCAAATGGCAATCAGCATGGCAGGTTTAAGGTTTACTGGAAGGCACAGTAACGACTAACGACTACGGTAGGTAACGACTACCGAACTTCATAATCACCAGAATCATCAGGGATGCCAGTTTCTTGCAGCAACTTCGCCTCACAAGTCACAGCGCCAAGTACAGTGTACAGTAGCACACCAAAAGCTGCGCCAATCGGCGCGCATCGGGCTGGCCATGCTGTGCAAGTCTACAACGAACAAGCAACAACCATTCAGAGATGTTGATGCGTGTGTCATTGGCTGCCACGTCAACCCATGCCCCGTGGGCCTGCGCGCGAAGGTGCCACGCCTTCGCTATCCAAGCCGTGGGCAAGAGGTGACTGGTAACTGGTAAGCCCTGGGTGGCATATATCCGCGTGTCTCACTACTTTTTTACCAGCGCAAGCGACCAGTGTCATGGCTGCCGCGACCCTGTCCGCCACTGCCGTGTCTATCGCAAGCCGGGGGGCGTTTTTCTCGCAGCCGCTGCCTTTTAGGCCGATTAGCGCCAGCAGGAAGGTGATCACCAGGGCCCAGCCAGCCGTGGCCATGGCGAAGGCTAAGGCAATGTTCAACGGCAAGGTCATTGCCGAGACCGACAAGTATGGTAAGTTGCTGGGATGTTTGGGAAAATCTTTTACCATTCCGTTAATTCTTGTGCAATTTGCTAATCAGGTAGTGCGCCACAGCGACATCAGGCATCCACCAAGTACTATGCAAGAGCAACTAGATCGCAGCTGCGGTGCCGGCACAGGCTGCGTAGAAATTACTACTCGACCAACCAGTTTATCACCAGCCAGGTGCCCACTCACGTTCACGAAGTCGAGGGCCGATTGTCAAGGCATGCGTGGAATGGTCAGGCCGGACCCCGGGTCACCCTATTAGCTAGAACGTATCCAGGCAGATTATCATCTCGCTTTCCACCTCAAGACCGATGCCCGTTGTAACCATCGCGCTTTCTCCCCCGTCGTAACTGCCGCGCTTTCTCCCACGCTCCCGGCAACAGAAACCGTCGACGGCAACGTCTACTTCCCCCCCGAGTCGCTCAAGAAGGAGTACTTCAAGGACAGCAAGCTGACAACCGTGTGCGGCTGGAAGGGCACCGCCAACTACTACGACATCGAGGTGGACGGCAAGGTGGCCAAGGATGAGGCCTGGGTGTACCGTACGCCCAAGGATGCGGCCAAGAACATTACCAACCACGTCGCCTTCTACCGGCGTGTCACCACCGTGGAGAAGTCCTGAGCACATGGAAAAGGCGTATTCATGAGACAACCAGCACAGGCTTGACATTGCGAGGATCCGTGCCATGAATGTCCTATTGAGATGTCCTGAAGGGTCGCAAGGGCACACTTGTATTCCCTTCCTTGCGCGGAAGAGGTCATATCACCCTTGAGTGTCCTTTTAGCCTGGGAGTTAACTGACTGTTCCTTTGACTAGCTGGCTGGTGGGCTGGCTTGTTCCCTACCTGACATTGCTAAAGCATGCATGTGGTATGCCAGGCCTTGCAACTATAGGGCAAGTGCCTTTCGCTGGCTGGCGACCGCCAACAAGCTCATACCTGTCATGTGGCACGTCCGCACGTGATAGGGGCACCAAGGCCATGAGATCGGGTAAATGCCTCGCTCCCATGCTAATTGGGTTGGTGAGGATCATAGTCCGAAACAAGGTTGATTATTTTCCGATGATCTCCAAAGAGATTGGTTTGGTCAATCTCAAGAGCCGTTGAGAGTTGTATTGGCTGTGCTTTGGGCCCATTAGTGAACATGGCACAGATCATGAACATAGTAATATTCAGTAAGACAACCAGTGGCTTGCCAGTCTTGTCAATAACGGTAAGGTCAGTGAGTGGGTCTCTGCTGACCCATGGCATTGCATGGTCAGATTGCCCATAAGAAACACTGTTGGTTTTACGCTTGGCAGCATGCACGCTTGCGTGCATGTAAACTACTTAATTAATTAGTTAAATAAACACACGCTCCCGTAAGGGAGTCACGGAACACAACAATACAGCCAGAGGTAAAGTGCTTTTCATCTCTGTATGTTGCACATTGGTAAGGGGGCAAAGACACCCATCTCCCTGAACATGCCTGAAGGTAAACCCCAACGATGCAACTGAAACTACATGTACTGTGGGTGTAAGCTGAAATGTGCTTGTGTGACATAATGCGGGGGCATCGCAGTTGCATGCACAGTGGAGCTGAAGCTGACTGCGGAGTGTGCGGGATGTATTTGAACAACTAAGGGAGGGAGGGAGGGAGGGAGGGAGGGAGGGAGGGAGGGAGGGAGGGAGGGAGGGAGGGAGGGAGGGAGGGAGGGAGGGAGGGAGGGAGGGAGGGAGGGAGGGAGGAGGGAGGGAGGGGAGGGAGGGAGGGAGGAGGGGGGGGGGGGGGGGGGGAGCCCCCCGGCCTTCCCCCCCCCCACTACACCCGCACCTGCACAAACATTACCTTACGCCATTCACGCCCACCCCTACTCCCCTCCCATCGATCAGTTCATGCACCAGAACCCACCCCACCCAACACCTCAGCCGCACTAACCCCTGTGAGACTGCACCGACAATGGCTTTGGATCCCCACCACGGCACGCGGTCCACCACGTCCACCTTCACCCGCCTACCTGTGACATACTCCGGACGCCGGGCGACAGCAATACCAAGGAGACGACAGCAATACGCCCAGCCCTCCCGGACTGTTCTTGCCCCTCTACCCCGCCCCTTCCCCCGCAGGCCCCTACTACTTGCGCTCGGCCACAAGCGTCCGCGCGGCCGCATCGCCGCCCAGCTGTCGGACCTCCGTCTCAGCGCCAGCTGTGCATCTGACCCAGCATCTCACACAGTCTGATGCTTGGAGAATTGGCGGCTGACCTCTTCTGCATGCTCGGACACACAAGGCGGTTGTACCAACCGGCAGGTGTCCCTCATGAGGCTACCGTCCATGCTCCACTGAGTACCTTGTTGTCGTCTCCCACAATCTGGCTCTCGACTACTCGGCGGTTCACCACGAGTCGTTTGCTAGGACACACCAAGCTATGGTATCAAT
>RPFO01000296.1:806238-851238 GCA_009746045.1 Mesostigma viride | reverse complement strand
ACACGCCCAGCCCACTGGAAGTCTTCCATGCACTCATGGGCATGAACCAGGTCTTTACACTTATGCCGGATGACGATATATCTTCAACACAATGGCTACCATGGTTGCAGGGCGCGCCTTATTAATGCGGGCACCCCAATTTAGGCACAACTAGGCATTTCCGTCATGCTATTTTTGGCATACTTGGGTCACCTTAACTGTTATATGGAAATAAACTAACACCCATTTCACCGGAAAAATAAGCTACTTAATTAAGCTGCCGTTTTGAACCTGCATGCCGACGTGCTTGGGCGAACCGCCGCTCCCGGACGCGACCGGCCGAGCGGCGACTAGCAGTGCGAGTGGACGTCCGGGCGACCGCCGAGGCGCCGACCGCGAGGTGTCGGAATCTCCTTCTCTGTGTCTTACCGTCACAAATATCTTCCAGGATTGCGGAAGTTCCTTCCACTAGGACGGCATGGCCAGCCAACATTCCCGCACTTTGACATACGGAGCTTCGTCCTGTGTTGAGCATTTTGCTGGGACAGAAGGCGAGTTAAGTGACGCAACAGCCTACAGTCTGCACGTCGACCGCCATAGTCGCCTTCGGCTATTCTCGCCGAGGGGTTGCGCGCTGCTGCATGACAAATGCCGTTTGATTAGTTGTCGGGTTCGAAAATTTAATTGTAGGCCTGTAGGCAGGTAGCGACAAAGGGGTGGATAGTTTTGTAGGTCACCGTTTTTAGCCATGGGTCTCATTCGGCTGCTGTTTGAAAGTCCTGGAGACATTCCAGCGTTGATATCAGTAAAATACAAGAGTTGGGCTGTCACCCGGCTGCCGAAGGATCCGGCATTGGCGTTTTGCTACAGCATGCTGAACCGCGTAAGCCGCAGTTTCGCTATCGTGATTCAGCAGCTGCATCCGGAACTTCGTGATCCGGTGAGTCGAAATGCAACATCTGTGACAATTAGTGCCATTTCCTGTTTACGAAATGCTCGTGACTTCTTCTGCCAGGACGGAATATGACAAAATTTCTTGATTTTAAATCAGCTATGCAATCTTCAGTCAAGATCTCGTGCGAAGTAAGCGGGCGACGATGTATCGAGGTGCTGGTTGGCGGCGAGCAGGGCCGCATTCGGTAGCCTCTCCTGTTCATGTCGCCGACCAAATCAGTTCAAATTCTGGTCTTTCTGTCTGTATGGTGGTCTGCCAGCGTGCGCGGTGCGGTTATTCCGGCCATCTTGCCAGGGGTCCAGCCAGTTGTGTTTAGTGTGTTTTCCTTAAACTGCACCGTGATTGCGCTGCTAAATTCAAGAATAAAATTGGATAAGCTAACTTGATGCAATATACTTGAACGAACGCAGCATGTGATGTTAGCCGTCCCGAATCGGCAGCAAGCGAAAAAAGAGTTCTAACAAGCCGCTTTAGCTATAGTTTTGAAGCGTGGTGCCACCAACCAAAACTTCTTGCCGTTTTCAAGTCATTTTTTGAGCAATACCTGACCTTCTTTTCATCTTTAAAACCTAATTTGTTAACCCATTACAACTACCGAGTTGAACAACTAAATTGATAAAGGTAAGCACAATTTGTATACGTTACGTGGAGTGGAGGGCATTTGTGCTCCAGTTGCCAAGATGAAGTAATGACTGAGAGGTCGGGGACTGGGAAAAGAAAGGGCAAACAACAAGACCTTGTCAGTAAAGTTGAACCCCACAATTGACCTTCACCCCACAGCTGTCCATGTGCTCCTCTGGCTGGCATCTCCATGGCAACTCCCGGCAAGAGCTTTACCAATGAGCTCGAGAAAATTTCTGCTGGCCACAGTTCCGAATGCAGATTCGTCATCTGTTGCCGATCTAGTTTGAAAGGGAACCGGAATCCATGTAGAGAAGTCCTTTGCAGTGGTCGTCAATCCTTCCACTCCATGCCTTGTTTGTGTTCGTCACCTCAGTAACGGTCGAGGTAGGAATGGAGGTGTTTTCAAGGGAATCTCGGTTGTTAAAAATGCCTTTATACTAGATGGATGCAAGAAAGGATAATAGGGCAGGACAGAACATTGGTGGGCATTTTCTTTTGGCAGACAGCCAGACTTGCTGTTTCATTGACGCAGCCAGCCTTGGGACAGCCGTTGTAATAAAAGAAGCATCTTACAATAGCGCAACAAATCTCTTGATAGCACAGTCTTTGCTTTTGTCAACCATGAGCGCAACAGTTTTTTTCGATTAACATGAAACAGCTGTCTGAGTGGGACCTGTCATGGCTGGTTGTAACATTATGCTCAATCGAGCCATTGAACCCAACTTGAAGCAATCGCTGCTGCGCAGCCCATCGATACGTCCTCATGCCCTGTTGTCTTCCCGCTCACCCAATTGTGCGCGTGCCTTGCCATCTCACATCGTTTCACCATTTTCCCCTGCAACCATTCGTCCTGCCAGACACCTATTAACTGATCCATCCTGAATCTATCCATTCAGGCACCCATCTGTCACCCAATTTTTTTTCCATCCATGCCCACGATTACATTCCCTTGTGCCCTGCCTCCCATGCACCTGCCAGCCCATCTACCCATTCCTCCCTCCCTCCCTCCCTCCCTCCCTCCTCCCTCCCTCCCTCCCCCCCTCCCCCCCTCCCCCCTCCCTCCTCCCTCCCTCCCTCCCTCCCTCCTCCCCTCCTCCCTCCCTCCCTCCCTCCCTCCCTCCCTCCCTCCCTCCCTCCCTCCCTCCCCCTCCCTCCCTCCTCCCTCCCTCCCTCCCTCCTCCCTCCCTCCCTCCCTCCCTCCCTCCCTCCCTCCCTCCCTCCCTCCCTCCCTCCCTCCCTCCCTCCCTCCCTCCCTCCCTCCCTCCCTCCCTCCCTCCCTCCCTCCCTCCCTCCCTCCCTCCCTCCCTCCCTCCCTCCCTCCCTCCCTCCCTCCGTTCGTCCACCCATTTATTCATCCACCCGCTCATCCATCGATATTGATGTGACGACCATGCGATTTTGCATCGTCCCACCATGCCACTCCCGACCCCAACATTCCCCTCTTTCTTTCCTGCCTCCCATCTTTTGTCACCCAATTTTTCCTCGAATGGATCTCACCCTCGTTTCCTTGCATGACACCCCCACCGCCCACCCTGCCCCCGCATCCACCTGCCAGGTGTGTGTTTTTTACCTGGTGCTGCGTGCCCTGGATACTGTCGGTGAGTCCCTGGGTCCTCGATCTTATTGCCCCGACCCAATCTCACTAGCAATAGTAGCCAACAATGATTTTCCGATTCCCCTTTTCTTCCTTCCTCCTGCTTTCGTAGCATCTGACTTGATCTCCTGTCTCCTTTTGTCGCCTTTTCCATGCTGCCCCCCCATGCTGCCTCGCGCCATGCTGCCTCCCCCCGCACTGCCTCACCCCGATGCTGCCTTCCCCCACACGGCCTCACCCCGATTCTGCCTTCCCACACACAGCCTCACCCCATGCTGCCTCCCCCCCCACAGCCTCACCCCATGCTGCCTCCGCCCACGCGGCTGCCTACCCCCATCAGAGGATGACGTGTATATCCCTGAGAGAGTGTTTTAATGCTATTTTCGAACTTGATTTCTAGCGTCTTCCCTGTGCGGCTCCCCCCCCTCTTCCCCTTCATCTGCCTCTCCCTCCCGCTGCCTCCCCCCCCCCTCCACGCTGCAAAGCCCTTTTGAGAATCGAAGAGGACCACATGCCTATCTCTGAGCAAGGGTTCAGATGCTCGGTTCTAACTTGCTTGTCTCTAGGTTCGTTGCCTACGCTGTGCTTGCCCCCCCACCCCTGCTGCTCCCTTTTCCCGCTTTCGATCAGAGGATGACATGTCCATTCCTGAGAAGACCAAGCTGCCGCACCTGAAGAATTTCCACACCTACATCTACGACGACAAGTTCCGCATGGAATGTGGGTGTCATCACCTGAGTGTTGTTGATCATTGATGAAGGCTGCTGTTCCTTTTTATTCTTGTCATGCGACCAAGCTGCTGTACCTGAACAAGTCCCACGACCTACACCCACGACGACAAGCTACGCACGGAATGTGGGTGTTGTTGCCTAAGCGTTGTTGACAATGGATGAGGACCACTGTTTGTGATGATTGCTGTCGCGTGACCATGCTGCCGCCTGATCAGGTGGCTTGCTGGGTGCTGGGTGTTGGGGCCTGGATGATGGGTGATGGGCCGATCCTCTGCTGCGTGACAGGTGGCACCGGCGCGTACAAGGACCTGATGGAAAAGTTCCCTCTCGTCGTGCAGTGCTTCAAGCAGCTCAACGAACGGTAAGTCTCGGCATGGATGCTTGTTGTGGCTTGCGTAAGGTAAACATATTGTGTACTAGTACATTAATACTGGTAAGACAATGTCTAGACTAGCGTAGCCCTATGCTCACCATACACACAATATGCGCACCATGTACAATATGCGCACCATATACAATATGCTCACCATATACATTATGCGCACCATATACAATATGCTCACCATATACAATATGCGCACCATATACAATATGCGCACCATATACAATATGCTCACCATGCAGTGCGTCAACCAGCCCAGCGATTGTTGAGGCTGCCCGAAAGTAAATGCTGGTGTGGTTTATGTCAAACGCTACCACTGATGCTGTGCTCCTCCAAAGCAGTTGGACGAGCGATGAGGGGGGCCCCTGATGTTGCTGCGTGTGTAATGCTAATCTAGTGCGCATGCTGGCATATTACTACATGATGGCACTCCCAAGGTGATGGAAAGTGCATGTTGCGTAGCGCTTCCTGCGGTGTAGTGCTTCAAGCAGTTGACCGGGTGGTGCGCGCGGCAGCAGCGCAAGGCAACCATCAAGTGGCTGGGTTTAAACTTAAGGGGACGAGCGGCAATGCATCCAGCCACTTAATCAATCACCCACTTTTCACGGGCTGCTCTTTATTTTGTGACGCGTGATTTGGGTATCTTCCCGAGTCCGCGTCCTTGACGCGACTCACACTGCCTTGAGTAATTTTTTGTGGTCCTCATTGTGGGCGCGTGATCCAATTCAATGTGATTTAGCGAAATCGTACCCCAAAAATAACCCTTGACACATTCAGGTGCCTCACAGGTACCTCCCCATTCTTGAGGCTATTTGGTTTCTAATCGAAATCCCATGGTTTATTATTCGTGGCATTTATGCAACCCTTGGTGTGTGCAGGTACCAGAAGGTCATCGCGGACATCACGCGCCGCATGGGCGAGGGAATGGCGGAGTTCATCGTGCGGGAGGTGAGACCTATTCGTTAACCTATCACTGTGGACCTTGAACAATTAATTATCAGTATGAGGAGGCTAATCAAATTGAGGGAATAGTACAGGGCAATGTGGTGCGGGAGGTGAGACCACTGTTTGGAGGCTATTTGAGCAGTTCATCGTGCGTGAGGTGAGACAAACATCAACCTATTCGTCATTTGTATGAGGCTGCTATTGGAATGGAGGGAGCAGTTCATTGTAACATGAGACCATCTTCTGGATATAATTGAACAGCGCGTCTTGTGGGAGGAGAGCCAATCTCTTGGTGATAAGGAAAGGCGACGTGGTGTGAAAGGTGAGACATTGTTAAAACTTCGGCGGCACAATGTTGCTGTACAAGTATCAAGGAGACAACCAGCAGTATGTTGTACTGCTAGTGTAACCTTAACTGCTCCTGCGCTTCCCTTACTGTGCTTGTGCACCTCCCTTATTCTACGCTTTCACCCTTCTTGATTGTCTTACACATTCCCATCTGCACTAATAGGTCTGACATCAGTTTTAGTGAGACTAACCCCGGCCGTACTAATCATGTTGCCATTCTACCCAGATGGAGGATTACGACTTATACTGCCATATCCTTAAAGGCCATGATCTTATCTCCCCGCAGTCATTGATGGTGGTCAAGTCTTATAATTGATACTAGCAAGCCCCCTCCTGGTTTTAAGAGGGTCGAGGACTATGACCTCCGCTGCTATCATTCTATTACCAATAACTAATAACAATTATCCCTAATTAATAATAATGATTCTACACACACCAGGTGGAGAGGGTGGAGGATTATGACCTCTACTGCTATCACTTCAATAAAAATAATAATTAATGATATATATCCTCTACTGATCATGATTCTGCACACACGTACACACACATACACCCCCACATGCCCCCACCCACCCCCACCACTACCACACACACACACACACACACACACACACACACACACCACGTGGAGATGGCGGAGGACTACGACGTTTACTGCCTCTGCCCGATTAACAAATGATTTAGCATGTGAACCTATTACATACACATATCCAACCCTCCCCTCGACAGGTGGAGACGGTGGAGGACTACGACCTCTACTGCCACTATGTCGCGGGTCTGGTCGGGCTGGGCCTCTCGCGCCTGTTTGCGCGGTCGGGGCTGGAAGACACGGCGTTTGAAGGGGAGCTGGACCACCTGTCCAACTCGATGGGGCTCTTCCTGCAGGTGGGTGGCCGCGTGATGATGCTCGCATAGCATGCACGGTATTGCAATAGGTGCACACCTGTGGGGGGGGGGAAGGACAGTGCGTTTGAAGGGGAGCCTAGCCATGGGTCCCTAACAGCTCTTTTCATCCTTATTAAGTAAAACCGGTACTGCCTCATAGGTCAGCAGGATACGTCCACAGTAGGTAGTTATGTGATGCCTGTTTTTAACTTTGCTGTCACCACGGTGCCTGAACCGACCGGAATACATCACCTCCCGGTACCCCGGACCCTTAAGCTGTCACCCACCCATCATCCAAAGTTGGAAATTTTTATTCTTGATTCCTGACGCCTGGCCCTAGGCCCACTGGACGCTGAACCCTGTATCCTAAACCTGTAAATTGGAAACCAATGACTGGACCCAGAATTTAAAAATCCTAAATCCAATTCCCTACACCCTGATTTCTACACCCTACACCCCAGAACCAAATCCTTACACCCGGCATCTACACCTTAACCTCTACACCTTAACCTTGATCCTGGCCCCCGCAGAAGACCGGCATCATCCCTAAACCCTAAAACCCCGAATCCTAAACCCTAAAACTCTGAACCCTAAAACCAATTCCCTGCACCCTGCGCCCTACACCCTACACCCTACACCCTTATCCTGGCCCCTGCAGAAGACCAACATAATCCGCGACTACCTGGAGGACATCCTGGAGGAGCCTGCGCCGCGCATGTTTTGGCCCAAGGAGGTCTGGAGCAAGTACGCCAACTCGCTCGACGTGAGTGACATCTCGAAGATAGGGCCAAGCGATTGCCAAATATAGCTTATGTGAGGGCCACATGGGGGTTGCTGGCGTCTCATGGTTAGATATGCTGGCGTATTCTCATGGCTCATAGTTCGATTCCGCGGCTCCGCCCACCTCCACCCATCCAGCAAGGAATATTTGCTACATGATCTCCCAACGGAGTCATGTTATAATTTAATTCAATTCAATTCTCATGGTTGGATAGGGCTGTAAAGGATAACATATTCCTAGTAATGAGATGTAACCACTAGTGATTCAATGGGCTACGCCGGATCCTCGGTCTTGCTAATACCCCCTCTCCCCCTTCACGTACAGGCTTTCCAGGACGAGGGCGGGCAAGAATGGTGCGGCCGTGGTGGCTTGCCTGTGTACCCTCAGTAACTGAAGAAAAACTCTCACCATCTCTTACTAATGAACCCAAGTTTCCTTATCCCGGATTACCCTATACCCTCATACCCTCATACCCTCATCCCCTAATACCCTCATACCCTCATACCCTCATACCCTCATACCCTCATACCCTCATACCCTCATACCCTCATACCCTCATACCCTCATACCCTCATACCCTCATACCCTCATACCCTCATACCCTCATACCCTCATACCCTCATACCCTTATACCCTTATACCCTCATACCCTTATACCCTTATACCCTCATACCCTCATACTCTCATACCCTCATACCCTCATACCCTCATACCCTCATACCCTTATACCCTTATACCCTTATACCCTCATACCCTCATACCCTCATACCCTCATACCCTCATACCCTCATACCCTCATACCCTCATACCCTCATACCCTCATACCCTCATACCCTCATACCCTCATACCCTCATACCCTCATACCCTCATACCCTCATACCCTCATACCCTCATACCCTCATACCCTCATACCCTCATACCCTCATACCCTCATACCCTCATACCCTCATACCCTCATACCCTCATACCCTCATACCCTCATACCCTCATACCCTCATACCCTCATACCCTCATACCCTCATACCCTCATACCCTCATACCCTCATACCCTCATACCCTCATACCCTCATACCCTCATACCCTCATACCCTCATACCCTCATACCCTCATACCCTCATACCCTCATACCCTCATACCCTCATACCCTCATACCCTCATACCCTCATACCCTCATACCCTCATACCCTCATACCCTCATACCCTCATACCCTCATACCCTCATACCCTCATACCCTCATACCCTCATACCCTCATACCCTCATACCCTCATACCCTCATACCCTCATACCCTCATACCCTCATACCCTCATACCCTCATACCCTCATACCCTCATACCCTCATACCCTCATACCCTCATACCCTCATACCCTCATACCCTCATACCCTCATACCCTCATACCCTCATACCCTCATACCCTCATACCCTCATACCCTCATACCCTCATACCCTCATACCCTCATACCCTCATACCCTCATACCCTCATACCCTCATACCCTCATACCCTCATACCCTCATACCCTCATACCCTCATACCCTCATACCCTCATACCCTCATACCCTCATACCCTCATACCCTCATACCCTCATACCCTCATACCCTCATACCCTCATACCCTCATACCCTCATACCCTCATACCCTCATACCCTCATACCCTCATACCCTCATACCCTCATACCCTCATACCCTCATACCCTCATACCCTCATACCCTCATACCCTCATACCCTCATACCCTCATACCCTCATACCCTCATACCCTCATACCCTCATACCCTCATACCCTCATACCCTCATACCCTCATACCCTCATACCCTCATACCCTCATACCCTCATACCCTCATACCCTCATACCCTCATACCCTCATACCCTCATACCCTCATACCCTCATACCCTCATACCCTCATACCCTCATACCCTCATACCCTCATACCCTCATACCCTCATACCCTCATACCCTCATACCCTCATACCCTCATACCCTCATACCCTCATACCCTCATACCCTCATACCCTCATACCCTCATACCCTCATACCCTCATACCCTCATACCCTCATACCCTCATACCCTCATACCCTCATACCCTCATACCCTCATACCCTCATACCCTCATACCCTCATACCCTCATACCCTCATACCCTCATACCCTCATACCCTCATACCCTCATACCCTCATACCCTCATACCCTCATACCCTCATACCCTCATACCCTCATACCCTCATACCCTCATACCCTCATACCCTCATACCCTCATACCCTCATACCCTCATACCCTCATACCCTCATACCCTCATACCCTCATACCCTCATACCCTCATACCCTCATACCCTCATACCCTCATACCCTCATACCCTCATACCCTCATACCCTCATACCCTCATACCCTCATACCCTCATACCCTCATACCCTCATACCCTCATACCCTCATACCCTCATACCCTCATACCCTCATACCCTCATACCCTCATACCCTCATACCCTCATACCCTCATACCCTCATACCCTCATACCCTCATACCCTCATACCCTCATACCCTCATACCCTCATACCCTCATACCCTCATACCCTCATACCCTCATACCCTCATACCCTCATACCCTCATACCCTCATACCCTCATACCCTCATACCCTCATACCCTCATACCCTCATACCCTCATACCCTCATACCCTCATACCCTCATACCCTCATACCCTCATACCCTCATACCCTCATACCCTCATACCCTCATACCCTCATACCCTCATACCCTCATACCCTCATACCCTCATACCCTCATACCCTCATACCCTCATACCCTCATACCCTCATACCCTCATACCCTCATACCCTCATACCCTCATACCCTCATACCCTCATACCCTCATACCCTCATACCCTCATACCCTCATACCCTCATACCCTCATACCCTCATACCCTCATACCCTCATACCCTCATACCCTCATACCCTCATACCCTCATACCCTCATACCCTCATACCCTCATACCCTCATACCCTCATACCCTCATACCCTCATACCCTCATACCCTCATACCCTCATACCCTCATACCCTCATACCCTCATACCCTCATACCCTCATACCCTCATACCCTCATACCCTCATACCCTCATACCCTCATACCCTCATACCCTCATACCCTCATACCCTCATACCCTCATACCCTCATACCCTCATACCCTCATACCCTCATACCCTCATACCCTCATACCCTCATACCCTCATACCCTCATACCCTCATACCCTCATACCCTCATACCCTCATACCCTCATACCCTCATACCCTCATACCCTCATACCCTCATACCCTCATACCCTCATACCCTCATACCCTCATACCCTCATACCCTCATACCCTCATACCCTCATACCCTCATACCCTCATACCCTCATACCCTCATACCCTCATACCCTCATACCCTCATACCCTCATACCCTCATACCCTCATACCCTCATACCCTCATACCCTCATACCCTCATACCCTCATACCCTCATACCCTCATACCCTCATACCCTCATACCCTCATACCCTCATACCCTCATACCCTCATACCCTCATACCCTCATACCCTCATACCCTCATACCCTCATACCCTCATACCCTCATACCCTCATACCCTCATACCCTCATACCCTCATACCCTCATACCCTCATACCCTCATACCCTCATACCCTCATACCCTCATACCCTCATACCCTCATACCCTCATACCCTCATACCCTCATACCCTCATACCCTCATACCCTCATACCCTCATACCCTCATACCCTCATACCCTCATACCCTCATACCCTCATACCCTCATACCCTCATACCCTCATACCCTCATACCCTCATACCCTCATACCCTCATACCCTCATACCCTCATACCCTCATACCCTCATACCCTCATACCCTCATACCCTCATACCCTCATACCCTCATACCCTCATACCCTCATACCCTCATACCCTCATACCCTCATACCCTCATACCCTCATACCCTCATACCCTCATACCCTCATACCCTCATACCCTCATACCCTCATACCCTCATACCCTCATACCCTCATACCCTCATACCCTCATACCCTCATACCCTCATACCCTCATACCCTCATACCCTCATACCCTCATACCCTCATACCCTCATACCCTCATACCCTCATACCCGCATACCCGCATACCCGCATACCCGCATACCCTCATACCCTCATACCCTCATACCCTCATACCCTCATACCCTCATACCCTCATACCCTCATACCCTCATACCCTCATACCCTCATACCCTCATACCCTCATACCCTCATACCCTCATACCCTCATACCCTCATACCCTCATACCCTCATACCCTCATACCCTCATACCCTCATACCCTCATACCCTCATACCCTCATACCCTCATACCCTCATACCCTCATACCCTCATACCCTCATACCCTCATACCCTCATACCCTCATACCCTCATACCCTCATACCCTCATACCCTCATACCCTCATACCCTCATACCCTCATACCCTCATACCCTCATACCCTCATACCCTCATACCCTCATACCCTCATACCCTCATACCCTCATACCCTCATACCCTCATACCCTCATACCCTCATACCCTCATACCCTCATACCCTCATACCCTCATACCCTCATACCCTCATACCCTCATACCCTCATACCCTCACACCCTCACACCCTCACACCCTCACACCCTCACACCCTCACACCCTCACACCCTCACACCCTCACACCCTCACACCCTCACACCCTCACACCCTCACACCCTCACACCCTCACACCCTCACACCCTCACACCCTCACACCCTCACACCCTCACACCCTCACACCCTCACACCCTCACACCCTCACACCCTCACACCCTCACACCCTCACACCCTCACACCCTCACACCCTCACACCCTCACACCCTCACACCCTCACACCCTCACACCCTCACACCCTCACACCCTCACACCCTCACACCCTCACACCCTCACACCCTCACACCCTCACACCCTCACACCCTCACACCCTCACACCCTCACACCCTCACACCCTCACACCCTCACACCCTCACACCCTCACACCCTCACACCCTCACACCCTCACACCCTCATACCCTCATACCCTCATACCCTCATACCCTCATACCCTCATACCCTCATACCCTCATACCCTCATACCCTCATACCCTCATACCCTCATACCCTCATACCCTCATACCCTCATACCCTCATACCCTCATACCCTCATACCCTCATACCCTCATACCCTCATACCCTCATACCCTCATACCCTCATACCCTCATACCCTCATACCCTCATACCCTCATACCCTCATACCCTCATACCCTCACACCCTCACACCCTCACACCCTCACACCCTCACACCCTCACACCCTCACACCCTCACACCCTCACACCCTCACACCCTCACACCCTCACACCCTCACACCCTCACACCCTCACACCCTCACACCCTCACACCCTCACACCCTCACACCCTCACACCCTCACACCCTCACACCCTCACACCCTCACACCCTCACACCCTCACACCCTCACACCCTCACACCCTCACACCCTCACACCCTCACACCCTCACACCCTCACACCCTCACACCCTCACACCCTCACACCCTCACACCCTCACACCCTCACACCCTCACACCCTCACACCCTCACACCCTCACACCCTCACACCCTCACACCCTCACACCCTCACACCCTCACACCCTCACACCCTCACACCCTCACACCCTCACACCCTCACACCCTCACACCCTCACACCCTCACACCCTCACACCCTCACACCCTCACACCCTCACACCCTCACACCCTCACACCCTCACACCCTCACACCCTCACACCCTCACACCCTCACACCCTCACACCCTCACACCCTCACACCCTCACACCCTCACACCCTCACACCCTCACACCCTCACACCCTCACACCCTCACACCCTCACACCCTCACACCCTCACACCCTCACACCCTCACACCCTCACACCCTCACACCCTCACACCCTCACACCCTCACACCCTCACACCCTCACACCCTCACACCCTCACACCCTCACACCCTCACACCCTCACACCCTCACACCCTCACACCCTCACACCCTCATACCCTCATACCCTCATACCCTCATACCCTCATACCCTCATACCCTTATACCCTTATACCCTTATACCCTCATACCCTGGGCAGGCGTTCAAGGACACTGCCAAGAACGGCAAGGCCGCGGTGGCATGCCTCAACCACCTGGTGACGGACGCGCTGCGCCACGCGCCGGACGCACTCGAGTACATGCGGCGGCTGCGCACCACGCCCATCTTCCGCTTCTGCGCAATCCCTCAGGTGCGCGATCCCTTTGTGGACGACTCCAGTGACTAGTCCATCAGATGTAGTGACCCTCTACCTTTTTTTATTCTACTCTGTCAGTTACTCTAGTGTGCGCACTCGAGTACATGCGGCGGCTGCGCACCACGCCCATCTTCCGCTTCTGCGCAATCCCTCAGGTGCGCGATCCCTTTGTGGACGACTCCAGTGACTAGTCCATCAGATGTAGTGACCCTCTACCTTTTTTTATTCTACTCTGTCAGTTACTCTAGTGTGCGCGCTCGAGGACATGTGGCGGAGCACACACACCACGCCCATCTTCCGCTTGTGCGTCATACCACAGGTAGGTGGGTATTTATTGGTTGGCCCGTTATTCATGCGATTATCACTACCTGGTCGGTATTGGTCGGTATCGTTATGCCCCTGTCATCATGTAAGACACCAATGCAAAGAAATAATGCAGAAGAAACTATACCATGGCTTACCATTGTTATAGTATACTACCTCCAATTCCTTGCGCATCTGGACCAGATTAGCTGATCGCAACAAATTTCATGTGTGCTACAGCAGAGCATGCAATAGTTTTTTTCCCAGATCAACTTGATGATTGTTTCACAATACCGTGTGCTTGTGGTTTCTATTTTGGCTGCGCCTTGAAGCATTTTCTGTTTGGCCTGTGTGTGAGCCTGTCATCCAAAATTTCCTTGGTTGTGCTTTGACCCTGTTGTTAACTGGTGGAGCCCTCTGTTTGTGTATACCCTTGGTTCCCCCTCAGTTAAGTCGTATTCTTGTGTCCCTGATTGCTTAGTCACAAAGACTTATGCTCATGACTATGTTTAGCTTCTTATGGACCCTACGTCGGGCCCTACTGTCTTTTTCTGTGGATTTTGGCCGTAGATGTGCATCCCAGCGTCTTAGCAGGTGAGCCCTCTGTCTCTGTTTCCTTTACCAGGTGAGCCCTCTCTCGATGTGTCCTGAAGCAGGTGAGCCCTCGGTCTGTGCTTCCTTTAGCAGGTGAGCCCTCTGTCTTTGTCTCCTGAAGCAGGTGAGCCCTCGGTCTTTGTTTCCTTTACCAGGTGAGCCCTCTGTTGTTGTTTCCTTCAGCAGTTGAGCTTCTATTATTGTTTCCTTAAGCAGGTGAGCCCTCTGGTGTTGTCTTCTTTTTATGGGCGCTCAAGTAATGGATGGTTGTCGATGGTGCGGACGTTGCAGAGCCCTGTGCTCTGAGGGCTCTCTAATTGAGGCCTTTCTTTAGGTATTTAATTCCATTTATGGCCGTCTGAGCTTAGCTGAGAGTGCGTTGACGCATATCTGGTCGCAGCATCCTTACAGTAAGCATCCTTGCCCATGGCGAATGTGGCCTATGATTGCTTCGGCTCATACTTTGGTGCTTGTTTGGTGCCTGGATTGCCAATGTGCCCCGGTTGCTCGGATGTGCTGGCGCCCGCCAGGTCATGGCCATCGGCACGCTCGCGCTCTGCTACAACAACATTGGCGTATTCAAGGGGGTGGTCAAGCTACAGCGAGGTATGACCCCATGGTTGGCAGCGGTATCATATTTTACAATATTAAGTGAGACAAGTCGGGCAACTATTCCTGGACGCACGGATATCATATCTTACAACTTGTAGAAACCTAACTCTGCTACCACAACATTGGCCTATTTAATAGGGTGGTATAGTTAATAGGGTACTATCCCCCGCATATACCAATAGCTACTCCCCGTATATTCCACTCATTGAGGTAGGCTTCCGCAAATACCATTTAGTTAAGGTAGGATCCATACCGTTTACTTAAGGTAGGATCCCGTATTTACCAGTTACCCAGCATGACAGCCAGTATATAGCCAGCATCATCTATCGCCTGCACTTTAAATGATAGTTGTAATCGAGCACTCGTATAGCTGCAATCCAGCACCAACTTTCTCGCTTTTGTTGGCTCATATATTTGTACAATAATAATAAGACTAGAATATTATTATTCACAGTAGAACAATGATAATTTTTATTTCTCCCGCGCCGCCTGCTGTCTTTAAAGGATCCCAAATCTAGTATCTCCCAATTGCAAGTGCTCACAGAGCACTTGAAATAGGCCCCCTCCTTCCCTCATCGTTTGCCTGGTTGCCTCCTTCGTTCGCTGCCTGTCGTCATTCTTCTTTTCTCCGTGCCTCCTGTTCCTTCCCCCCTACTACCTTGCATCCTTACCTCCTCGTTCCCCTCATCGCGTGCCTCCTGGCCTCTTCTCGCTCGCCCCTGCCAGGCAAGAGCGCGCGGCTGATGGTGTCCACCAATGACATCCAGGCCGTCTACCGCACCTTCCGGCTGTTTAGCGCACAGATTGCCAGCAAGGTAAGCGGGGGGCATGCCATTACTATTCCTTGGATCCCACAGTATCGAGATGTGTGCGAAGTGTTACTCTATATATAGATACTACAGCATAGTGTTTGCCATTACTATTCCTTGGATCCCACAGTATCGAGATGTGTGCTAAGTGTTACTCTATATGTAGATACTACAGCATAGTGTTTGCCATGATGCCATACAACAGTCCGGGTGTCTCGTGCGATTCCTGGTTCTTCAGAGCATACCTTGCCAGCAAGGTGCGTGGGGTGGGGGGGCGATTGGGATGTCAACATTCCCATCACTTTTCCTTAGTGTAACCGAGGCCGCCCCATCAATTAGTCGCATGACAGTTAGGTTATATGTCTGCTGCCTATCACACCAGTAGCAGGGAACACTTTATTAGTGTAACTCATTTTCTCATTTCCATGGACTGGAGCTGGACAAGCAGAATGCTAAGGCGTTGATTCCTCAAATAAGACCGTTTCGGTAACAACGAATGTTGGTATCTTTTCCTACTTAATGAATATGCCTCCTGTCCAGGGTGGATGAGACTGACCCAAAAGCCACTACCTTATTTTTTTACTAGGAATGTCTGTCATGACAATATAAAATCCATCTCTCCCTTATAAACGAATTTATATCTTTTCCAGGTTGACGAGAGCGACCTGGATGCCAAGATTTCAAGTCCTTAAATAACACCTTGTTTGTACGAACAACGAATTTTCATTCGCCCTACAAAACGAACCCAGGCAGACGAGAACAACTGGAACGCCGAGATTGAATCCTTTACACCCTTGAAGATTTAAAATGAGATCTTAAATCTTCAAGGGTGTAAATAGGCGTCTCTGTCATAACAAGAAATATCAATGTCTCAATGTCTTCTTGCTGTATGAATCCTACTGTACCCAGGTGGATGAGAACGACCCGAACGCCAAGACGACGCTGGCCGCGGTCGACAAGGTGCAGGCCGTGTGCTTCCAGGAAGAGACGCGGCTGGCGCGCAGGTGGGTGGGCTGTGACGTGTGGTTTAGTAGTAGTGGAAGCAGCAGCAACAATGATGATGACAGTAGTGGTCATTTCGAGGCGGTGTGCTTCCAGGAAGAAATCCAGCTAGCTCACAAGTGGGTTGGCTGCGATGATTGGTAGTAGTAAAACCCTTCGTCAGTCATGGCTAAATATTGTCTAATAGTAATAATGGTAGATGGGTGGGTGCAGGTGGGTGGGCTGGCATGTGCAGGAAGTAAAAGTGGTAGTAATTATAATAATTATAGTAATCATAAAAGTAGTAATCATAATAGTAGTAATCATATCATACTAGTAAGAATCATAATAGTAATCATACTAGTAGTAATCAGATCAATGAGAACAAGAGTATGTATGTATGGTAGTGTGTGCAGGCTGGTGGGCAGCAATGTGTGGCAATGAAGTACGGAGCTGTGTATGCGGCAGCGGTGATGTAGGCGCTCTTGTATTGAGCAGTCGTGCAGTGCGTAGTCTTTGTTACTTTGTGACAAATTCCATGTGCGGCGAGTAGGATGTCAAGAAGAGAACGAAAGTTGCAGCATAAAACTTGCGATTGTGTCTGTTTATGCAGTATAAGCCAAGAAGTTGTTGGCGGGTGGCAGTAGCGTCCATGTTACCCAGGGTGGCGAAAAGAACCGAAGGGATTATCATAGTTGTTGCACTCCCACCACCCAATCCCTACCGTCCTACACCATGCTATCTCCCCACTTTATATATAAAGTTGAAACATATGATATATATATCCACTTTAATATGATGTTCCTGTGACAAATTCCCACGTGCGGCGAAGTATGAGCGCAAGACGAAGCAAAGAAATGATCATAGGGGTTGAACTCCAGAAACCTAACCCCTGTCTCCTTTCGCCCAACCTCTATCGCCTTTCTATCTCACGACTTCAATGGATGATGTTCCTGTGACGAAGTCCCGCGTGCAGCGAAATACGAGCGCAAGAAGAACCACAAGGGGGCGAGAAGAACCCTGCACCTTATCAATGACACCACTGCTGCTTACTATGATATTTTATCTGTGTGTTGTGCAATATGATGTTTGATGTGTGATGTGCAATATGATGGGCGGTGTGTGATGTGCATGACACGTGTGTGCAGCGAGTACGAACGCAAGAAGAACCACAAGGACGCGCTGGGGCCCGTCACGCGGCTGGTGAGTGCGGCCGCGGTGTTACAAATGGCATTATATCATGACCGACACCCATGACCACCGACCCATGACAGTGCAGAGGCACGATGACGAGCGCGGCGGCGGTGGGTGTTGCGATGACAGTAAATAGTGTGTACTGTGCTGTAGAGTACAGAGGGCTGACGACGAGCGCGGCAGCAGTGTTACAAAGGCTCGTATGACGTGACTAGGTTTGGGCCACCCCCCATGAATAGGTTGCCCTCACCAAGCCCAGGACAGTACAGAACAGAGGCACGATAACGAGCGCGGCCGCGGTGCTGCTGTGACATACCTAAATATGTCATGGGTTTAGGGTTTAGGGTTTAGGGTTTAGGGTTTAGGGTTTAGGGTAGGCACGCGTGCATGTGTCTCGCCTACATGCCTACTTGTGTGCCTGTTGTTCACATCTGGCACTTGGAATTTATTCTATTTATCCTATCATTGTGTTGATTCTGGCACTTATCCTTGTACTAGTATGTGTTTCAAGTGGCATTTTCGGCCTTTCCACGGTGATGTAGCGTGCTGACTAGGAACGAGCCTAGCAGGTGACACTTGGGTGATCCGTGGCGGAACAAACACGCAGACCACCTGCATGGCGCTTGCTGCTGCTGTCTGTACTGGCACTCCTGTTAGATCCTTCTGCATTCTTTTCTTATTCTTTGCCCTCCGCTGGCGACATGGTTAATAACAAAATGCAGGCCATCTGGATGGCGTTCGCCGCCTACGTCGCGCACACGTTCGGGCTTGGAAAGGAGGCGGGCTTCCAGGCACCCACGTCAATCCAGCTGGATGCACTGCCGAACATGGAGGGCTTCCAAAAGGTGAGGGAGGAATAAGGCTTTGGAGAACGAACAAAGGTTTCCAAAAGGTGAGAGAAGAAGGGCTTTCTCCTTGAATTTCGGAGTGAGGGAGATAAGGCGCTGGTGAAAGGGCTGGTGAGAGAAAGGCGTTGGGGAAGGAAAGCTTTCAAAAGGCGGGGGAGGGACAAAGCTGTTGAGGCGTGAGGGAGGGACCTGGCCTGTGAGGAAGTGAGGTGCCGGGGGATAAAATAACGCCCAAGGATGGAGAGAAGGTTGACGTGAGAGAAGGTTGCTGGCTGTAGATTCTATTCTATACCTGTATGGCTGTATATTCGATTCTACTTTGCACAGCAAGTGTCCCCCGCAATTACTGCATGGACTCGATGGGCAAGCAGAAGCAGAGTTTATGGCGTTTTACCTGAGAGCTAGGGAGTGAACTAATTATATTCACTCCCTCTCCCATGGTTACCCGTTTGCATTCGCAAGCGCGGCCTGTTGTGACATGGGCGGGCATGTATACCATCACGAGCTGCTGCTGCATCTTTTTTTTTTTTTTTGGCAAGCACCGTGGGAGGCTGCTCGCTCTTAGACCGGAGTGCCTTTGGACGGCCCACCTAGTTTGCGTGCTGGGTGGGCGCAGGCCTGGGGGCCCATGCCATTCTTTTTGTTTTTGAAGTACCACGGGGTCCTCGTATTTTATTTTGCACAGGGACCCTCTCACCCCCCCCCCCGGGGGGGGGCCACCCTTGCGAAGCATTGATGATCATGCAGGCGGCTGGTGACACACCTGCCCAATGCTTGCTCAAGTCACCAGCAGCCTTGGGCGGGCCTGCCCATGACATCACGGCACCCTTGCGACAGATCTGTGCTGCAGCCCACGCAGTCGCGTGCTTTGAGTTATTGAATAAATTCATTAATCTGTGGTGAACGATTGTTGTTTGCTATAGTGGCCCTTAGATGGCGTCCCTATGTGGTGCTACCGCCTATTGCTTTGGTCTTGTTTTCCCCACATGTTTCGTCGCATCGGCGTGTGCATCAGATTTTTGTGACTTTGCACTCCACTGGCGAGGGCGCACGCTTCCACCCGCCTATGCTGATGGGTTAAGACACTTCGCTCTTGCTGATTTTTATCTCATAATGTAATGCCGGCCTCCTATCTTTCCCTGGATGTGCTCTTTTCTTTCCCCCTCCCCTGCAGATCCTGTCCGTTTTGCTGTTTGCTGCCGTCACCGTGTACTTGCTTCTGGTTAGCATGAGGCGGTTGTAAATCGGATGCCGCCAGAGAGAGGCTATATTGAGGTTCTACCACACTTTTTTCAATAATGGCATCTTCTTGCCGGGGCAGAGTGGTTCAGATGTGGGACCGACTTGACATATGCATGTGCATGAGCGTACGGCTAGCTCGACAGGGCAACTATTTTTGCTACCTCATGCCGTATATGTTTGGTCCCAGTTGTTTGGCAGCGTGCCTCTGTCGGCACATGTCAATGGCAGGGAGCGCTGCCATTGCTGCGTCTTTCACTGAAGGCGCAGTAACCTGCGATTGGACAGGACAGCAAGTTCGTACGTGGCTAGCCAGGTGTACCTACGCTGCAAGCTGTGTAATGATCCAGATAATGCAGACACGGTCTAGTTTGAAACTGTTGAGTTTACTATTCATAAATCATGCATTCGTTCATTCACATGGCTCTATTGGGAATAGGGAGATTCTCCCGATTTCTGGCCTGCGCTGGTTGTCTCCTTGACATATCGCCCAGGCTGGGCGGGCTTGGTGCCAGCTAGTCTATCTGATGTGTCTACCTGATCTGTGCGGGCCAGGTGCCCGGCTAGGCCCAGGCGCCTGTGCCTAATGATCTGGGAAACATAGGGCAAAGCAGCGTACAAATTAAAATTAAAAATTAAATTATAACATGCCTCCGTTGGGAGATCATGTAGCACATATTCCTTGATGGGTGGTGGAGTGGAGAGAGCCGCGTAATCGGACTATCCCAACGCTAATCTATCTAGTCTAGAAAAATCCTAACTACCCTACTCATCAAAACGCCTCCTCCTCTTGGGGGGAGGTGGCTTGCCCACAGGGTCGGGCGTGTGAGCCTTGACAATCTTCTGCCACCGCGTCTTGTTCTGCATGGCAGTCCAAAGAAGGGAGAGAGAGTGGATGCGGTATTGAAACTGGGCTGGGACCAGTAGGTCATCCAGCAACATCTGGGGCGTAGTTCGTGACATGTTTCCCTACCCTTTTTGGAATGCCCTTGGGGCCAGGCCAGGTCAGAATGTGCCGCCCTGGCTGGCCAAGCCGCTGGGGGCCTGCCAGCTAGACCAAGGGCGGTGTCGACCTGGCTGGTGCGATCGAGCAAGGTACCCTACAAATGCTATCAGGACTACCCTGTCTAATCTCGTCCGAAATACGAGGCATGCCCTGATACAAAGACTCTAATGTCCGGCGCTTGGAAAACCCTACGTTCAGGACCTGTCGGAGCATCCTGTAAACCGTGCCGTTGAGCCTGGCTGCCAGTGTGGGTGTGAGTGTCCACGCCTCGGCGCCATACGTGAGCACCGTGAGGACGAGGACCTTGAAGAGCATGCGCTTGCGGTGCTCGCCCAGGCCCTTAATTAATTAATTAATTAATTAATTAATTAGACTCGTGCTCCCGTGGGGGAGTCACGGAGCATTAACCCCGATGGATGGATGGATGGATGGGTGCAAACAGTCCTACCGGTCTAATCTATCTACATCGGCTACATACTACATCTATCTAACAGCATTCTAATTACAACATCTATCTAGACAGCCGCACGCTGCCCTAGGGGAGCTGTCTGGCGTGCCTCCCACGGGATTGCACACGCGGGCGCTTCCCCACTGGGGGGGGCTCGTTGTCCTCTATGACCTGGGCCCACTTGGCCTTGTCCATCATCTTCTTCCCAGGCCCTTGGAGCGCCAGTAGGTGTTGAGCGAACGGAGCCTAGCCCAGGCCAGGCCGATGCGGGTGTCCACATCGTCGGCGGTGTCAGGGAGCCAGCTCCCTAACAGTTTGAAGCGATCTCGGAACGGGACCGTCGTCCCGTCGAGCAGGCGCGGCAGCGGCGGTGTACTGGAGGCCCCAATCACCATCGCCTCAGTTTTGACACTAATCTCCAACCCCACCGCCCTCGCCTCCAGGCCCAGACAGTCCAGCCAGGTCTGAATGTGCTCGGGGCGCGCGATGAGGGTGGTGTCATCCGCATAAATCAGGTCAGCCAGGCGGTAGCCAGGTTTAACCCCACCGTGCTCTTTCTCGTTAAGGATGTCCAAGCCTGGCTCGAACCCCTCGAGCAGTAAAGCGCGCACGTGCTCGGCGCATGCATGACGTGATCCGCGACAATAATGAACAGGTATGGGGACAGGACACAACCTTGCCACACCCCGTGGTGAAGGGGGAATGGCCGGTGGGGTGGTGCCTTCCGCAGTCCGCACTACTGCCTGTGAGCCCTCATACAGTCGCCGAATCGGGCAGCAATAAACGCTGGTGGCACCCAATCCAGAGCTAGGAATCATGGCCTAAAGAGCCTCCCAGAGGACCGTGTCAAAGGCCTTGATGATGCGTACAAATCCTCATTACTAATGTGCAAACAAAAGGGGATGTTAAGGGCCTTGCGCAGCATCTTGGTGCCGTTGCCGTCGATCGAGTCGTTGCTCCAGCTCCTGCGTCAGTGTCTAGGATATGTTCCACATTACTAGGTATCCCGTCAAGTCTGCATATGTACGATCCGTGTAATCATCACTCATTTTACTTTTTCCCTTGCGGCAGTTAGAGAAGCTAGGGCGCCCTCCCTCCTTCTCGCTGTGTATGTAGGGTTGAAGGTTCCTTTACTCTCGGTATTGGCACCCACGTGACGCAGTCACGAGCTTATTATTATTATTATTATGGCGTGTAATCAATTCGTTTATGTTTGCAGACCTGTGAGGGAAAGGAGATTGCGGGTGATCATGGGATCGATGTGGTGGTGTGTTGCATGCATGCGCCCACATGCATGTCGACATCACGTGCACTTGGCTTGAATATGCAGGCAGGAGGTGCATGTGGGTCAACCCTGGGCATGCCCCTAAATGGCCGGCTTGGATGGCTTGAATGGCGCGCGCGAACACGGCGGCGTTGACATACCGGGCTAGTAACCGCCTGTCCGACTTGATTTATGCGGATGACACCACCCTCACCGCGCGCCCCGAGCACATTCAGACCTGGCTGGACTGTCTGGGCTTGCATGGAGGCGAGGGCGGTGGGGTTGGAGATTTGTGTCAAAACTGAGGCGATGGTGATTGGGGCTTCCTGAGTCGCCCGCCGCTGCCGCGGCTGATGGACGGGACGGAGGTCCCGTTTCGTGATCGCTTCAAACTGCTAGGGAGCATGCTCCCCGACACCGCCGACGATGCATGTGGACACCCGCATCGGCCTGGCCTGGGCCAGGCATCGTTCGCTCAAAACCTACTGGCACTCGAAGGCCCTCGGCGAGCACCGCAAGCGCATACTCCTCAAGGTCCTTGTCCTCACGGTGCTCACCTCTGGCGCCGAGGCATGGACGTTCACGGACACGCTGGCAGCCAGGCTCAACGGCACGGTTTACAGCCAGACGGCACGGTAACCAGGATGCTACGTCAGGCCCTGAATGTAGGGTTTTCCACGCATCTAGGTCTTTAGAATCTTTGTACCAGGGCATGCCTCGCATGTAATTCGGACGAGATTAGACATGCAGCGTAGGATAGCATGCGTAGGACGTCTTGCTCGCACCAGCCAGGTAAACACCGACCTCGGTCTGGCCGGCCCCCAGCGGCTTGGCCAGCCAGGGCTGGCGGCATATCCTGACCTGGCCTGGCGCCCTGGCCCCAAGGACATACCTATGCCTGCGCTGTTTGTCTCCTTGATACCTAAGAAGGTAGGCAAACATGTCATGACCTACCAACAGCAGTTGCTGGCTGACCTAGTGGTCCCAGCCCCGTTTGAACATCGCATTCACTCCCTCGATCTCTTGCTTGGACTGCTATGCAGGACAAGAAGAGGTGGAAGAGGCCATTGTCCAGGCTCATACGCCCGCCCCTGTGGGCAAGCCCCCTCCCCCCAAGCGGAAGGGGCGCTTTGCTGAGTAGAATAGGTAGGATTTTCTAGATTAGATTAGATTAGAGTTAGAGTAGTTCGGTTTCGCGGCTTTGCCCCCCTCCATCCATCCAAGGGAATATGTGCTACATGATCTCCCAATGGAGTCATGTTATAATTTAATTTAATGCCCCTAAATGGCATCATTAGGCGTACATGCGCCTAGGCCTAGACTAGGTGATACAGTGAAACTGGGACGCGATGTATAGTGCGTCCCAGTAGTCTATCGCGTATAACTCTTTCCCTCCCCTCCGATCCCCGCACATCCCACCCCACCTTCTTTATGATTAATTACTATAATCTTTTTTTTAGCTTTCAAACCTTGCAACGCACTTTGAATTTTAACGTCGTGCTTTCTTTCAAATTTCCTGATCATCCATGCTCTCTCTTTCCGGAAACATCATCCACCACCCAGTCAGCCACTTGGTGTTCGACATCATCCAGCTCTATGTGCAGATCTTCCTATACACACAGCCTCGCTCGTGGAATTCCGCTAATATCGTGACCCCGCCTTTCGTCTCCGACAACTGCTCTAATCCTCAGGTAACGTTGGACCGCCATGCGTCCAGCTGATAGTTGTCTCACTAATTAATATAATGAATAGTGGCATGCGCTCAGTGTACGTTGGAGTCATGATTATTTCTGTAAACATGCATTTAATCACCCAACTGCATGTACCCTACTGATAAAATCAAAGTGTGTGGTTGATCCCGCGAACATTGGCTCGATGTGCATGCATCCAGATCTACAGGCTGGCTGTCACGGCCTGCACTCACCCGGGATCGACCTTTACAAACCTTTTGGTGACGAGACACGAGTGTCCCTGTGACCCAGACACATGCAAGCACATTTCGACACCAGCACATTTCTTGTTCAACTATGGCGCCCACGATATTCAACATGATGATGCTCCCAAGTAGGCTCATCTCAAAAGAAAACTGTGACAGTGGCCATTATTAAAAAGTTTCAACATGGGGGAATAACCCCCCCACCCACCTTATCGTAAGCGAACAAGACAAACTCTAAGTAAACGGAAATCCTATGTCCGCGTGAACATCATCTTAACAAAAAACCTCAAGGCGATTATTATCACTGTGTGCGTGAAGCAACACAGGATTTTGGGCACCCTGGAGGGCGCCACGTCCCTTGCTTCCCTTCACTCCTCCCTATCGTTCTTATTTCTCCCTTCACTCCTCCCTCTTCTTGATGTCCCGTTTGAACACTCATTTCTCTTCTTCTAGTTCACTCCTCCCTCGATTCTCATCCCTCCCATCACTCCTTCCTTTTCCTCTTGCCCTCCCATCACTCCTTCCTCTTTTTCTTGTTCAAGTTGCCCGTGAGCAGGTCCTCTGTCTGGGTCCCGCCCCCGAAGAAGATGTCGTCCTGGCGCACATCCCACGGCACCGGAGAGAATCATGCACAGAATGAGAATAACGAAAAACGAATATAGATTGAGACACGGAATGGGAACCATGAACACGAATGTACCATCATGAACACCAGGACGAGCCTGGGCGGGTTGTCTGTATTTGATTGATACAATCAGGCACACACGTATACACAGCATGACACATTGTATCCAAGAAGTTGAGGCAACGGCACTGCAGCAGAGAAGCAGGCACAAAACTGGAGCGGAAAGACAGTAAAAAGACGTTTCAGACATAGGACAGGGCCAGGGGTAACGAAGCTTGTCATCAGGAGAGTCAGTATGTCATGAGGTGAGGAGGCTAATCATGGTGTCATGCCACTTTAAGTACCAGGCACTGCCAAAGTAGGTGGATGGCATGCCAATATTTGAAAGACTGCGGTGACCAGAAAAGGCATTTATGCCCATATATTCGTTGCTTTGACTGGAGCCCTTACATAGATTCCTTGAAAACCTTTTATATCTGTATTCGTTGAAACATATCAGCCCTTGGTATATATGAACTGACAACTGGCATCCATGGTGATAGCTAAGAGATGAGAGGACTCAGCTTGGGCATATATGAGGCTGGCATCGACAGATGGCATCGATCCATGTCGTGACCTGAGGGACTTAAGAACTCAACTTGCACTGGATGGCCACGTGTGGCTCGCTAGAACAATGGCACCCGGCCCTTCAGACAAGGGACGAGAATAGCCAAGCTGCAAGCGCGCTTGCCTTACCTCCTGCACGTGGTACGTGCCTTTGACGTTATTATTGAACTTGCCTTGGCCGTCCACGTACCACAGATTGCCCTTTGCTGGCCGGAGTTGCCCCACAGTCACACCGCCGGTACGCCGTCACGTAGGGGATGAGCTTGGAACCCCACCAAGCGATGCGCCCCGTGTCATCGCACTTGGGGCATTTAGGCTGAAAGCATGAACGGGGACGTAGCAAAACGGTACTTGCGATGATACCGCGGACATGCAACGTGTGGCAATATATACCATATATACCAGTGGGCAAGGGTAATAAGAGTTACAAAAGACTTTGAGTAAGAGTTTACGATCACCCACATACAGAGTAGGCAAAGGAAGTACGGGTAAGTGAATAGATACGGTGACACCGGGGGGCGGGGCAGCGTGTAGCGTGCAAGTATGGAGCTTATTCTCATAGCGGGCCAGTCAGCATGGTGGGTACCAAAGAAAAGATGTGATGAGCGAGCAACAACGTCCGTGACGTAGGTTAGCAGAAGAGACCAATCAACCCGGGCTAGTCATCTAGCCTATGATATAATGGTAATGCCTTAACTAACTATTATCATCATTATTACCCCCGTAGCCCTAGAGAGTGGCTTGGTATTGGGAAGTAAGAAGTTGTATTTACCTTTTTACTTTGCTCCACGCCACCTGCACCGCTATCTGACGCGGCCTTGACCACGGCACCATTCCTATGGGGTTTCGCGGGTAAACCATGGTTCAAGCTTTGTGGTCGTGCCAGTCTGCCGGGCGAGCCCAAAAATACTGCTCCAAATGTTGGTGGGATGGAGATCGCGCTTGCCATCATAACAGCGATTTACGGATTAGGCGCAACCAGGGAACCAAACGATTAGACTCTTAGACTGTTGCTTAAATCGGGCTGTCAACTTGACGCCCTCGCACGGCTACGGCTATAGGGGCTAGGTTAGCTATGGAGAATAGACTTCCTAGTTCGTACGTAGCCGTGGCCAGGCAAGGGAATCCTGCACTGCACTGCACGCCTGGTTCACTGGTTGGAGGCCACGTGGAACTGCCGGTGCGGGCATTCGCCGGAGTCTGCCGTGCGACATTCGGTCATTCGGTGCAACCTGGTGCAACCGTGCAACCGTGCACCCCTGGTGCACCTTGTCTTTGCTCTTTGCATTCGCCACGTTCCCCGTGCCTAATTCTGGCATCTGCAGGTATGAGCCAGCACTCTGAGCACAGTAGAGGCGTTGCGTCGCGTCAACAAGGGAACCGCGTACAGGCTATTTTCGGCATCGGCGCCGTCCGCTTTCACCCTCCTTGCAGGCTGCCAAGCGGATGGTGGCGGCGATGATAAAGACCCTGGTCCAATTTACATGGAGCCCAAAAACACGGGAACCTATGGCCGTCAACATGGAGCCCAATAAACACGGGCGAAAATAAACCCAACTCCATAAAAAACAATGGTCCCCGGCCGTATTCTGGTTCGTAAAAAGACCATTCGCCCAATGCCCGGAAAGAAAACACTGGTCCCGAACTCCCGATGGGCGATGGGGCCGGCCCGGGCCTGCAGCTCACAGGGGTGACTTCACAGTTCCGTGCCGCATGGCCGCTGCCCACCGGGGGGAGTCCAACGGTTTTGTCAAGCAGTATCTCCGCATCGACACCGCGCGATAGCCAGAAGGCGGAGCGTATGTACGTTATATTGCCGGCCAACGTATTGTGAGCAAGGCCCTTACTATTGTATCGATGTGTTGTTGTTGTTGTTGCCCACGCCGCACATGGGCAGCAGACTATCGATGTGTATACGTAATCACTGTCTAGGTAATTTCTGCAATTATTACTGCAATCTCCTCCGGCGGCCTGTTTCCTGGCCGATCTATGTACATGTATCAGCCCCTCCTGAGTCCCGATACCGTTCGGCGTTCGGGATGCACGTAATTATGCAGCAGCCAATTACCTCGACGGTAAAAATATCTCTAATTACAGTAGCCGGCTAGCCGCGCCCTTGTAAGTTGTAATACACTAATAAGCCTTATTCTTTCCTTTGGTCGCCTCTGCCTTCTTTCACCTACATGTGTACGTGTCACAGCTGAGGCTAATTAATTGAGACCTAGGTGGACCGTGATCGATCGGTAACTGGGGTACCCGGCCCCGCGGGCCCGCAGCCACTGAGTTTTGCGCCAGCGCTTATTGTCGCCTTATCCGAAAGGTGAGATGCGTGCAGCGAGGTGCGACGTGGCAATTAGGACCGGTACTGCGCTATATATGGACGCTGGACCATGAACTTTTGAGGATCGAAGCTGGTAGCAGCGCTAGCGCTCTTGATTTTTCCCGTTTTTACCAATTGTGACGGGTTAATTACTCAGAATGGACAATCTTATACATGTGATGATGCGTAATTAAATACCCTTGTTGTACTGCTTGAGATCGGTGGTGGGACGCAGCTATAGGCTTGAACTGGGAGATGTTCCTGGCGGCCTTGAATTGCTGATCATGTAATTGCAGGTTTGCACGGGAAAAGGCATGGGCCGGGCCGGGGTCCTGCTTGGGGTGTATATATATATGCGAGTTCGACAGTTGCACGTGGATACTTCCAGAATGTTTTGTGTGGAGGTTCTAAAGGGCGTGATTGGATTTCCAGGTATGCACTTGTTTACAACGTGCTTTCGGTGACAACAGCAATATGTGGCCCTCTTGACATTTTTAAATCAGATTCAGATCAGCTAGGATTGAGGCAGCATCCCGGGAATATTGCGACGTCAGCAATGATGGCCACTGTGGACCAGCTGTTGATTTGAGGCTCATTAGCTGTTCCTTTGCAAGTTTTGGTCCTAAGCCGAACAAAACGCGCAGAGGGCTGCTGAGGTATTATGATGCGATTCAGGCATTTCCAGGCTGTAGGAGATAATTGTAGCGCGTTACTATAGATAGTTATTCTTAATTCAGTGCGGTACACGTTGAGGTTAAACCGCAAAGGTCATGGGGGGCAAGGTTTGCTTGGCAACTCAGACGGGATTAATATTAGTCAAGAATATTTTGGCTGCTGGCTGTGAGGCCGTTGCTTTTCTTGTATTATATTGCCTATATGTTAAGAGTATGTCGTAACATATGCGGATCAGTGAGACTGTGCTAAGTCAGCTGACGATGACGCAATGCATGATTCGTTCTCATAGGAGCCTCTAGATGCCGCATGCTCTAGACGTTACGTGTTAAACTGTCAATCGTTGTCTGTACTAGTTATTTATCATGTGAAGGCAGTCTATGGCCAGGATAATAATCATCTTACAACAGGTGGCTGGTTATCATGTCATCGATGACTGATGTGGCTTATAAAGCACATTCTTGTGCCAATTTAGCTTTCATCCCAGTCTTATCAGGTTTAGGCCGTTATTGTTCTGTTCAGAGCCACATTGCGAATCCGCTTCATAAATATCACTGCTGTTGTCAGTTGAATTGTCACGGCATGCATGATGGTCCATAATGCTGTCCTGCCCAACTGTACATAGCACCGGCGACCGCTACTGTCTGAGATATGTTGCACGGCGTTGGATATAGTATGAATTGTGAGCAGCAAAATTGTGTCTGCATGGGCATGATTGCGTGTATCAAGGAGACAACAAGCACAGGCCAGAAATCGGGAGAATGGGATGGTCATTTTGTTAGTCAGCGGCATGCAAACAACAACTGCTTGGTGTTGTGCAATGTTAATATCCCTAGTGCTTGCTGGCAGTGCCATTTCTTGGCTGCATTTCCTGGTTTATTGCTCCTCAGGGTGTGACTCAGACTTCCGCTGATTTGGCCCGTATTCGCCTGCTAGCTAGTTGGCGTGTCCAGATGCTAGTCTGTGTTCTGGCTCGATTTGCCTGCCTAGTAATTTCAAAACCGTAGCTCAACAATCCGCCTCAGTTGCTTTTTCTGTCCTAACTAAAAGTGCATGTTTGCTGCATTGAACAGCTAGCCCCAGTATTTAGTAATGCTGCCAGAGTTTATTGAGCACTTCAGTAATCAGATTGCTTGCATGCTAGTAGCTGGGCAACGTTCTCCATTTGTGTGCTTGCTTGGTTGGGTGCTCACTCACTGCCAGGTTGGTCTTGGTTTGGTTGCTGGCTTGCCTGCTTCTTGCTTGCTCGCTGACTTAATATATAGCTGGCTGCCCGCCGGGTTATTATGTACTTAGTCATGCAGGTTATCGACTATTATTAGTAGCGCGAATTACAAGTCATGTGTATAGACAGTCTGTGTTTATCATCCCAGCTGTGTGGGCCGGTACAGGTGTGCCCGACTGCTGCCAATGATGCAGTGACGGCAGTCTAATTAGAATTCAAGCCATAAATTGTTGAGGAACTACGTTACGTAGTTCGTCACTACTAGCACAGTAATACCATGGCCTCATCTACCTTGTCACAGCCTGGCTGACGGGTGGTGAGGTTGTTGTGGATGACATGGCATGTGCCCGAGTTGGGGCCTTTTCGCTCAATGCATGATGACATCCCTGCTGTACATATTTTGAAACCTGTAGTTTGCACATCGACCAAATGTACGTCATGTAAATAATGCTTTGTCACAAGGCGGGGTGGACGTCTAGACCCGCTCATTGTTGTGTGGCACCGAGCTTGAGATAGCGTGCACGCCAATGGGGCGATGACAGTACCTGTAGTGCGCACGGTTTGGTTGTCAAAGGTATTCACGATTGATTACAACAAGTATATTAAAAAAAAAAAAACTATCAGTTGAATCTTTCGAGCTTGAAGTTTTTAATGTAGGTATGCCATTTCAATTATGACTGCCATTGATTTGCCTAATATGCCATCATGTTATTCCCATGAACTCTTGGATCTGACACCGGGGGTGGCCAGTGACCTTGGTTACTAGGGAAAATTATCCCTTGCACATAGCGGTGTTCCTGCAATGTTTGGACTGATTTGGGCACGTTTGGAGACAGAGTCTGTTGCAACTTGACAACCTTGCTATACATGTGCACAAAACTTGGAGTTTTAAATCTATTAAAACCTTGATAGCCCGTTAGTCAGCCCGGTTGTTTATGATGAACTTTAGCCGGCACATACCTTTTCCCTCAGACATATTATACCTTTTTAGGTGAATTAGCCGGCATATCTTTTCCCTGATTTTTGGAGCTAGTAGGTGCATGGCTACAATTATCTCATGTTAATTACTAGTCATTAAATTAAGTTTTATGTGGACATTTTTTGTTCAAGGCCCTTAGTAATCACAGCGAAGTCCAACTATGACTACACTCAAGCTTTGATCAACTGAAAGCGGCGGCGGCAATTTGCTACGGCTCCACTGTCAGGCTAAGTACTGTGAACATAGTCTAGTACATGAAGAATAAGCGTCACTGGGAATATTCGGTATACTACAAACTTATATTATGAGCCTTTTAGGCTTTAATTTCTATTCAAAATGTTAGTTGAAATTTGCATGGAAGTACACTTAGTAGTCGACTGTATAGCCGAGCGCACGCCTATTGTTCTATATAGCTTGCATGACGTACATGTGCTTCTAGCTAATCGTTTCAATAGAGCCATTGACATTTCAATTGAGCTATGCATCCTAGCTACGTATATCATTACTCGCGAAGCCAACGATCTGGCAGGGTCAGCGGGGTTGCCAATGATCCACCGTAAAATACCGACACTAGAGCTCTTTGGATCTTCTTATGAAAATAACATGAAACAGCACGTATATAATATCTGTGCACAATGATGCACGTGCGGTTGGATCAGAGCTGACAGTGCACAAACTATCATGCTCGAGATCGCCATCTCATGCAATGCAGTATGTAATTTGCTTCTTGACTGGCACAAATTCCACACTGTGTTTTTATTTGGTATACAACGTCTTGGGGCCGGGGGGGTATACAATAGATAGTACTGATTCTGACAAGGCGAGAAACTGTCCAAAATTGCATGTGTGGTTAATCAGCACGCAAATAATGCCTGCCTGGTGGTTGGTGCTTCGTGGGATCATGTTGTGCGGTGCCATCCGTGTGGGGTCAAATGGGCACAACTAATAACTACGTATTGATGAGAGCATTATTTATTCACTAGCGACTGCCACCAATGTGCAGATCTATATTGGGGGTTCTGCTCTTTCTGGGATTTAGGGAGAACTCCATGACCAGTGCTTACTAATTGGGTTGGACTTGCATCATTGTCTGGGACTTTGGTAATACTCGATCGGCCGGTATATAAGGCATCATGCCAGCCAGTCATGGCCAATGATGCATGCAGGACTAAAACAACTTCCAGCTGACATTAACCCTTATCAGTTGACTTTTTCGTATTCATTGTTACCTTTGGTGTATGCATTGATGCATGCCTGCAGGTACATGCAGCTGCATGTGAATGCATATGCAGCTTGCAGGGCGACCACACCGGCTGCATGGCTGCCAGGTCAGGCCTTCTTTCAAGGAACGTGTGTCAGCTGGTCAGATTCATGCTTGGATATCTGAACCATTCAATGGTGATTCGGCTAAATTTATTGTAAGATCCAGTTCTGGATAGCGCTTTTTTACTGGGCATCCATGTTCCAGAGTTTCAGGCTGCTCGTCTGACAGCGTGTGAGGATATCTTCTATAGACTTGTCTTCACGATCGACGTATATCATCGGAGTACCTAGTGCCTGTTCTATAGAAGCACTGGCTGGATTGCCCATAATGGTCGGTTGCGGGCTTTCCTTTCAAGGTTGCCGGAACAGGGCTCTTGTAAAGGCAGCGGCCACAGGCGACTTACAAAAAGTAAAGAAAAAGCTTCAGGCAGGGGCTGATCCAAACTTCAAAGGTCACAAGAAGTATCCGGGGGAGACAGCAATCTACGTCGCTGCCAAGGCCGGCCATTGGGATATCGTCGAGGAATTAGCCGCAGCAGAAGGTGTTGACATTGACAGTCCTGGCAAGAATAGGAAGCTCTCCGCCCTTCACCATGCAGTCTTGCAAAGAAACGCAAAAGCGGTTGACTTCCTCCTTAGCCACCAAGCCGATGCGAACTGTGAGAGTCCCGCAGGTGAAACTCCGCTGAACATCGCTGCTGCTGATGGCAATGTTGAACTCATCGACTGCCTTCTCAAGTCTGGCGGTTCCTTGAGCATTGACAAATTGAACAGGGATGGACATACTGCTCTGTATTTGGCCGTGAAGAATGGTCACCTACCAGCAGTCCAGCGCCTCGTGCAAGATGATGCCCAAGTAAATCTTCAAGATAGACTGGGTGAAAGTGCATTTGCGTTGGCTGCAAACAACCAGCGGTGGGATTTGGTTATGTGCATGGCTGGCAGCCCCACGGCGAATCCCGATGAAGATTTTGTGAATGGGTCGACTGCACTCATTCTGGCGGCTGGAGCTGGCAACTTGGAGACCGTGAAGACCTTGTTGGACCGTGGAGCCGACATCAACAAAGCGGACAAGAGGGGGGCCACTGCGCTATCTGTGGCGGCTATGAATGGGCATTGGGGCGTTGTTGCCGGCATGGCGTCTGTGGAAAAAGTAAACCTAGACGTAATCACCGCCGATGGCAATACTCCTATGATTCTGGCTGCGTTGGAAGGGAAGCTACCAGTAGTCGAGCTCCTGGTAAGCCGAGGGGCGGGGCTCGATGTGCCCAACAGGTCCGATGGCGCAACTGCACTCGTCATGGTGGCCGAGAAGGGCATGTTAGCTGCCGTGCAGTGCCTCGTCGGCCTGAAAGCTGACGTGAACGCTGCGACGCAGCATGGGCTGACCTCGCTGCTTCTGGCAGCAATGAAGGACCATTGGGCGGTGGTTAACTTCCTGGCAGCTGTGGATGGCGCTAACCTCAACGTCCGTGCCCAGTCAGGGAAGACCCCGCTGATGTTCGCAACACAGAAGGGGCAGTTGGACGTCGTCGCGTGCCTTGTCACGCACGGTGCAGAGGTCAACGCGGTGGATGATAACCAGGTGGCAGCGCTTGCTTTGGCGTGTTGTGAAAAGGCCGGGCAGCCGGCCATCGTGACTTTCCTTGCCGACCATGGCGCTGATATCAACCACCAGGCCAAGGACGGGACCACGGCCCTCATGTGCGCAGCAAAGGAAGGGCATTTTGACATCCTCAAATGCCTGGTGGAGAAAGGCGCGGATGTGAACGTGCATAACGCGCTGGGCAACCGTGTTATGCACTACTTAGCCGTCGCTGGCTTTGTACGCGAGCTGGAGTATCTGCTGGACACGGGAAAGGTGGACAAAGATGCAAGGAACCTCGATGGCAACACTGCCCTTATGCTGGCGGCCGATCACACCGACGTCGAGCATGCCAATGTGGTAGACTGCCTCGTGAGGCACAAAGCAAATCTGGACGTCGTGAACGCAAGCAAGGAGACGGCGCTACTTCGTGCAGTGCGCAGGGGATGCTTACAGATTGTCCAGCACCTGAAGGCCGGCGGGGCCAGCGTCAACCTCAAGGGCGAGGACGGCATCACTGCGCTCATCATGGCGGCAACGAGCGGCCAGTGGAGCATTGTGCTCTGTCTGGCGGACGCTGACAAGGTAAACCTGGAGGCGACCTCAAAAGACGGGGATACTGCGCTCCTTCTGGCGACCTCCGCTGGGCAGTTGGGGGTGGTGCAAGCGCTGGTCGACAGGAATGCAGACCTCAGTGTAAAGGGCAGCAAAATGGCCACCGCGCTCAGCCTGGCAGCCTCGCTCGGCCAGTGGCAAATTGTCGAGTGCATAGCATCCAGCGGCCGTGCAAATGTCGAGGTAGCAGATGAGGATGGGAACACCCCCCTGATCCGGGCCGCCTTGCAGGGTCAATTGGATGTGGTGGAGTGCCTGGTAAGCCAGCAGGCCAATGTGAATGCTACGGGCAAGAACCGAGCCACAGCACTCATTGTGGCGGCGGCACAAGGCAAGCTGGATGTCGTGCAAGGCCTCATCCACCTCAAAGCCAACGTGAATGCCGAGAATGAGGACGGGCTGATGGCCATTTCCATGGCGGCGAGCGCCCAGGAATGGGAGGTGGTAAAGGTGCTCGCCAAGGTCAAGGGCGCTAAGTTGGATGCCATGACGGAGGGTGGGGACACAGTGCTCCTGCTGGCAACGCTCAAGGGGAAACTGGATGTAGTCCAGGTGTTGGTGGACAAGGGCGTCGATGTCAACATGGCCGGCAGAGACAGTGGCACTATGCCGCTGGCTTTGGCGGCCACGAAAAATCGCTGGGACATTGTGCGTTGCCTGGCATTGGCTAACAATGCGAATTTGAACGTGCAAAATGCGGAGGGAAGGACGCCCCTCTTGCTGGCGGCCATGCAAGATGAGTGGGATGTTGTTGGGTTCCTGGCAGGCGAATGCAAGGCGAATGTGAATGCTGCGCCCGCCAATGCTGACTGTGCGCTTTTGCTAGCCGCCAAGCAGGCCCGATGGGACATGGTGAAATTCTTGGCGGCACGGCCTGGGACCCACCTTGACGTGAAGACGCCTGGCGGGAGCACCATTTTCATCTGGGCGGCAGAGCAAGGTCAGGTGGATGTGCTGCAGACTATGGTGGAGCACGATCCTGACATTGTGAACGTGAAGGCGGCGAATGGGGACACGGCGCTCATTTCTGTGGTGCGGAAAGGCAACCTTAAGACGGTTTGCTGCCTCCTGGGCCTCAAGGCTGATGTGAATGTCACCAACTCAGAAGGGGAGTGTGCTCTCGTACGGGCTGCTGCGGATGACAACTGGAAGATGGTGCAGGCGATCTCAGCTGTTCCGAAAGCCAACTTGGATGCAACTGATAAGGCTGGCAACAGCGCGTTCATCCTGGCTGCATTGCGGGGCAATCGCGAGACTCTGCAGAATCTGGCAGATTTGAAGGCGAACATAGACCTCCAGGGCCAGCACAAAGCCACGGCGCTCATCAAGGCTGTGGAGAAGGACGACCTGGACACTGTGCATTGCCTCATCCGCCTCAGAGTCAACGTGAATGTCGAGAATGAGGGCGGGCTGATGGCCATTTCCATGGCGGCGAGCGCCCAGAAGTGGGAGATGGTGAAGGTGCTCGCCAAGGTTGAGGGAGCTAAGCTGGATGCCATGACAAAGGGTGGGGACACAGTGCTCCTGCAGGCAATCGCGGAGGAACGGCTGGATGTGGTCCAGGTGTTGGTGGACAAGGGCGTCGATGTCAACATGGCAGGCAATGACAGTGGCACTATGCCGCTGGCATTGGCAGCCATGAAAAAACGCTGGGACATTGTGCGTTGCCTGGCATTGGCTAACAATGCGGATCCGAACGTGCAAAATGCGGAGGGAAGGACGCCCCTCTTGCTGGCGGCCATGCAAGATGAGTGGGATGTTGTTGAGTTCCTGGCAGGCGAATGCAAGGCGAATGTGAATGCTGCGCCCGCCAATGCTGACTGTGCACTTTTGCTAGCCGCCAAGCAGGCCCGGTGGGACATGGTGAAATTCTTGGCGGCACGGCCTGGGACCCACCTTGACGTGAAGACGCCTGGCGGGAGCACCATTTTCATCTGGGCGGCAGAGCAAGGTCAGGTCGATGTGCTGCAGACTATGGTGGAGCACGATCCTGACATTGTGAACGTGAAGGCGGCGAATGGGGACACGGCACTCTCTCTGTCCGCCGCCGCCGGTAACTGGACGATTCTCACCAAGCTCGCAGATGTACCTGTCATTGACCTGAACGTGCGCGCCCAGGATGGTAACACCCCGCTTATTCTGGCAGCACTGCAGGGGCGGATGGACATCGTGGAGATGCTGGAGGGGCGCAAGGCAGACATCAACGCTGCAGGCCAGAACGGAGCCACTGCCCTGATCATGATGGCACAGCAGGGCAAGCTGGACGCTGTGCAACGACTCACCGCCTTCAAGGACGTGAAGTTGAACGTGTGCAGGGGGTCGGATGGGATGACGGAGATTCTGGCGGCGGCGGATGCCAAGCAGTGGGAGGTTGTCAAGTTCCTCGCCAAGGTGGAGGGTGTGGACTTGGAGGTGTGCACGCGCGATCGTCACACTGCCCTCATGTTGGCAGCACTCCAAGACCAGCAGGACGTGGTGAGGTGCCTGGTGAGCCAAGGGGCAGATGTGGACGCGCGCGGTCCGGAACAGGCGACCGCCCTCATCATGGTAGCAGAGAGAGGGATCTTGACCATGGTGCGAAGCCTCCTGCAGCTGCAGTGCCCGCCTGATGTGGACGCCACTAACGCAAAGGGGGCCACGGCGCTGATCATCGCCGCCGATGCAGGCAACCTGGACATCGTTGAGTGCCTCGTCAAGCACGACGCAGACGTCAACATCAAGGACAACGAGCAGGCATGCGCGCTGACGCTCGCGGCCTGGCGGGGGCACTGGGATGTTGTGAAGTGCATCTTGGACGTGAGAAACTGCGAGGTGGACATCAGGACGCCCGACGGCAACACCCCGCTCATCCTCGCGTCGCTGCATGAGCAGATCGAGGTCATGCAGCAGATCCACGACCGGAACGCGAACGCCCTGAACGCCAAGAACCAGCGAGGCGCGACCGCGCTCATCATGGCCAGTGAAGGACGGAAGCTGAACGTGGTGCAGTGCCTGCTGGACCTCTCGGCCGATGTGAACGTGCGCGACGCCGAGGGCCAATCGGCGCTCTCCCGCGCCGCATCGGAGGGCCACTGGGACGTCGTCAAGTGCCTCGCGGAGCATGACGGCATCGAGTTGGACGTGTGCACGCGCAAGGGGGGCACGGCGTTGCACCTGGCAGCCCAGGGGGGTCTTGTGGACGTGGTCCGCTTGCTGGTGGACAAGTCGCCGGCGGCAGTGAATTCCAAGAATGCGGACAAGATGCTCACCCCGCTCGCCGTCGCAGCGGGGAACAACCAGTGGGAGGTTGTGAAGCTGCTGGCGTCTGTGGAGGGTGTTGACCTGAACGTGTACACCAAGACAGGGGCGACGCCGCTGCTCATGGCGAGCTCTGAGGGGCTGCAGGACGTCGTGGAGGCGCTCGTGGGCAGCAGCAGGCACGCGGCGGCGCAGCTGGAGGTGAACGCGGCGGGCAAGGACGGGGTGCTCCCTATCCTGGCGGCGGCCAAGCTCAACCACTGGGATGTGGTCATGTGCCTCGCATGCATCGCGAACGCCAAGCTGGACGTGAAGGCTGCTGACGGGAACACGCTTTTGACTCTTGCTGCCAGCTTCAATCAGAAAGAGGCAGTGTCGTGCCTCGTGAAGCATGGGGCGGACGTGGACTTGAAGAACGCGCAGAAGCTGACCGCGCTGGGCGTGGCCGCGTCGAAGAACCACTGGGAGGTCGTCAAATGCCTCGCGGCGGCGCGCCCCCCCCGCGGGCGGCCTGACCTGAACGTGATGACGACGTCGGGCTTCCCTGTGCTGATTGCCGCCGTGGCAGCTGGCATGATGGACGTGGTCGAATGCTTTGTGAACAACGACGCGGACCTGAACGTGACGGACGAGCAGAAGAACACGGCGCTGCTCATGGCGGCGGCACGCCAAAAGTGGGAGATTGTCAGGTACCTGGCGAGGGTGTCTCGGGTGAAGCTGAATGCGCGTGATGCCAAAGGCTTCACGGCGCTCATGCTGGCAGCGCACCAAAACCAGTGGGAGGTGGTACAATATCTTGCGGAGCAGCCCGGCACGGACGTCAGTGTGGCGGACCCAAGCGGCAACACGGTGCTCACGCTGGCGGCGAGCCAGAACAAGTGGTCCGTCGTGAAGTCCCTCGCGGCCAACCGCACGGCAAACCTGGCGGCGCAGCCCAGCAAGGGCGACACGCTCCTCATTCTCGCGGTGCTCAAGAAGGACGACAGCATCGTCCGGGAGCTGGTGAAGCACGGCGCCAAGGTGGACGGGACGGGCCAGGGGCGCAACACGGCACTTATTGTGGCCGCGGAAAGGGGCTTTGTGGACGTAGTGCGCTGCCTGATCGAACTCAAAGCGGACGTGAACCTCAGGAACGAGGAGGAGCTCACCGCGCTCGGCGTGGCTGCGTCACAGGACCAGTGGGAGGTGGTCCGGATGCTCGCCGGTGTCCAGGGCATTCAAGTCGACGTGAGCACACGCAACATGGGGCCCATGCCGCTGATCTTGGCGGCCAAGAAAGGCAAGCTGGATGCCGTCAAGGCGCTCGTCGCTGATCGACCCGACGAGATCCTGACGGCCCAACACGGAACGGGAGTGACGGCGCTCAATGCGGCAGCTATGGCGGAGGAATGGGACGTGGTCAAGTACCTGGCCAGCAAGATCAAGAAGGCCGCATCCCTGAACGTCAAGGTCAAGGACGGGCGTGATAGCACGGTGCTGGCATTTGCCGTCCGCAGGCAGAAGTGCGACGTGGTCGCATGCCTTCTGCAGAGCGGCGCGGATGCCAGTATGACGGACAACGAGGGGGAGACGCCGGTCACACTCGCAGCGTCCGCTGAGAACTGGGACATCGTGGAGTGCCTTGCCAAGAACAGCCGCCCGTGTGGCCTGCTCAACGCACGAGGCAAAGGCAAGGTTCCGCCTATCATCCTCGCGGCGCAGCGTGCAAAGTGGGATGTCGTCAAGCGGCTGGTGGTGACAGGCCAGGCGTCCCTGGGCGAGGCGGACGCCGATGGCAACTGCCTGCTTGTGCTCGCGATCAAGTCCCGCCGGGTCGACGTCGTCCGATGTCTCCTTGAGAATAAGGTGGACGTCAACGGCCGCAGCCAGGGCGGCGAGCCGGCGCTCCTCGTCGCGGTCGAGGAAGGTGGCCAGGACGAGATCGTTCAGGCGCTCGTCGAGGCGGGCGCGGATATTGACTTGACGAGCAACGCAGTGGTCGACGGTAAGCAGCTCATGGGCGGCAGCACCAGCGTGAAGGGCTCGGCAATCTCTGTTGCCGCCCATGCTGGCGAATGGAATCTGGTGCAGCTAATGGTCAAGGGCGGCAAGGCTCGGCTCAACGAACCGGTCGACGGCGAGGGCAGCGCGCTCATGCACTTGGCAGCCCACGACGGCTCGCTTTCCACCGTGCAGTGCTTGGTAGGCTGCGGCGCGAAAACAAACGTGAAGACGGGGATGGGCGGCGCAACGCCGCTGTACTTTGCGGCGCTCAAGGGCCACGTGGACGTTGTCAAGTATCTGTTAGACCACCAGGCAGATGTGAACGTGTCGACGGCGAATGGGGCGACCGCGCTCATGGCGGCCGCCAGCGGGGGCCACCCACAGGTGGTCAAGCTGCTGCTGGAGCGCGGTGCCAAGACGAGCGCCGTGGACAGGTTGGGGAACACGGCGCTCCAGCTGGCGCGGAGCCGCGGGAAACAGGGGGTCGTCCAGGCGCTGGAGGGCCGCGAAGGCTCGGCTGCATCCACGGAATCGGACGTTGATGAGGAACCCACGGTGGAGGACGAGGATGAAAGCCCGCTGCCCAGTCTGGCCAAGCTCAAGGTGTTCATCTCGCACGCCCAGAGCGCGGACGGGCCCGTGTTTGAGGACACGGTGCAGCTGCTCGAGGAGTGCGGTGCCAATGTATGGACGGACCGCGGCAGATTGGGGGCCGGGGAGAAGCTGTATGACACCATCAGCCGGGAGATCGACAGCCGTGACGTCGTGGTCTGCTGCGTGGACTCGGAGTATTACTTCAAAAGCGACATCTGCCAGAAGGAACTCACGCTCGCAGTGGCGGTGCGCAAGATGCCGGTCGTGCTGGTGCTTACGACGCGGTTTCCAAGCCAGTTCCCGCCCAAGGGCACACGCAACGCACTGTTGGTGTCTGAACTGCTGTATGTGGATGCATCGGGGGGCATGACGCAGTCCATGAAGAGAAAATTTGCCAAAGACCTCTTGGTTCTTACGGGACGAAGCAAATAGTGCGCCAAATATGGCTAGCGTGCTTTGACGTTTCCCAGTCCATCCGTGACTGTGTAGGCACAACTGCATAGCTGAAAGGCTGTTTCAGATCTTTGAACACTTTTCATAGGTTTACCTGTCCACGTACGGACTGCATGTGACGCGGCACAGGTTTTAGTTTGCTGTTCATAGCTCATTGGATTGACGGCTACATCTCTGACACGTACTCATTGTTGTGTTTTCTGTTTTTCAGTGTGTCTATATGTTCAGTGTGCATCTCTATAAATTGCGTGTCATGCGCAGAGTGCCCATGCCATGGAGTATGTACAATAATAATACAAAGTTTCTTAGAAAATACCTACAGAAAAGTCAAAAAACAATTGTCTGCATCATGCATGCCCCAACCCTAGCTGCACTAGATATGGGGATACAGTCCTCATCTAGGATGTCTTCTACAATGCAATGGCAGATGATGTTGGTACTGTAGCGGCTCTCCTCAGCCCTGGGCATGACTTACCTCTGTTTTGCGTGCATGCCTATTGAAACATCTAACTCCTGTGCACTATGCATAGTGGTCACGGTTGGAACGACGGCCGGCCGGACAGAAGGCTGCAATTACAAGCTATGACATGGTTGCAAATAGGGCCTCATAGGTCCCTTTAGTCCAGTCATACAACCAGGTTTCCAATTTCTTCTGTATTTGTTGGTATAAATTTCACAATGCACAATGTCGATACATGACAATGCGAGAGGGTATAGTGGATCGAATTGAGGGCTGATCGAGGCCGCCTGGGACTTGAGCAGGTCCGCCCAGGTGTGGCATGCAGGAGGGGGGGCTCCTATAGCTGCGCGGGCCCAGCGGGCCACTGCATGCATGCAGGCCGCGGTGATGGTGGCTGTCTAGCTGACATGCAGCATGCCGGCAATCTCTGGCACCTGCCAAGGTAAGGCCGGGCCTCAATCTGCATAGCAGTCTGCTAATGACCGCCGGCCGCCGCATCGAGCTTAATTCTTGAGACCTGTCCGTTGAGGTCCTGCACCACCTTGCTTTCCGTCCAACTGGTGCAGCTGCAGGCGAGTGAGGGTTGTCTTGGTGTTCTCCGAGAGGCCGGCCAGAGCGGCTGCTACTTTCTAGCCCCATGCATGCAGCTAATCTGGAGCGGTGATTTGGGGCTGCAACTTGATGGCGACCTTGAAGTTCTTGACTGATTCAAGACTTTGGCCTGCACCGCATTGAGCGTCTTGCTTGGCGTCCAGCGTACGTGGCAACTGGCAAGCTTATATCAGCCATGCAGCACCCAGGTCATTAAACTTTTGTGTAATTATTTTTCTAATGAGATTAGCATAGTACTCCGTGGCATGCCTTTGCGCATGACACGCAAGTACTTACTTACTTACCCAGGTCATGTGCTCGATCCTAGCTCCGGCGCTGCACTGCGCGGCCGACGCCATCCTTGCTGAGCGGGGGCCAGGGCAGTCATGCAGGAATTAATTATAATTAATTAATTAAGAACGTACATAACTCCGTTGGGAGCTTGTGTAACACATAGCCCTGAGAGGGGGCATATGGTTTGTAATACATTCTGAGCTACAACCTGCAGGTGGGGGGATGTAAACCGCCACCTACTCTGGGTGCACAAGGTGCACCTGTACCACCATGATGTATCATACCTAGAAGGCCTGGCATGGGGTGGAAGATTATTATGGCTATGCAATGCAGGAAGCTATGTTGATACCACGGAAGATCGAGTGGAGAACGCAAAAGAAAATCATCGCATGTATCAGGTGCCGGATCACATCAGGCAATACTAGCTGGTGCCTGGGCGCGGGCGTGACGCCCGCCCAGCCAGGAAGCTTTGTCCTCACCCACCCACCCACCCACCCACCCACCCACCCACCCACCCACCCACCCACCCACCCACCCACCCACCCACCCACCCACCCACCCACCCACCCACTTAAGTTCCACCCGCACACTAAAGTTCCACCCACACACACATATAAAGTCCCACCCACCCATTGAAACAGCTGGCCGATTTGATTTGGAACATCATTGTGTGTGCCTAGCTAGTTGACTGGCGTCGCCCCTGCCAAATCACGCACCGCCGCTAGTAAGCAAAGTGTCCAATATGCACGTTTCTAGCTTGATGTTCGATATTTAATATGGTCGATCATTGGTTTATCAAGGATAATGCAATCGCTATCGAGGTCTTGCAGAACACAGCAAGCCTCACCGCCCAGGCAGTGAAGGACATTGCCGCCAAGCCAGCCCCGGCTGGCCTGGCCGGCGATGCTCCTCCCATCACGACCTGGGCGGACATGCTTAAGCAACATACCACCTCCACCACCTCCGCCGTCGCAGCCCAGCTCCAGCGGCAGACGCTTGACCTCCGCGAGGAGGCCGAGCTCGCCAAGCGCAGCCTCAACGTCATTGTCAAGAATCTCAAGATGGAGGAAGGTGAGAACTCCGAGAAGCTTGCGCGTGCTTTTGAGAGAGAAATCCTTGATCGCATGGGCCTTACTGGTGAGATCGAGCTGGCCGCCCACCGCCTTCCCCGCGCGCGGGGTAAGGCCGGGCCGCCCCCGCTCCTTCTCACCTTTAAGACCCCGGCGGACAAGATTTCTTTTCTCAGACGCCGCAAGCGGCTCGCCGGAGAAGACTCTCTTCACCCTTGACGACGACTTGACCCTGGCACAGCAACAACGGCGACGGGAGCTATGGCCGACCTACCTCCAGCTCCGGCAGACCAAGGCGGGCCAGCCGGTGTACTGGAAGGGGGCGGCCATCTACGTCGGCCACAAGCCCTGGCAAGCGACCCCCTCGACCACCGCGGCCCCAGCACCTCCAGCCCCAGCCTAGAGGAATACAGCAGTAGTGTAGAATAGTTAGACAGTGGCCTTGTACATGCCCGCCTACTACAGGCACTATACCAGCTGAGGCCTAGCCTTTTTAGTCATGTACATGTGTGCCTATGATGAGCCACCCCCCAGATGATGCCTAGCTTTATTTAATTATGCAGTGCCCATGCAGGGAGTAACTCCCTGCTGAGCAGCCATGCCCTAGCTTTTTGTATAGCTATGCTGATCTTCCCCCCCATGACAGGCTCCCCCTTCGCTGGGCATAGCTTGAAGATCATGGGGATGCAAGTGCCCTGGTGCACCTAGAGCAAGGGTCCTTTACATCCCCACCCTTGCAGGAAGTAGCTTAGGATGTATGCTAGGCCATATGCCCCCCTCTCAAGGGCTATGTGCTACATATACTCCCAACGGAGTTATGTTACAATTCAATTCAATTCAATTCAATTGGTTTATCCATTCAAGGCTGTTCCATGCCATGACTATAGGACAAGAGACATACCTTACAATCTGTTTACAATGGGCTAGAGCTGTATTAAATGCTAGCCATGGCTGACAACCGGCGTTATGATATTCTCAATGTGGCTTACCAACGTCCACAGCGTTCTTGTTTGCCACCTGACGCCTCATCATGCCATTACCGATCATGACTTCATGCATCTCGTGCACATAAGTGAGACAACAGCTTTAATTCAAAGGCGTCGGCCCACCAAGCTTGCATGGCATTAACTGTCTTGGACCTGGGCAAGTCGATGGGCAGTCACCAATTGGCCACTTACCAAACGCGCAACTTCATCTGCTGCTCTGTCCCGTACCGTAAACAGGACCTCCTGCCCTACTGCTTATTCATCCGCGATGACAGCAGCCGTTCCTTTGCCTTGTAAAACGCCAGAATGTCGGCATCCGCCTCCGGATTCCCCGTCAGCACCGGGCCCGCCCGCTGCTCCGCGCTCATGCGCACACCCAGCCCACTTCCCTGCGAACCCTCCGACGGGAGCACCCGCGAGACCGTGCCCGTGACTGGGACCTGACGCGCTCCCCCATTGCTACCATACGCCCCCCCACCCATCATTCCGCCACTCGCGCCCCCGCCCGCCATCGGGGACCCCGCGTACGACCCGCTTCCAGGGCGCCCCGCCAGGGGGCTCCCTGGCATGCTTCCCCCCGAGTACATGGCGTCGCTGGACCCTGCGTATC
>RPFO01000296.1:593738-798738 GCA_009746045.1 Mesostigma viride | reverse complement strand
CATGCTACTACTAGTACTAGTACTAGTACTAGTACTACTACTCCTACTACCACTATTACTACTACTACTACTACTACTACTACTACTACTACTACTACTACTACTACTACTACTACTACTACTACTACTACTACCACTACTACCACTACTACTACTACTACTACTACTACTACTACTACTACTACTACTACTACTACTACTACTACTACTACTACTACTACTACTACTGCCAGTACTACTACTACTACTACTACTACTACTACTACGACTACGACTACTACTACTACTTCTACTACTACGACTACTACATTAACAACAACAACTACTACTACTACTACTACTACTACTACTACTACTACTACTACTACTACTACTACTACTACTACTACTACTACTACTACTACTACTACTACTACTACTACTGCTACTGCTGCTGCTGCTGCTGCTGCTGCTGCTGCTGCTGCTGCTGCTGCTGCTGCTGCTGCTGCTGTAGTATCAGAATTCGTACAGTGGCCACTGTAGTAAAGGAAATAGTACAGTAGCCATACCGGCCGCATGGCCCGCCGTAAAGGCTCACCTCTCGCCCACTTGCTTGGCCTCGGAATACTTGCGCTTAAGGATGCTCTTGTTCTCCTCAATCACGTCGTTCTTGCGGTAATTCCGCCGGAACATCTCAAACGCCTTCGTGCGGTCCGCCAGAATACTCGGGTCGATCATCGGCTCTAACGCTCCTGCCGACGCCGACGCCGATGACCCCGTCGATGAACCCATCGACCCTGGAGTCCCAGGAGCCATCGGGGACCCTGAGCCTGCCCGGATCGTAGGGCTTGACGTCGCGCTCGTCTCCCCCCATGCGGTCCTACGTGCGATCGGCGTGGCATCCCTACTCCCGTAACTCGGGACGGCTGCACCGGAGACGGAATTATAGGACTCGGAGAAACCGCCCTCGGCGCCCGCCTGGGTGCATGACTCGACGGTGCTGACCTCTTTCTTTTTGAGCATGGCGACCAGGATGTTGATCTCGTTGTCCCGTTGTTGGACTTGCATACGCAACTTGCGGAGCTGTTCCGGGTCGGCACCCCCACCAGCGCCACCGCCACCGATGGTCGTGACGATGCCCGCTTTCTCGTCTTTCCCACTGGGGGCGTCGCCCTTTTGGCGCACGGAGATAGCCCCGCCACCTGTGCGTGACAAACCAGAGATACACGCATGTGCATAAGTGTGGCATACAAAACGCATGCTACTATGTAAATAAGTGGCATTACGCATACTACTATGTATATAAGCGCGGCATATCAAACACAGTAGTACTAGTATGTAAATAAGTGGCGTTACGCATTTGTTCATAAGCATGGCATACCAAAGACAGAAACAATTATCTAGACAAACATACAGTGAAGTAGGCGTAATAAAGGCAAAAGTGAGAGTTGATGAGATAGGCACACAGTACAAGGTTGGCTTGCTTTAGAGAGATATGAGCTGGCTATCATGAACTGTCAGTTTCAATGGCAATCAAAGAAATCCTGAGGCATTTCGTGGGCCTTATTCTCCTATTCACATTTGTAAAGCAAACTCATTATACCTTTATCGCATGCGGCATGACATCGTGGGTTCCCATCTTTCCGTTAGCCGTGCTGGTTACTAGCCGCCAGCTCATACAATTGCAAATCGTTTTGATATCCCTTGAACGTGCGGAACGGAGCTCAATGCTACAGAGGCCCGTCATGAGCTACAGCAGCACATTAAGCTTTAACATTCCTGTGGCCTCATCACCACCGCCCACAAGCTGATGAGCTACATGGCTGCTTTTAAGCATGATGGTGATGATGATGATGATGATGATGATGATGATGATGATGATGATGATGATGATGATGATGATGATGATGATGATGATGATGATGATGATGATGATGATGATGATGATGATGATGATGATGATGATGATGATGATGATGATGATGATGATGATGATGATGATGATGATGATGATGATGATGATGATGATGATGATGATGATGATGATGATGATGATGATGATGATGATGATGATGATGATGATGATGATGATGATGATGATGATGATGATGATGATGATGATGATGATGATGATGATGATGATGATGATGACGATGATGATGATGATGATGATGATGATGATGATGATGATGATGATGATGATGATGATGATGATGATGATGATGATGATGATGATGATGATGATGATGATGATGATGATGATGATGATGATGATGATGATGATGATGATGATGATGATGATGATGATGATGATGTGATGATGATGATGATGATGATGATGATGATGATGATGATGATGATGATGATGATGATGATGATGATGATGATGATGATGATGATGATGATGATGATGATGATGATGATGATGATGATGATGATGATGATGATGATGATGATGATGATGATGATGATGATGATGATGATGATGATGATGATGATGATGATGATGATGATGATGATGATGATGATGATGATGATGATGATGATGATGATGATGATGATGATGACGATGACGACGATGATGGTGATAGCAACAATCATAGTAGCAATAGTAATATTAATCACTAGCAATAACAGCACCATACCGCCGGCCCCCCATTGGGCCGTCTCCTGCACACTCTCCCAGAACAACGCACAACTTCAACAATACAGTTACACCTGTTCACTCCCAAGAATCACCAGTCCTTATTGAAATAATAAGTGGACTGGGCCATCATGAATGAATGGCAAGGTGGAATGAATGGCGAGGTTGAATATGAAACAGTTAAGCACGTAGTGCATGCCCCAAACCAACAGAGAAGAAGGGGTGGGTAGGCGGGTGAAAGAGTCTAGAAACTACCTAGACGACACACTACCTTCGAGTGTATTCCCCTTCGGCCAAGCAGGACAGCCATTGACAACCTTCATTCAATTTCCCTGTAATGTCACGCTTGCGTCACTAACTCCCTACAAAGTATATTCGCTTTGAACTACTCGTACTCCTAGTTCCAAAGCCCACTAGGGCATGCCATGCAAAGTGCATTCGTCACACAGCATGGCCACCGACAGGTGGCAACCATCACGTGACTAACACGCGACACCAGATTTTCAGCAAGGTCGTACACTCCGCACTACAGCAAAAAACTAGTGGATGTGCAGCCCTGACCAAGAGCAGTAGGTCCACAAGTTCCCTCATCTAATTTATTACTTGTCTAATGGCTGCCATCCGCTGGGCCAGCGGGACTTAAAGCTGGCGGCTGTCCCGGCCGACTGCAATCGTCTTTCTCGTAAAAATATACTTAACTACTTTCAACAAAATCTAAAAATTACAATGATTTTTTAAAGCGAAAAACTCACCACCGCCGCCCCCCTGCGCCATCTCCCGCGCCACCTCACGGAACAGCTCCAACGCAGCGTTGATCATCATCATCTGCCCGCCAAAGTTGAACGCCAGCTCGCCGTCCTGCACGTATTGAATGATCTGCTTTTTGAGGTTCTCCTTCTCGCTTTCCGTGATGGGCCCGCGCTCCTCCTCCTCGCCGCGCAGCATGCGCACTTCGTCTTTGAGCTCTCGTATCTCCTGCTTCATCCGCTTGATGATAATCCTGTGATTATGGTAGAAGCGTAGAGGGTTGGGACACAGGGGGGGTGAGAGCCAAGCCAACAGACCTCACAGCGTCGAGGGGGGAACATGTGATATGGGGTACGGGCTCCTGTGGAGGATATACGAGGGCATAGGAGGATATAGGATAGTAGTATAAGTAGATATAGGAGGATGTATGAGGATATTGGAGGATGTAGGATATAAGTGGGTATAGGAGGATATAGGATATAAGAGGATACAGGAGCAGATATAATGATCCTGTGGAGGATAACATCCAAAAAGTGAGACGAGCACAAGATCGGTTTGGACTTGGGCCATGATTTTGCGGATCTCGTGCATCGTTCGCTTGACGCTGATCCTGTGAAACTTGAAATTTAGAAAGGTAGGGCGAGCACGAGGACACCATGGGTTGGGCGATGACATGTAAGGACCTCCTGCTTCATGCGCTTGATGATGACCCTGTGAGAAAGAAAGATTAGAAGTTGAGGGGAAGAGGGGTGTGAGAGGGGAGAGGGAAGAAGGAAACAGGACGTAGGAAGCAGGAAGAGAATAAGAAAAAGTGGGACAAGGCAAGACAAGATGGGAGAAGTCTGGGCCATGACGCTCTCAGATCCCTTCCTCCATGCACAGTTTCTCCCCCCACCCCCACCCCCTCCTGTTTACCAAGGGCAAGAACTCGAGCGGGACCAGTATTGTTGCCGTAAAAAGACAGTGTAGAATCGAAGCCTCAGGCCGCTCTCCTCACTCTCAGGTGCAGAACTACACAACCCCACCGTATCCGATGACAATGGGGCGATTGGGGCCTCACTATGACATGGGCAGAGCCTGGCTGCAACTTAGCCACACGAGGGCCTGGCTGTGACGTGGCTATTGGGGCCTGGCTGCAACATGGCTACCGGGGCCTGGCTGCAACATGGCTACCGGGGCCTGGCTGCAACATGGCCACCAGGGCCTGGCTGCAACAGGGCTACCGGGGCCTGGCTGCAATATGGCTTCGGGGCCTGGCTGCAGCGAACATGGCTACCGGGGCCTGGCTGCAATATGGCTTCGGGGCCTGGCTGCAACTAACATGGCTACCGGGGCCTGACTATAACATGTAAAACGAGGCCTGACTATAACATGGCCATTGGGGCCTGGCTGTGACGTGGCTAACGGGGCCTGGAGTAGAACCCACCTGGGGTCGCTCTCCTCGTTCAGCAGCAGCGAGTTGTTGACCATGGCCACACGCTGCGCGAAGCGGCACGTGGAGATGGACTCATCCAGGTGCTCCTGCATCGAGTTGAGCGTGGCGATCATGACAGTCTTGCAGTTGCCGCCGAGGCTGTCGCGCAGCACCGACGTCATCATCGAGTTGCGGTAGGGGATGTGCGGCCGTGCCTTGCCCTGCGCACGCTCCTGCGGGTGGGAGTGTTGAGCACCATAAGAGGGATGACACGTTAAAGCGCACAAGAACAAGGTCCCGGGACTTGCCCTGCTTGCACTCCTGGTGGCGCCAGAATCAAGAACCCAAGAAAAGCACACCGGAATGAGTACAAGATAAACGTGCCAGGCATACACAAGGCATGGTGTATAAACGCAAGGCATCATGTACGCTGGCGAGGATTAGATGCGTAAGAACAAGTACAAGATATCTGCACATGAGATATAAATCACGTTTGTGAATATAAGTACAAGTCAAGTGTAGACACATTCCAAGTGCACGAGAACGAGTACAAGCCAAGTGCATAAGAATTGCAAGGAAAGTGTGTAAGAACACGCATAAGAATTGCAAGGAAAGTGCGTAAGTACACGTGCAAGCAAAGTGCACACGAATTACAAGGGAAGTGCACAAGAACAAGTACAAGTCAAGTGCCCAAGAACTACAAGGGGAGATCGTAAAAATATGTGCAAACAAAGTGCATAAGAATAGCGGCACACCAGTTGCCCTGCGCACGTCCCAGATGGTCTACCATATTAACGCACCATACTTGGCCTACACGTCACGGAAAAGGCACAAAGACAAGCAGGTTCGCTCTTTCTGTAAGCCGACAGGCACATTTCCACATATGCCAATACAGGCTCACCTGCTGCGCGATGATTAGTTGATACCTGCTCCAGGTAATGCGATTAGGTTTGCTTCTAGTTTCAATGGACTAGCTTCCATGAAACTTGCCTTCGCAGCCCAAATCTGGTATTGCTTCCTTGCATGGTCCAACGGCGGGTGCGACAACCCATACACATGCCGCCTAGCTAGCTAGCTGGCCCCTGACCTGCTAGCCAGCCCCTCACCTGCAGCGCGATGATGACTTGTTCCAGGTAGTGCAGCGACAGGTTGATGTACTTGGCCTCCGTCAGCGTCTGGCCGCCCACGTTGGTCTTGCTCACGCGCTCCGAACCGGCCAGATCCACAATGTTCAGCTTGGAGCGGCGCACGGTCGCCTCGCCGGAGCGCCGCCCCTCGATGCTCACCTGTCGGGGTGGGCGCCATTACGACATTTCATCATACATACCATACTACCTCACCATGACTAAAAAGAACAGTAGTACTAGGTAAGAGGGGTACACTGAATTTATTTAGTTGTAGTCAGACCATTGCCCATTCCCTTCAACTGTCCTTAGAGCGCACTGCCTCCTTACAGTGTCTCCCTATAGTGCTCCTTTTAGTGCCTCCCTATGGCGCTCCTTATAGTGCCTCCCTATAGCGCTCCTCATAGCGCCACTTATACTGTTGATCCCCAGGCGGGGAGCAATCCCGTGATCCCGCACATCACATCAAAACAAAACAATGGCCAGCACTCTGCCACTGACATGGGTAGCCCCCCCAAAGGCAGGGCTAGTGTACAAGAGGCGGGGCCTGGTCCACACAGCTGGTCCCAAGGATGCGAGGCCATTTGCTACGGAGCGCCATGCTCAACCAAGGATTCCGTGACTCTATGAAAAGAAGGGTGATGCCACGGGTCATGGGCTATTCCACGGGAGGGTAATTCCACGGGTCATGGGTTAATCCACGGGAGGGTGATTCCACAGTCAAGGGCTAATCCACGGGAGGGTGATTCCACGGGTCATGGGTTATTCCACGGGAGGGTGATGCCACGGGTCATGGGTTAATCCACGGGAGGGTGATGCCACGGGTCATGGGTCATTCCACGGGAGGGAGGCTCATGTCTGCACGGAGGTGGTACCATAATCACACCGCGCGAAGAGGCCACATGTTCATGGGCGCAGCGCTCACGTTCAAGGTTCCATGCACTGGTATTGGATACAGCCGATGAAGAGGGTGCAGCAATGACCTACCGTGAACATGCAGTGACTGCGGGACGACGCCATGTTCATGGGCGTGGCGCTCACGGCACGACACGTGTCGCCCAGGAACAGCAGGTTGAGCGCTTCTTCCTCGTTGGTCGCCCTGCGCAAGTGCCAAGTGGAGGGGAGATAGAAAGGGGGGGGGCATGCTAGTTACTATAACTACTCATGCGACACTACCATAAATATAAAATAGGGTACTACCACAAATAGGATACTACCACAAATAGGGTACTACCACAAATAGGATACTACCACAAATAGGATACTACCACAAATAGGATACTACCACAAATAGGGTACTACCACAAATAGGGTACTTAATGCACGGCCGCCAAACTGGTCTGGGGGAGTTTTGATGACCTGCACGCCAGTCACCGGTGTGAGGACAGGCTGCACAAAATGGATACATGGGTGGATGCGATCCCCCACACCACTCATGCGATCACGAACAACACCGCGACCAACGCTACTAACATGCCACCACGCCACTCACCGATCTGCAGGCAGGTGGATGCAGATCCCACCCCCCCACACAGGAGACCACCACCCTAGCAGTGTAGCGGACCACATGCAGTTCCATAACCAACGAGACCAATATACCCTCCCTCCGAGAGCGCCATCCTATGTATACTACCACCCATCCTATGTATACTACCACCCATCCTATGTATACTACCACCCATCCTATGTATACTACCACCCGTCCTATGAATACTACCGCCCATCCTATGTATACTACCGCCCATCCTATGTATACTACCACCCATCCTATGTATACTACCACCCATCCTATGTATACTACCACCCATCCTATGTATACTACCACCCATCCTGTGTATACTACCACCCATCCTGTGTATACTACCACCCATCCTATGTACATTACCACCCATCCTATGTACACTACCACCCATCCTATGTACACTACCACCCATCCTATGTACACTACCACCCATCCTATGTACACTACCACCCATCCTATGTATACTACCACCCATCCTATGTATACTACCACCCGTCCTATGTATACTACCACCCATCCTATGTATACTACCAACCATGCTATGTATACTACCACCCATCCTATGTATACTACCAACCATCCTATGTATACTACCACCCATCCTATGTATACTACCACCCATCCTATGTATACTACCACCCATCCTATGTATACTACCGCCCATCCTATGTATACTACCACCCATCCTATGTATACTACCACCCATCCTATGTATACTACCACCCATCCTATGTATACTACCACCCATCCTGTGTATACTACCACCCATCCTATGTATACTACCAACCATCCTATGTATACTACCACCCATCCTATGTATACTACCAACCATCCTATGTATACTACCATCCATCCTATGTATACTACCACCCATCCTGTGTATACTACCACCCATCCTATGTATACTACCACCCATCCTATGAATACTACCACCCATCCTATGTATACTACCACCCATCCTATGTATACTACCACCCGTCCTATGTATACTACCACCCGTCCTATGTATACTACCACCCATCCTATGTGTACTACCACCCATCCTGTGTATACTACCACCCATCCTATGTATACTACCACCCATCCTATGTATACTACCACCCATCGGTGCGCGGACAGGTTGCGCAAATGGGCGCGGCTCTCCTTGTCCTCCTGTCCCCAACACCACCAGCAACGCACACCAGTGCATGATGCCATCCCAGCATCATGCCACTCACTGGTGCGCGGACAGGTTGCGCAAATGAATGCGGTTCTCCTCGTCCTCCTGCAGCGTGACACGTGGCAGCTCCTCCAGCGTCTTTGTCTCGTGGTCAGGATCAAGCAGATCGTAGCCCTGGAACGGGGGGGGGGGGGGGGGGGGCGAGAGAGAAAGCAGCAGACGGGCAGCCGAGAGAAAGCAGCAGGGAACGGGGGGGCGCGGGGGGGCGGGGGGGAAAGGGGAAGGGGGGAAGGAAGGGGAGGAGGTAGGGGGGAAGGGTTTGAGGGTTTGGGGGAAGAATAGAAAGCAGCACCAGGGGAAGGAGAGGAGGGCGGGAGGGGGGTGAGGGAAAGCAGCGAGAAGGGAGCATGCGGAGAACAGGGGAGGGAAAGAAGCAGAACAAAGGAAGAAAGCAAACGAAGCAGCCGATGCAAGTTGTAGATGATGATGATCAGGCCCAGCAGGTAGTAGCCTTGCAGGAGGGGGGAAGGGGGGAGAGTCATAACGAGGACACGGCAGGTTCAGGAAACCAGCTGATGAGAGATGATGCACCCAATCTCGGTTGTACGCGCAGCCTATGATCACTTAGATAGAGCTTGACAATCAACACTACCGCACAATTATTCAATCCTTCCCATGCCACCACAGGTCTCCACTGCTCATTTCGGATCTCCAGGCACGACACGTGCACGCTGTATGACAGGTCACCGCGGTTGCCCACGCCTTCACATCCACCGTCTACACACTCTACTCTCCCTTGTGCTATACCACCCCATGCTTTACTGCTACCTTGTGTCATAGTGTCCCCATGCACCCCTCACCTGCTCGTTGTAGATCTCCAGGTACGACACGTGCACGCTGTACGACTGGTCGCTGCGCTTCGCCAGCTCACTGAAGATGAAGGAGAGCGTGCGGGGGATGATACCGCGGTCAACGTAGCGCTCTGGTCCACCCGTGATGGTGAACGTCTTGCCCGAACCTGGGGGTTAAGCAACCAATTTCAAGTAAGTTTGAGTCCAAACACATCCATTTCGTAAGGAGTTGGTGGTATAGTTGCACTCAAGGCCACCAGCAATAGCGAATGTCATGCCCGAACCTGGGGGGGTTAGAAGATTAGTTTAAGTAGTAGCAGATAAGAATTAGCAGCCATGATCATGTGCATTGCCCAGGGCCACTGGTGATGCTGAAGGTCTTGCCTAAACCTGGGAATGTGCTTTGTCTAATATTTGGATTGTATTATTGGCAAATGCATTGGTAATAATGTGTCACACGTAGAACTGAGGAATTCCCCAAAAAAACAGGTAATTCTTAACATCAAGTTAAAGGATGAGATTAACAATACAATCACATTTTATATTACATTACATTGGCTGTGGTTTAAGCTGTGTCAAGAACAATGCCCCTTGTACTTCCTTATGTGACACAACTTGAATGGCGCACAAACATCCGGAACAAACAGTTGGACACACAAGTGTGCACACAATCTCTCAATCAACAAGTGGTGATAGGGGGGCAGGGCTTCCAAATATGAGGACCTGTGGTTGTGGCCTGTGTGACTGTCATGTTATATCGCATTCAGCGTGAAATAGAAGAAAGCGGATGATGAAATCGAGAACAGGATAAAGTATCGTATGGTAATACAAACGAAAAGTATTTCCAAACAACATGTATCTAGTGCAGATGCCAACCCCTTAAGCTAACAGGCAGCTTCCAGAAAGGTATTGGATCAGGATTGTTTTGGCTTATGCCATTTCCCAGAAAGTCATGCTGCAGGGCACGAGGCTGCGGATGCCTTGGGGGGTGCTCACGAATGTCGTTTCGAGCGATCAAATTGCTGCAAGAGATCAGGCCTAGGTACAACACGCGGCAGACTTGCTTACCACAGGGCAGGTCCATTTTTTTTCGTACTCCTAATTGCTGTCAACAGGATGTACACTACTGGCACCATGTTTATAAAAAGCACCAGTTGACCAAGGAGGTTGTCGTCCTGAAAAGAGAAAAACATTCTTGTGAATTCAATACAATGAGTATGACAAGGAATCGCGGTGAATCATCCTGTTCATCAGCACATTACAGCCAAATTTTCAAAAGAAGCAGGGGGGGATCCTAAAGGCAAACAGTAGGAAGCTGCGACAGGACAGCAGCCATCTAACCATTTCTAAGAAAGCATGACAGCAGGCGTTCAACAAAATGGTAAACGCACCTGTCTGCCCATAGGCAAATATTGTGCCATTGTACCCATCCAGAGCTCCCAGGATGACCTTGCGAGCAACGCGCTCAAAGATTTCATCCTGTTTTGCCTCCATTCCGAAGACGCCATTGAACTTGAAACTGTAGTGCTCCTTTTGGTTGTTCACCAGGCCCTGCGCTATCTCCTTGGGCAAATTGAACTCCACGGTTCCTTCCGCCGGGTCGAATTCAAAACGGGGAGATGGCTTCTTGACAGGCTTGACTCGAAGGAAAATTTCAATGCTGGCATCTAGCCCCGACATGGTGAATAAATAGGAAATGGATAACCAAAGTGGTCGGGAAAGTTTTTGCAGATGGAGACAGATGCCGCTTCGCTGCCCGTTGCTACAAACCGAGCAGCGAGGAAACCTAAGTCATCAACCACGGCATTTGAAGCGATGAATCACATAATAATGGCTATCCAGCGTTTTGGCAAGGACGCATCCGGCAGGTAATTTTGTACCACGATTCAGCAGACTGCGTAAAATACTAATGTCGCGGGTAGGTATTCTAAAATTCGACATAAACATACCCGCCGCCCCGCTTGCCCCATTTCGACACCCTGGATTCGCCTCTAATAAACAGATCGGTCCAACAAGACATGCATTTCGTGCCAAAATGCCGTGTTAATCGCTCTTGCCTTGAGTGCACAACCTCATATAGGTAACAAAGGAGAGGCTGTTTCGAGCCAAGGCGGACGGCATCCAGCCCGAGAAAGCCCCCATCGTTACACCTTAGAAGCTTATCTCTTCTGTTGTCTGAGTCCTGTATTTCTGTCCACTATGGCTGGTGCACCGGTTTCTTAAGAGACCGCCATAGCTGTTAGCTGTTATATATAATTGGGGGCTTCGGAGCTATTTATTATACTTTTCTTTCAAGTTCAATTTTATTTGCTGGCGTCTTGCTGGACAGGTCAATATGGTCGATGGACGAATGCGGAAGCGCATAATTTGGCTCTGATGACACAAACTCTAGTGCGGGGGTGAGTGCGGGGTTCCGGGACACCACCGCACTAAGTCCGACGCGCCTGCCCAGGCCACGCCGCGCCGGACCGGCACACGAGTTACGCGGGAAAAAAGGGCCTGCCGCGCCAATTACTGTAGGACTTGGCTAATTTCTTTGTTGACTACAAGCGCAGTCAAGGATGATAAAACGTAGCAATGGCGGACATGTTAGGGTGATGCTCGGCTTAGGGACAGTGGACATGTTTGAGTGATTGCTCGCCAGACTCGAGCTCGCTGGCATACACGTCCGTGGCACCCTCGGCATTTAGCTGGGTTGACGCAAATCCTTGTACTGTTTACTGGTGTGTGCGATAATAAAGGAATGGTTATGCACGACATCTAAATGCGAATATCACACAAAAACTGGTTCCTGGAATTCTCGCGAGCTGCGCGGCGTATGACTGGCGCTTTCCGTTTTTAATTTGCTTCTCGCCTTTTGTGCTCCAAACAGGGGGGTCGTTTACATCCACTGCAACAAAGTGCTCGTGACCTCCAGCTTTCATGGCCCGGCCCTGCCTTTGCTGCTTGACCAGCACCAGACAGGGTGTGCTGGTGGCCATCCTCGCAATTTTTCTAGCGGTCAGCGGCATCGTGTGGGTCTGTGCCTTAGGTAAGGCGTTAAGCCCTTATTCCAGTTTCTGTCCAAATGGCACATCATATTAACTGTACTTGCTTCGTCTTGCGCATGCGGACCCCCCCTTGTTAATGATGCGTTGTCCTGACATTAGCTTCGCATGTGCATTAATGGGACGTGTTCCCGATGTGCATATTTCGGCCCATTATTACTTCAACATACAATTTCATGGCGATATTAACTATATGAATTAAATGCATTTCCTCTTTCCTTAATCCTTCTAGTTATACCCTTTTTTCATGTTTGGTTGGTGGTTATCCATGTAGGGCATGTGGCGGTGCAAGAGCGCGCGCGGGTGCCTGCGAAGTTTTCAGTTGTCGCGCCTATCAACCCAGGTAAGCAAGGAGTAGAGGGAAAGACTAAGAATATATTTTCTGAATTTCTAGGTCATAGTTGTCCTTTTGCACGAGATGGAAGCGTTATGCCATGGGGCTTTATGGTTGGGTAATAGCCCTCCTGAGAACGGCTTGCTCTGCAACTTTGTTGGTATGTTCATACCTTGTCACGCGGCAATGTGGTGCAGATCTTCATGCATCCACATGGTGGATCACCTTGGCGTTATTGGCACTACATGTTGGTCTGAGGTAAGGAATCCATGCTACCCTAAAACGACTAATGCACTGAATGCTCCTCTTTCAGTTTCCAGCGGAATACACAATGATGAGTTGTTTCAGATACTTCTTGGCGCCACGTGCGGCACGCGGTGGGCCTAGCCTATTGGGATCTAGCGGAAGCTATTCTTAAGTTAGGGTTTATTTTTGGAGTTATGTTGGCAGCCCCATGCAGCTATGCCTAGACTTGCTTGGCCATTTTGAGGTGCGATCGAGGTAGTTCATAACTTCTTTCTTCGCTGCCCTTTTTCCTTTTGCGCGTTGCTGAGCAGGGATATGCCGAGGTGCTCTCCTTATGTCCATGTCTGCATTTGGCACAAGGCACAATGCATCGCTCCAAAACGGCAGTCAGTTCGGCGACCCAGGCATCGCGGTATTGTTCGCCGCCTTCTCGCTCGGCGTAAAGCGGTGCGGCAACGCAAGCATCCTTCCTCACAGCGCGGGGAAAGCATCCCTCCCCCTCCCCCGCCACCTTCCCCGCAAAGGGAAATAGTGTGGCATATGATACGTTTCGTACGCAGACTATACATCATACGCAGCTTTGCCGTACGGATGTTAAACGTATGCCTACGGATACGCGTACTCTTGCGTATTACGTACTCTCACGTATTATCTTTCTCTGCTTCCCCGCCACCCCACCGCCACCGCCACCGCCACCGCCACCGCCACCGCCACCGCCACCGCCACCGCCACCTTCTCCGCCACCTTCTCCGCCACTTTCTCCGCCACCTTCCCATGTTGGAGCACCTCCACCTGCGGCAGCGCCGGCACCGATTGGTCAGCACGGCGGACAACCGTTTTCCAACGTACGTTGCCCTTCCATGTCGTTATCTCATTTTCCCGTTCGAACTCGCTCATGCTTGGTAGCGACATGGTCTGGAATGTTCTTGTTGTAAGCATCTTTCCATGATAATGGAGTTATTTGCATATAAGGCAGTTAGTGAGCTTCATAATGGCAACTTATGTTTATGGCGTCCCCAGCTAATTGCACCCACCAAATCCATGACTATGTTGTAACTTGTAATTAGTTTCTGAACATCGTGTTTAATTTCTTATGTTGCTGACCCAAAACAGGGAAGTTCAAGACAAAATCCAACACCAGTGCCCAGTTGTGAAGGCACAAACAAGGCAACCAGGAAAAGGAAGGCCTCCTACAAGTGTGCTCGCAGAGGTATTTCTGGGAGGCGCTGCTGTGACAACACGGGCACCCATCCGGACAATCCACTTGTGGCCGGCCGTGAACCACTTCAATTCGTTGGCTCTCATTTATACTGCACGGGGTGCGCGGATGCTGTACGCTCCAAGAAAAGGTACGCCTGGGTATGCGCGTGTTGTTTTTACTCTACATGTCATCAATACATTGAACAACCTTTTTCTGATTTGCGTCGTTTATCAAGCACAGTCTCTTAGTTGCCTTAGCTTTCATGGTGTTCACCAAGGCCATATCAAATATTGTAGTAGTGCATAATGTAACTCTTTTGGCTGAATGTTCTTTGGGTTTTGTTGATTGGCCTGTGATTGGTCTTTATGGCCTGCTAGTTTTGGTTTACGGTATGGTTTTGCTTGGAAATAGATTTTTATTCTACAGAAGCCTTATTGCAGCGTTTATGGTAGATGAGCCCGTTTGGCAGCCCTATGCCGGGCGTAATCTTATCTTAACCTCGTGGCTTGTCCTTTCCTACTAGCACATTACTGACAAGCCACACACAACATGGGGTCGCAAGAAAACCTTAGCATAGCGCTCCATGGGGTGTTCATGGCAAGCCCAATGCGTGGTGGCTAAATGTTTAACCTTTACTCGGGGGCTCGGCGTGCCATGCTTCCAAGTTCGTTGTCTCTTTTCATTAATATAACTCTCCCCATTTGTTACCCATTTGTCCCGCATTGTCTTACGTGAATGCTTTGTACTTTGCTGTATTCCGTGTTTGTGGCGTTTCAATATCGAGCAGCACCTTGAGCACTACGGAGATTAACCAATTTATTGACGCCCTGAAGCCTTACCCCAATGTTGACTGCGGTCAAATATATGAGACCCCCAAGCTCGCTAATCAGGCGCTCGACAAAGCCAACAAGCAAGAGCTCAAGAATGGGCCCCTAAATTTTCACGACCTCAACTGGGTGTTGGTGTTTTGCGATAAAGGTCCAAAGCAAAGGGTCCTTTTGCGATCTAGCTTACCAACCAACAGAACCGCTTACTATTTGAGCGGCGAGGGCGAAAGGGCAAACTGCAAGCCTCGTTGTAGACGAAACGAGAGCAATGCACAAAAGACATCAAAAGCTTGCGCCCCGCCTTCGGACGCCCCACTGGATGCCGCCCCGGCTGCCGTGCCCTCTGCCCCGGCTGCGGTGCCCTCCGCCCCGGCTGCGGTGCCCTCCGCCCCGGCTGCGGTGCCCTCCGCCCCGGCTGCCGTGCCCTGCGCCCCGGCTGCCGTGCCCTGCGCCCCGGCTGCCGTGCCCTGCGCCCCGGCTGCCGTGCCCTCCGCCCCGGCTGCCGTGCCATGCGCCCCGGCTGCGGTGCCCTCCGCCCCGCGGGGTGCATCATCAACATTAGCTGCCGGACAAGAAGTGCAGGAGGATGATCCGGACAGCGATTCTGGGGATGAGGAGGAAGATGGGGGTGGAAAGGACCATGAGCGTCACCCAAGTGCCAACAAGGCATTTGCGCGGTACACCTGTGCGAGGTATGGCAGCTGCAGGGTCAACCCAAAGAAACTGCCGCGTGGGCACCCTAAGGCGCGGGCGTCTAAATTGAGGGGTGAGATGTGCGTTGGATGTCGGGTTTCATGGCGTATCGTGGAGTTACGTGAGAACCTCGGCACATCATATATCACGTACTCCGAGTTCAGGCATGAGCATGGGGCAACTGGGCTGGCCAGGGACATCTACGAAGGTGGACAACGACTAAGCGAACGTTGCCGGGAGTTTCTATGCGGTAAGATGAGTGACCTGAAGGATGGGCAGCGGGCTAATTGTAATGCTATCATCCGAGAATGGCAGAGAAGCTTAGAGGACTTGCTGGGATCCGAGGAGGCTATCAAGCAAAGGGACTACGCGTTGACTGCAGCGGATGTGAGAAACATGGAAGACAAGTTGCTTTCAACGGCGTGGAAGTTCCATGCAGAAGAAGCAGAAAGCGTGGAATTATGGGCAGCGCGCTTGGGGGACAACGTCCGCTACTACCAACCCCAGGAGATGACCCCGGACGGTACAGTCCAACTTTCCCCCTTTGTGCTAGTGTACCAGAATGCATGGCAGCGGGAAATGTATAAACTGCATGGGCAAAAGAAGGCATTTTTGGATAGCACATTTGGGGTATCCACCATGGGTTTCTCACTGGTGACGCTCATGGTCGTGGATGCTTTTGGTAATGGTGTGCCAGTGGCTTGGTGCCTTGCCAGCGCGGAGACCAGTGCCGTGTATGAGGCATTTCTAGAAGCTGTGGTGGATGGCTGTGAAACGAAGCCCCCGTTGACAATCATCATCGATTGTTCAAACGCTGAAATGAACGCATTGAAGCGGGTGTTCCCAGCTACCAAGATCTTTTTGTGTTCATGGCACGTCCAGCGCGCTTGGTGCACGAACCTATAAACAAAGGTGAAAGGTGCCAAGGTCCGTATGGAACTGATGGAAGAGCTTAATGCCATCTTGTATTACATGAGCTCGCGCCTTGCCGGGGATGCGGAGGCGCAAGTACGTGCGGTGCAATGCCGGCTCACCCAGTTTTATACCAAGTGGGACCCCATTACCCCCGCATTTGTCGACTACATGCGCAGTCAATGGGAGGACAAGCTGCACATGTGGGCGAAAGCGTTTAGGGTGGCGGATTATGCCCAACATGATACGAACAATATTCTTGAACGGTATCATCGAACCCTCAAGTATACTTGGCTGCATAACCGTGGGCGCCAACGTCTTGACTGGCTAATTTACATGTTTGGGTTGATTGTTGGGTGGCTGGAAAGGGACCAACAGCTCAAAACCCGTGGTGTCATCATAAATCACCGTCGGCGGAAAGAAGAGATGGCGGAGCTTGACAAGGCGTGTAATCTCCAAGCGGAAATACAGCAAGGTAAAACCAGGAGCTGCTGGGCGGAGATGGTCACGGATGGTTCTTGCACATCCCGTCGCGTTGTGGTGGATTTCGTGACTTGCGTGAGGTCATTTAATATTGACCTCAACTCTAACACGGCCACTTGCGACTGCACCGACTCTAAAACAGGAAACATTTGTCATCATTTCTTGGTCGACCTCATGCTCTCCGGTGTGGCTACCCGTGAGGACATTGAGCTTGTGATCAAACGCCGGGCAGCATTCGGTGTTCCGCCAAACAAGCACTCTTGTGTGCACTTCCTTGAGGAATTGCTCTGGGTGAGAAACAAGGCAACTCCATCTGAGAAAGGGGAGGCTTCGGATTTTCCTGACACGGCTGACGTCGATGAAACTCCCGATGACGCCCAGCCACCCGACTTTGGTCAACCTGCCAATCACGACAAAGGTCAAGCATCATCTTCCGTGAAGGAGAAGAATCGGCAGATGCTTAGCCGAATCGAGGCTGCATGGGATGGGGCGGCAACCGAGGATGGTTTGCGGCGCGCCCAAGAGCTCACAAGTCTAGCTTTGGCGGACGTGGCGCGACAAATTGAAGACTTTGTGCGCTTGGATAGGCAAAGGGCAGCAGTGGGCAATGTTCCGCCTACACCTACCTTGCGCCCTGTTGATAAACCTGCGGTCAGGAGAGGCACTCGAGACATTCGGCACGACCCCGCTGTATTCGGGCAACAATGTGGTGTCAAACGTGCATTTGTCCGTCGGAATGGTGGGGCAAAGAAACAGAAGCTGAGCGTCATGGGCCGATTGCAGAAAGATGCTGCCAGTGAGGCAAGCAATGGTGCGGGGTCCCGAGCCCAAAGCAATCCACTATGTTCTTTTCCACTTGCTGAAGCGTCGGATTCATCATTGGCCATGCCGGAAGGCGGCCAAGCGGCTGTCGACCACGGCTTGTGATGGAGCTCAAGCTGCCGAGGCATACATGTGGAGGTAATACACTGTGCAAGAGCCAATGTCCTTCGGCGAAGTCATTCCTCACAGGCATGTTGTGTGTGGGCGGGGGCAGGGGCGGGGGCGCGCGCACGCACACACGCACGCACGCACGCACGCACGCACGCACGCACGCACGCACGCACGCACGCACGCACGCACGCACGCACGCACGCACGCACGCACGCACGCACGCACGCACGCACGCACGCACGCACGCACGCACGCACGCACGCACGCACGCACGCCTGCCCGACTGCCCGACGGCCCGACGGCCCGACTGCCCGACTGTCCGACTGCCCGACTGCCCGACTGCCCGACTGCCCGACTGCCCGACTGCCCGACTGCCCGACTGCCCGACTGCCCGACTGCCCGACTGCCCGACTGCCCGACTGCCCGACTGCCCGACTGTCCGACTGCCCGACTGCCCGACTGCCCGACTGCCCGACTGCCCGACTGCCCGACTGCCCGACTGCCCGACTGCCCGACTGCCCGACTGTCCGACTGCCCGACTGCCCGACTTCCCGACTTCCCGACTGCCCGACTGCCCGACTGCCCGACTGCCCGACTGCCCGACTGCCCGACTGCCCCACTGCCCCACTGCCCGACTGCCCGACTGCCGGACTGCCCGACTGTCCGACTGCCCGACTGCCCGACTGCCCGACTGCCCGACTGCCCGACTGCCCGACTGCCCGACTGCCCGACTGCCCGACTGCCCGACTGCCCGACTGCCCGACTGCCCGACTGCCCGACTGCCCGACTGCCCGACTGCCCGACTGCCCGACTGCCCGACTGCCCGACTGCCCGACTGCCCGACTTCCCGACTGCCCGACTGCCCGACTGCCCAACTGCCCGACTGCCCGACTGCCAACCTAACGAACTCCCTCTCACTGCGTCTCTCTCTGCTGGGCTTCCTTTTCCCTTTTTCTCCCCCGTTATTGTATTGTGGTTGTGCATGTGCATGTAATGTTTGTGTGTGGTTGAGTCCAGGGTTCTAAACTCAGTGCTTGTCTATTTGCTCTTAATGCAGGAGGTGGTGACCGAGCTTTCGGCATGAAGATTCCAAGACTACCCTCATATTGGAGCATTATCAGCTGGCAGCTGCAAATGCCCAAGGGCTGCAATGGATGGAGCTCTCGAGTTGAAGGGCCCATTATCATAAAGGCCTGCCTTCACGTTGGCCATGTTACACAGTCATGAATGAATAAATTAATAAACACGTAGACAGCGTCAGCATATTTCCTGATGGAATGGGGAAGGGGGGATGGGGACAGTCATAAGCTAGCCGCAGTGGTGCAGTATCATGGGTCTTATATGCATACTGCTATAAAACTGGGCACCTTGAAAATTTTCCTCGTGGGCTAGCTAGGATCCATGCGACAACTGGATGATTGTGAGGTTCTTCAACATCTACCTGGTCAGTAATTTTGCAGGTGGCCGGCCAACACAAGGTATTCGTTGCTAACATTCAACACATGCATGCGTCTGCTGATTTAATAATGCATACCGATGCTGGTTGACCTTGATAGCTAATTTATTGGCGGATCCACACGTCACGTTGCCGTAAGTAATAATCATAAGATGTCATGATTGACTGCGTCAACGAGCATACATCCCCATTGGAATGGTTGAGCAATGAGCCCCGACCAAATTATCAGTCAAACCTTAATTTGGGTTGAAAGAGCGTCAAACACATTCTTGATTGTCCAAATTCTTACTATATGATCTGACGTGCATCCATCCTCACAATGCCAATGGCCGCTATCTCATGGATGACAGGAACATGTTTCCTGCTCTAAAATTAAATTAAATAAATTATAGCATGCCTCGGTGGGGTGGGCATGTAGCACCTAGAGTGCTGTCCAGTCCCTGTAAGTTGCACAGTGGGAAAGGGGCAAAGACACCTGCGTCCTCACTCATGCCCGAAGGCAGGCCACAGCTGCGTTCAACGCTCGTTGGACTATGGCAAACTGTGGGTGTGCTAAAGCTGAAATATGCGCGAGTATGCTGGTATGTTGGCTGCTCTAAGGACCGAGCCACTGATGGCCAGTGGTGGAATCATCTTGCACGTAGTCTAGCTAGCCAACCCCAACACTGTCCCAAGGTACCTAGCCACAAAGACCCCACTAGCTGCAGGCATGGGTGCCAACAAAGTGTGATTCGGCTAGGATCGGCTCCCAAACATGCGAGCCATACATGTGTGCTTTACATTTACGCACACACTGACAACCTCAGCCCAGGTCGATCCACGTTGGTTGACATTAGACAACGTATTGACGCTGTAATTACCAAATAACCAAAAAAGCTCACCATGGGCTCAACAATTTTCAGGCACGGCATGTGCACGGCAGTTGCCTGCACCTATTTTACAATGCACGTCAGTGGTAAAAAGCTTGGTACTGTATTTCATTGATATTTGTAATGCCATCCTTGCCTGCATGTCCCAAGGGCTACTCTAAAAAAAGAAGAAGCAGTATCAACGACAAGCTTTCTACTTTAGGACACAAGGATCCCTATACAAACACTCATACAAGAACAAACCCAGCATTCAACAAACCCATCACCAAATGATACAGTGGTCAGTCACACTCTGCAACACTAAACTTGAAGGATACAGCAACACTAGCAACCTACGCAAAATAAGCAAGATACTGTAACAGATACATGTGGTCCAGTTCCCAGATACGGGCTGACAGTTCCGCGAGGGCCGACAAGGTGTGCTACCAAGCTTTACGCAGAAAATCAGAAGAGAAAGGCGCGCACGATGACCGCGTCCAGACGCATTTCCCGGTATATCTCTTCAAGGTCTACTTGGAAACTTGGTAGCGAGGTATGGAGAGGCAATGCATAAAAAGCTCGGAAGCTAACGAGAGAAGGCAGGGTGGGGGGAAGAAGACAAGACGGGACGTTGGAGGAACGCATGAGACGGAGGGAGGGAGCGAGCAAGGGAGGGAGGGAGTGAGAAAAAAACGAGAGAGGGAAAGATTGCCAGACAAAAGATCGATTCGAAGAGGAAACTAAGTGTGCCGACATTACTGCGAGTAGAGAAAGCAGATTTTTTATTGCTATGGATCCCAGGGACGTCAAAGACTGTTTGTCTCCTACTTTAGACAAATTAGGGTCCGATGATTATACTTTAGAACAACCATGGCATTCTCGTCGCCCAACTTCCCGGCTGCGCAATTGCCAGGCAATAGTCACTACTGCATCACAAAGAAACCAGATTTTTGCCACCTTCAAGCGTAAATTGCCAGCACCTTGGCAAAAATAATGCAATGATGCCAATTGCATCCTTGACTGCGCTTGTAGTCAACAAAGAAATTAGCCAAGTCCTACAGTAATTGGCGCTGCAGGCCCTTTTTTCCCGCGTAACTCGTGTGCCGGTCCGGCGCGGCGTGGCCTGGGCAGGCGCGTCGGACTTAGTGCGGTGGTGTCCCGGAACCCCGCACTCACCCCCGCACTAGAGTTTGTGTCATCAGAGCCAAATTATGCGCTTCCGACGAATGCCGCTGGCCGATAGGTGCCACCTGGATGATAGTACTTCGTCCAACTATTCTTGGTAAAGATACTCATGGCTAGTAGCTTTAGACTCAGTAACAGTTATAAAACCGCATCGAGTCAACATCTAAAGAAGCTGTTCCGAAGGTTGTTGATGATGGAACGGAGGAATGTGGAAGCTTCCCGATGTCGCGGTTCCGTACTCCAGACGGATACTGGCGGGAAACGCCTTGGTTTCATAATCGGCAACGTGTTTCATCCTCACCTCCAGTGTTTTTTTTAGTGGCGATACACCGCCAAATGTGGCGGTGTGGCACTTTTTTTGGCAAAATGTGGCGGTGCCACCCACTTGGACAGGGCACCCAAGAAGCCACAATTTGGCCGTGCTGTTCTACTTTGTAGTTTCGTTTCGCCACAGGGTGGCCGTGCCTGAAGTTCACTCTAGTACAGGCTACGCCACAATTGGCGGTGTCAGCCGGTCTTCCGGCCGGCGTTCCGCCACAAGCCTCCCTAGTACTAGAACTACTATGAGTATTACTATGACTGACTGACTTACTGACTGCATAGTGCATGTACGTAGAGCCCGGCCAAGTGCCAAGTGGCAAGTGGCCCGCTGCCAGAGACCAGAGTGCACTGTGCAGACTGCAGCTTGTGTGCATTTTCTGGCTTCAGCTGGCTGGCGGCCTGGCGGCTGGCGCCTCAGTTCCAGTCACTCGCCAGCCATACAGTACTGTACTGCATTGCATTGACTATGTGTTTCGACTTTCGGCACTTCAGTAATCGTTTTGTTAAGCAGTGGCTGTAGTGGTAATCGTTGTTGTTAATTTACCAAGTACGCCCGGCGCCGATGCCTGAGACGGAGACGCTCGCCCGCCTTGTGTACAGGCATTCACGCCTTAAGTTGGGTTCGAGGTTTTTGGTCAACCCAACTTCAGGCGTGAACCCAACTTAAGGCGTGAATGATTATAATAAATTCTACTAGTTTGAACTTAAGATAATTAAACATACTGTTCTGAACTACTTTGAACTTGGAATGCCAGTACGGCGCCGCGCCGCGCTGACCCCGCTGCCGGTAGGGTCATTTGCTGCACCAAAAAGCCAGCCCGCCACACGTGGCCGTGCCAAGCCCAATTTTAATTGGCTTAAAGCCACACATTGGCCGAGTAAACTGAAGTTTTCATAGTTCGAAACGCCACAAGTGGCCTAGCGCCACTAGTAACGAAAACCTTAAAAAAAACACTGCTCACCTCTAGAGGACAACAAATCAGAAAAATAATGGTGTGTCAGCATCGCGTGCACTTTGCTGGGGCGATCAGCCTAACTGCCTGCAATTTAGGAGCTCGTCGCCATCCACGACCATTGCCCATAGCCCCATCTCTACCCAAACCCAAACGCACTTTAGAGGAGATGCAGTCGTCGGCCACGGCGTCGCTCACGTGCTCGCGCGTTCTCTGCGGAGTCGAGAAACAGTGCAGCCAAGTCACGGAAAAACGAAGCTTACGGGTTGCAGGTAATTGAAGGGAATTCTGAGACGCGCGTTTCGTTTGCCAGGGATGGGATGAAGAATTTGAGTGGTTCGGAGGTTGGAGCATGTATAATATCTGTTCCATGGGCGTGTAATGCGATGTGAACATTTTGTCTTCCTGTTCCCATTATCATCTCGCGCCGTTACCGTCCAATTGCTGTGCATGTGTACGCATTTAATCATCATGGGCGCGCCGGTTATTTTGAAGAGCAGCTAACTGGGAAATTTACAGTGAGAAAGGACTCAGGAGCTGGCTTTTGCCGGGTCATTGTGGTTCGGCGGCCACGCCCACTGCTGGTTGTTTTTTGTTTAATTGGGGTTCGTTTCTATTGCTGACTACTCTGGCCGGGGGGCCGGGGGCTCGATCACGTCATTTCGAGTGCATGACGTAAGATCGTGGAGTTTGTGCACCGCGTTCTTTTTGCGGCTGTCTGATCACCTTCTATATTTTCGGTTTCTTTCTTTCCTCAGCACAAACAAGGCTGGTATGCACCTTTCACCCATCGAGTGCTGATTTAATTGGCCATATCAATATATCTGCCTCTCCCCCTCCCCCCTCCCCACTTTTCCGCCATCCTTTAGCCGCCCTTCCCCCCACCTGCCCCTAGCGCATGCACACACAGACACATGCATTAATGGCGTAGCCAAAGTGTTCCCATTTTCTGGGTTCCAAATCTTATGGTCAACCAAACCTGGGGCCCCTGAGGCCGCCATGTCGAAATAACCATGGGCTTGGTGTTCCTTCAGGCAAATTGAGGATCTATTTGAAAATCTAGACACGGGCTATCTTTCTTCTATTAATGTTATCTCTCTTTCTTGATAGGGCTAGCTTAGCTGTAGCTATGTGTGCGACTAATTAACTGGGTTAATAGTCTGCCAGGGGCGCTACCAGTAAGGTTTTTTTTTCTCGCACAGCCCACTTTGCCCATGATCTGGGGCCAGAACAATTATGTGATTCACCCATCCTGACTTCTGAAAACTGAATGTGCTTACATTCCTGTATGCGGCTAAGGTGCCACGCTATTATTAGCTGTTGCTATTATTGTCAATTCTGATTTTTCCATATGCAACTTACTATCCGTGGCTGTAAGATCAGTGTTGGCTTTCTCATCGACATTTTTGCGCAGAAAATCAGGCAGCATCAAGTTGTTTTAACACTAATTTTCAAGCTCATAAGCTGTAAGCCAGAACTCACCAAGTAGGCACTGGTTGTCCACTGATCGTTTGCGTCTCCATCGTCATCAAAGGTCTTTAAATGTGGACTAGCAAGGTTTGCTAATAGTAGAGTCATTAAAAGCAGCCACCAGCTCTCTACCCTCTCCTTTTACTGTGTGGTACCCTGCTAGTTTCCCACCAGGTGACATTTGCCTGCCTCTCACACCAAGGTGTCCTCCATCCCCGGTACCCTTTTCTCTCCTCCTTTCCCCCCTTCCCCCCCCTCCCCCCCTCTACCCTCTCCTTCCTACCTCACCCGACCCTACCCCTCGTCTCCTAACACACTCCTAACACACTCCTAACACACTCCTAACACACTCCTAACACACTCCCGACACACTCCTATAACACACACACACACACACACACACACACACACACACACACACACACACACACACACACACCTAACACACTTCCTAACCCAGTCCTAACACACTCCTGATCTATCCTCTCGTCCCCTGCAGGTCTTGGCAGAGCTCTCGGCCGTTGCGGCTCTGCCAGCAGAAGAGAGAGAGACCCGGGCCTCGCCGCGTCTGGACCTACATCTGGCAGCATGCTCTCATTTCCCCGGGCAGCCCTCCCAACTAAGCCATCCTTATCACGATCCCCAACATCATCCTCATACTCCGATGGCGCCGTGGCCTCGGTGGTGTCTAACACAACTGGGCGGACGAGCCCATTCATGGGAGGCTCTCTGCCCTTGTTGGGAGCCCTCTCGCTTTCGTCGCGGCATCACAACCTCCCCCCTGGAAGCGCTCTCGCTCCACAGCGCGCCGCCCATGGGGGCCTCCCCCTGAGCAGGGTCTCCCTGGGATCCGGCCGCCGTGCGGTGGTGGCCGCGTGCCTTCAGGAGGGGGTCCTCGACCCTGAATCAGGCCGAGGTAGCGGTGAGGAAATCAAGGGCGATGATGGAGCCGTTCCGAGGGGAGGTGTACAGTCTTCGCAGCATGCCACGCCCTCGACCCATACTCCCCATGCGGCGGATGTTCAGAACGATTTTGAAGGAGGCGTGAAAGGTGGTGGAATGACGGGCGGTCGTCTCTGGGAGGGTGTGCGGTCTGGTATCGCCGCATCACTGGCAGTGATGGTGACGGCCGCCAGCATTTTGGTGGCGGACGCGGGTCCTTTGCTGGTCTTGCCGGCGGGGGACGGTGGCGTGGCGGCGGCGGCGGTGATGAGCAAGATGCGCCAGCTCACCGCGGATGAACAGGCGACGATCAATTTGTTCAAGAAGAACACGCCGAGTGTTGTCTATGTGACCAACCTGGCCGTCAGGTGAGATGGATCCGGGTCTGGTCATATGAGGAATGATTTGAGGCTTTTTGTTGGCGGGCGGGCGGGCGGGCGGGCGGGCGGGCGGGCGGGCGGGCGGGCGGGCGGGCGGGCATGTGGGCACGCCGGCATACGGGCATGCGGGCGGGTGGGCATGCATCGCATGAGGTTAGTTGACTACTGGTCACTTGTACGAGTAGTAGTGAATGGGTATGTGCAGGCGTCAATGGAGCTTTTTGGTAGCAAATTTACTACTACTATTTTCCCTGAAAACTACTTCCTCGTTTGGTGGTGATTTTTCCTCGCGTGTCCATTCCCATCGCCTGCGTGTGCTTCTGCCGAACGTGACTGGTCGCTCACCACACGCCGCACTAATTTTCCAACTCATCGATGAGTACGTGCAATAGACTGTGCATGGAACGTTTCTGGCGAAGCTGACACGTCATATTTTCTGGCGAACCTGACCCATCAACGTTTCTGGCAAACCTGGCCCGTCAACGTTTCTGGCAAACCCTGGCCCATCAACCCATTGCAGGCGCGACTACTACACGCTGGACGTGATGTCAGTCCCGCAGGGTACCGGGTCGGGCTTTGTGTGGGACACGGACGGCCACATCGTGACAAACTTCCACGTGATCCGCGGCGCGTCAGACCTGAGGTGGGTTGTAGCCCTTCAGGCGCGTCCCATATTGATGTAACTCTATCGGTCGTTGAGCCTTGAACCCTAAACCCTAGACCATAAACCCTCCTGCTAGTTTTGGTCACGCCCAGTGCTCGTTTTAGACTTTTTTTCCACCGCCGGCCCCGCGCCGGCAACATAGCGCAGAAGCCGGCGGCGCTGGGGCTAAAACGAGTCTCCCCTTGGCATTCCATGAGATCTCCTCGGCAGTTTTTACGCACTGCCCTCCGCGGCATCCGTGGCATGTCTGACCTGAGGTGAGCGCGTGTGCACCTCCTCGCCAAACCCTAAACCCTAATCCACAGACCGTAGACTTTTAATCCCTGGGACTTTCAACCCGGGACTTCCCCAACAAGGTTCTTGTGTCGTCAACTTCTGCTTAGTTGTTTCGGACCAAGTTGCGTCTGTGAACACAAGCGTCCCTACTAATTTTGTTGTCAAGGCAGTGTGACTAGATTGGTTTTGGCGCATGTCCACGTGATCCGCGATGCATCCGACCTGAGGTGAAGGCGCTGGCCCCCAACACAAAAAGTACCTCAGCTGAGGCATGTCTTGGAGGATGTCTTGGAGGATTGTGGTCTTTGATTGGAGGGGAGGGCATGTGTTCCTGATGAGTCCAAGAAAACCCTGGCCCCATGCACATGCATGTTGTAGTTTTGCCTCCCCCGGTCCTTGACCCTAGCGGGCCCATGAATTTCGGTTCCCGTTTGGTGCGGCTCCCACATCGTTTACCATTCCCAACTGATACTATTATTTGTTTTGGATGCCGCCCTTCCTCCACCCGTCGCACCCATGCACATCTCCCCCGGGTACCCCCGCACGCCCATGCATATCGCAGCTGATGGTAATTTTGAAGCACTTATTACTTTCCTTGCCTCGCTTTGGTGGATGCCAGCTGAGGCAAAAGCGTTTTATAACTTTCTGCATGTTTCCACCTTTTGCCTCCCCCGCTGTCTCTACCCTGTCCCGCGCACGTGAATTACGCGACTTCCCCGCCTCCATTTCGGCGCGCCAGGGTGACCCTGGGCGACAAGTCCACCTACGAGGCTGAGGTGGTGGGCGTGGACCGTGACAAGGACGTCGCCGTGCTCAAGGTGAAGGCGCCCAAGAAGCTGCTGGAACCTGTCACGCTGGGAACCTCGGACGACCTGCTCGTGGGGCAGAAAGTGTACGCGATCGGCAACCCGGTGGGTAAATGTGTGTTGCATGGCATTGCAATGCCGGTAATTTCGGGTTCACTCTAGCAATGTTGTGTTCACTCTATCCATGTTGTGCTCACTGTACTCATGTTGTATTCACTATATCAAGGTTGTGTTCACTCTAGCAATGCCGTGCTCACTGTACTCATGTTGTATTCACTATATTAAGGTTGTGTTCATTCTAGCAATGCCGTGCTAACTATACCAATGCTGTGCTCATTTAATAAGGGGGGCGGCCCTTGTAACGACTAGGAGATGAATGGCTCTTGTTTGTTACAGTGTATATAAGGAGAAGAATGGCTCTTGCCTAATTGATTGCGAGTTGACCATGGGTTTGTCGACCATGCAGTGGTTTCGGTATCCTAAGTGACACATGCACGCGTTTTGCTCCTTTGCTTGCTTGCAGTTTGGGCTTGACCACACGCTCACGGTGGGCGTGATCAGCGGCCTTGGCCGCGAAATCGACTCCTCCAACGGCCGGCCGATCCAGGGTGTCATCCAGACTGACGCAGCCATAAACCCCGGCAACTCGGGCGGCCCCCTTCTCGACTCCAGCGGCGACCTGATCGGCGTGAACACCGCCATCTATTCGCCAAGTGGTGCGTCCGCGGGCGTCGGGTTTGCCATTCCCGTCGACACGGTCAAATCTGCTGTGGACCAGATTATCAAGTATGGCCGGGTGGTGCGGCCGATTCTTGGGATTACGTTCGCTCCCGATGCCGCGGTGGAGCAGCTGGGTGTGCAGGGGGTGTTGATTTTGGACGCGCCACCATCCGGGCCGGCGGGGCAGGCGGGGCTGAGGCCTACTTCGAGGGACTCGTTCGGGAGGCTGGTGCTGGGGGATATCATCACCGCGATCAATGGAAACCGGATCAAGACGGCGTCGGATCTGTACAAGATACTGGACAAGCAGAAGGTCGGGGACCAGGTACGATCACGCATCAGATAGGGTCAAAACACTGGTCATCAAGTAAAACGTTAGTATTGATTCAAGGATATGGAAAATTTTCAGTTCAGATCTGGATGGCCAGTGTGCCAGAATTGGCTCTTGTCACACATCGCTCTTGTTTTCTGTTCCGAAAAATACTTCCATGGCGCGATACGGCCACGTGTACACACGGTGCAAACAAACAAGAATGATCTGTCCGGGAAATCAATCAGGTTCAATGGTTTCTTGTTTAATTTTCCATCCCACGATGGGGATTTTGGAATATGTCAACCGTGGCCTCTGCAATGCTGCTGTAGTAAATGAAGTATACCATTTAGTTTTAGTTCATTTGGTCCTCTTTGACTACCACTGGCGTGAGCTTGTCTGCATCAAGGACTGCCTCGCCCCCGCCCCCTCCCCCCCCCTTCGGCCTACTTTCCCCTCATTTCCTTTGTAACAATGGCCCTTTGCTCCCGCTCAAATGCCCGGTTGGCATGCCCTTGTTGGTTGTTGAGCAGGTCAAGGTGGAGGTCCTCCGGGGCGACCAGAAGGAGGAGTTCACGATCACGCTGCGGTCGAATGAGCAGATCCCGGTCATGATGAGTTTCAACAATGACCTGGACGACTAGGGCAATATTTGCTAGTGTGGTCGCCTACAATGACCTGGATGACTATGGGGAGTGTGGTCGCCTACATTGACCTGGATGACTATGTGCTAGTGTGGTCGCCTACAATGACCTGGATGACTATGGGGTAGTGTGGTCGCCTACAATGACCTGGATGACTGGGCGGGGGGGGATGGGCTGATGATGCAGGGCATGGCATGTGGTGCATTGATCAGACAACGCCGGCGACTAATGTGCCCTCATTGTCAAGATCCAGCACCGAGCAATGCCTGCAGCACGCATAGCACCAAACAATGCAACAAATCCTCAAACCAAACGAAGGCCACAGGGCCATCATGTCGTGCAGATTGCATGCCCGTGGAATAAATGGGGAGGCTTTCCCTGCATCGGAAGAGCAAGCTAGGCCGGCAAAGAAGCCCCAGATGTGCATTCAGGGGAACCAGGAGCAGGACCAGCATTCCATGGCCGGAAGGATCTTACCACTTAGGAGCTTACGACTTAAGAGCTAGTGCTGGTAAGTACTACTACTGTAGCATGGCGTGTAGATGTTCCAGAGCTTTGACAGCTAGCAGTATATAGGTAAACAGCATACTACTATGTAAACAGCAGAGCTTTCACCCAGAAACCATATTGTTTGCCTGGCTCATGACTTCATATTTTTTGGTGCTTGTGAGACCAGGTGGACTATGCTGGGGTAGTTTTTGTGTTCAGCACGAAACGAGTGGCATTTCGGCACTCACATGAGCTAATAGGACACCACCACCCAGTCGGTGGGGGCACCGTCGACCGCGTGTGACCCAGTATGGCATTCATAGCGATCCCATGGAGGACTTGTACTCATGTGCCGCAGTCCACGTGTATTAACTAATTAATTACTTAACGAGCTAATAGATGTGTGCATCTTCGGTTAAACAACACTGTAAAAAACAAATTAAAAAATAATATTAAAATTGTAACATATCTCCGTTGGGAGTACATGTAGCACATATCCCTGAGAAGGGGCATATGGCTTTTAATACATTCGTGCCTACTTCCTGCAAGGGTAGGGTGTAAACTACACCTGCTCTGAGTGCACAAGGTGCACCTGCACCACTATGTATTCCAGCACCTAAGGCGCGGACAGAGTGTGGAAGATCATCATAGCTAAACAATGGCTATGGCATGGCTTCTCAGCAGAGAGGAGCTCTCTGCATAGGCAAAGCTTGGCTCGATTCTTCATGCATCATCCATGGTACGTGAGTCCCATTATAGGCGCACATGCGCGTAAGTGTAGCACATGTCCATGCCGAGTCAAGCCAAATCCCGGCCACGAGGTAGCCATGGCTGTCGGAGCTCATAACTTTCACGTTTGAGCACCGAATTTAGTCGTGAATATCACTATCGCTTCGTCTTTCTAAGACGCACATGCTGATATAATTTTCCGACGCTATTACGCAATATATGGCGAGCAAACGCCCCTTGACGCAACGCAGCCTGGCGGCTGCGCTCGGCAATGAAAATACGTCTGCAGCTCCGGCTGCAGCTTCGCCATCAGGTTCGGCAGGCAGCGGTGACACTAGTCCTGCACTGGTGGTCGCCCAGCACCCTCCCGGGCTCAATGCCTCGCCATCGGCATCGCCTGACCCTAAACGCAGCCGCCCAGCCGACAACACAGGAGGGTTTTCACGCCCCAAAGAACCGCGCTTTCGGCCTGAACCTTTCAAGGTCGATGATCACGACTGGACCAACATGTCCCCGGCAACTGCCCTGCATTGCCTCTTCCACGGGGACTACGCCTCGCTTTATATGACCTGTGCCTCCATCTCTACGACATCAATCGCCTCATCTGCGCCGACGGCAGCTGGTGGCATAACATCAGCGTGCTGGACGGGTGCAACCGCGCCCACCTCCAACACACCATCCTCAACTCCCTTCTCATGCGCTCTGACGGCGAGATCTGGGCTCCATCCATCTCTGCCCCCACCCTCCGTTCCATCCTCACGGAAGCCTTTCAGCAGCACGTGACCCCCCTTGCTGCCGACATAGCAGCAATCGGTGGCACGCTGACTGCTGAACTTCCTCACATTTCCACCGCCGCCGCCTCCACCTCCACTGCCATTTCCGCCTCCACTGCCGACATCAAAGCCCAGCTCCTCGACCTCGACCAATGCCTTCAAGCCACCGCCAACGCCCTTGAGAGCTTGCATGACACCGCCGGCCTCACCGCCCAGGCGGTGAAGGACATCGCCGCCCAGCCGGCGCCTGCTGGCCCGGCCGGCGATGCTCCCTCCACCTGGGCGGACTTGCTTAAGCAGCACACCACCTCCACCACCTCCACCATCTCGGCACAACTCAAGCAACAAGCCCTCGACCTTCGCGAGGAAGCCGACATCGCCCGGCGCAGCCACAATGTCATCGTCAAGCACTTCGACCAGCAGGCAGGTGAGACCTCCACGAGCCTTCTTGAGGCATGTTCAAGCGCGCCATTCTTGCCCCCATGTTACTCACTGGTGAGCTGGACATGTCGGCTGTCCGCCTCCCCCGCGCGCGGGGGAAGGCTGGCCCGGCACCCGTGCATGCTCCTCACCTTTAAGTACATGGCGGACAAGCTGGCGTTCCTTAAATGCCGCAAGAAGCTATCGGAGACTCACTTCACGCTGGACGACGACTTGACTCCTGGCCCAGCAACAGCGGCGACGCGAGCTATGGCCGACCTACCTCCAGCTCCGGCAGAGCGCAAGGGGGAAGCCGGTATACTGGAGGGGGGCGGTCATCCACGTTGACCACAAGCCCTGGCAGCCCCCTCCTGCCACCTCAGACTAGGAATATATATTTAAAAATATAATTACTTACAGCAGAGTGAAATCACTCAAACCAAAGCAAACGTCCAGCTATAAACCTATGTACAGAGCCATGTCAAAGCTCTATACTACGATAAGACCAATGGAAACGCCTAACGGGAGGAACCTAATAGCCCTGCTGCACCGCAAAATCAGCCCGCGTACGGCGGAGCATGATGTCAGCCATGGCCCGAGTCAGCGCCACCGACAAGCGCTGACGCCAATATGACGTCCAGGTCCGCGCCGACCATGGGGCCCGCTGGCCCTCCAGGTCCAGCCGGTCCTCCCGGAGCCGGCAACACTCCTTGAAGAAGGCGGAGGTCAGGGGCCCCATGGCCCCAAACTCCTCCAGGACAAAGGGCACCACACGATGGTGCCCGACGTCGCCGTACTAAGGCCAGGAGCTTGGCCCGCTCCACCCGGTCCGCCGTGTAACCTGCCGTGAGGGAGGCCCCAGCCACGTGGCTAAGAGCCAAGGGCCGCGCCACCGAAACGTCAATAAGCAGATGCCGGCCACCCCCTCAAAGTCCAGCACCACGATGTCAGGCCGGTGGTTGGGGAATAGAAGGCAGCGCCATCCGCATCCTCGGACCGGATGTTCGCGTGGGGAAAACCGACCGAATCATGGCGAGCACCACCGTCAGGAGGACAGTGTGCAAATACAAATACCAATTCTGATTCTGTTTGCCCCCCATGCAGGCAAGGTAGTGAGTCCCCGTGGGATCCAGCGGCTGCCCACAGCTATACCACAAGGCCGCCCGGCCGGAACAAGAGGCTGCGGGGCAAATAGCTGCATGGTGCCGGAGCGCCACCGAGTAGTGGCTGGGAGCCAAGGCGAATGGGGGGGCCATGGAGAGAGCACGAAGGTACCGGCCGAGCCCACACTCCGCAAGGAAAGCGAGAACAGCCACGCACGTCCCTGGGCGTTGAGGTCCGCGAAAAGAGCAATCCAATCAGCCGTGGGCAGAATACCCGCGTAGGTTTTCTGGTGTTTATCGATGACGCGAGCAGGGAATGCGGCGGGAGATTGAACGGAGGCGACCGAGGGAGTGCCGCGAGGGAGGTGGCGCTGTACCGCCTGAGCGGCACGGACGGGAGAACAGGCCTGCTGGATCTCAGCATAGGCCTCCTGGATGGCGGTGACGAAGGGCAAAGGGCTGCTGGGGTCCAGGAGGTCAGGCGCTGCCGTTGCCAAAAGGGGCAGGAGCCGGCAGCTTTCCGCCCACGACTGAGCGACGGAGCCCAAAAATGCTGCTGGGGCCAGCCGGGCGGCACGAGTCAGACCACAGCCACCCATCCGTGCAGGCAGGGAGGCAATGCGAATAGCATGTGGCGGGAGGTCGGGGCCCAGGACCAGCTGCGCCAAGGCCGACTGGATGCGTTCGTCATGGCCCTCGGCGGCCAGCCGGACCTGAGCCGGAAGAGCGCCCCGGAGCCAGTGAACGACGCGAGGGTGAGCGCAAAACCACAGAAGCAGACCCGTGGTCTGCGAATCATGAAGGCGCGCAATCAAGGGCAGTACCTCAGCCGGTGCGTGCCTCGAGGGCGGCCCGCAGAGCATCGATGACAAACGCGGGGTCGCCAACCGGAACGCCGAGGACATCCAACCCATGGAGGCGCTCGTCCCGGCCCAAGAGCTGGGGCGGAAAGCCGGAGCAATCACCTTGGGGCGAGTACACCGCGCACTTGGCCAGGGTCAACTGGAGGTTGATGTCGGCCACCGCGGTCTGCAGTGCCAGCAGAGCCGCGGTGGTGTCCGGCACAGGGCCCAGAAGGTAGATATCATCCAAGTAGGCCTGAATAGCGACCGCCGGGTGGGCAGCATGGACCGCTTGGAGGCAAACCTGGAGGGGGGCGGCAAAGTACAGGGGTCCCCGGGGGGCCCCCGTGCTGGTGCCCGACCGCGACAGCAGGCCGCCGCGAGTGCCGTCCTCCATGATGTGAACCAGTTGGCCGGGCTGGCCGTAGCACACGGCTGTCCAAGCGTACATAGGCTAGGAATATATATACCAGTAGTGTAGATTAGTAAGGCTTAGCCTACATAGCATGTGGCCCACGCGCATGTGCGCCTATATAATGGCCCCCATGGATGTTGCCTTCAGAATTTAGCCACGCCATCCATGCCTATATAATGGGACCCCCATGGATGTTGCATTAAGAATTTAGCCATGCTATGCCATGCAGAGAGATGCTCTCTGTCGAGAAGCCATGTCCTAGCTCTTGTATAGCTACGATGATCTTCCTCCCCCGTGCCAGGATCCCCCCTTAGGCGGGTTGAACCTGAGACAGCATGGTGGTGCGGGTGCCCTGGTGCACCTAGAGCACGGGTAGCTTACATTCCCACCCCTGCATGAAGTAGCCTAGGATGTATTAAAAGCCATATGCCCCCTTCTCAGGGATATGTGCTACATTGACTCCCAACGGAGTGATGTTGATAATTAATTAATTAATTAATTAATGCGCGTAAGCGTGAGCCACAGACTAGGCTAAGCCTGACTAATCTACTACTGCTATATATTCCCTACTAAACTCGGGGTTGCTCGGGTGGCAGGGGGGCCTGCCAGGGCTTGTGGTCGACGTGGATGACCTCCCCCCTCCAGTATACCGGTTTCCCCCCTGAGCTCTGCCGGAGCCCGGAGGTAGGTCGGCCATCTATAGCTCCCGTCGCCGCTGTTGCTGTGCCAGGGTCAAGTCGTCGTCCAGCGTGTCGGACGTCCCCGAGAGCTTCTTGCGGCATTTAAGAAACGACAGCTTATCCGCCATGTACTTAAAGGTGAGGAGCAGGGGAGCCGGGCCAGCCTAGTTACCCCGCGTGCGGGGAAGGCCGGGACGCGGCCGACATCCGCAGCCCACCGGCAGTGAGTTGCATGGGGGTAAGAATGTCGCGCTTAAACGATATGGCACGAGACTCCTACGTCTCATGCACCTGCCGGCTGGTCGAAGTGCTTGACGATAACATTGTGCCGGGCTGCGCTTGGTGAGGTCTGCCTCCTTGCGGAGGTTGAGTGTGTGTTGAGCTTGAGCTGTTCCGCGATGGTGGAGCTGTGGTGGAGGTGGTGTGGTGCTTCAGCATGTCCGCCCAGGTCTGGGGGGGAGCATCGCCTGCCGGGCCATGCACGGCGGAGGCTGGCTTGGCGGCAATGTCCTTCACCGCCTGGGCGGTGAGGCCCGCGGTGTACAGCACTGCATGTAGCAGGCTGCTAATGTGCAGATGTGTTGACATTACACTAGGAGTTAATTTGAAGCCCCCGTAACCTGTCCGGTAACTTCGACGCCCCCGTAACCTGCCCGGTAACTTCGACGGGCCAGGTTACGGGTCCGTATTCGTTGGCGGTTTGGGTTACCGGACCGGTTACGGTACCATTCGGAATATTGGCCCCGAGATTCGGTACGGCCCAGTAACTGGGCCGGTTATGTTTACGGGGGCGTGAACGGCTTCGGTTCAGGTTACGTTGGGGTATACGGGACGGGTCAGGTAGTGGTTACGGCGCCATAGCTGCCCCAATATTAGGCACTGGGGTGGTTACGGAGCCGTTATCGTTAACTGGATCGTAAACCGCGACATAGCTGGCAGCTCAGCTTGTTCGTTATAATATTCCCGAAAACGTTAGTGTTTTCGTTTTTTGAGTTTCGCTTTTAATTGTCCGGCATTGACGTGAATAAATATGGGGGTGCGAAATCCGTCTGTTTCTTGCTTCATGCAATGCATATCTTTGTCGTCAGATAATCAGCTCTTTAGGCTATGCCCGACCTTCCTATACTGCCAGCCTGCGGCAATGAGCCAGCAGAAGATATGGCGTGCCCAAGATTCCGCGCGAAGGCCGCTAATGGTCTTCCGGATGTGCAGTAAGTGCGGTAAAAGCTGCGAAAATTGCTTATAATGCCTGTAGGAAGCTCTTTGCGACAGTGTTTCCAAGCGAGTTCATTGTTCTTTTGACGCCAGATACAAAAGGCAAAGGGGGGCATCGTTTTTATTAGTCGGCAGTGCGGTTTCGAGAAGTGATGAGTCGGGCAGACGACCTCGCCACGACACCCTCGGCCCAAGCTTCGCATATCCCGGCAGCCATAAAGAAGCGCAGATTAAGCCAGGTGAGCGAGCCAGAGGGCCCAGAATCGTTGCTAACGCAAGGCAGCTTCTAAAAGGGTAGAAAGCTGGGTTGTTAAGACTTTCTCAAGAGCATGGTGCAGTGGTTATTGCCACCTTGTCCAGAGATTTGCCCTTGTCTTTCTGATTTAAAGACTGTTTTAAAGAGGGATGGGAGAACGTTTCCAACGTTGTAGCTTATTCATTACTGTGAAGAAAGAGCCTTTTCAGTTGCTGACAATGAGATGGAAGCTGTCTCATGCAAATTAACCAGGCAATGCAAGTGATGCAAGGTGAGGCCATGCATGGCTGATATTGCCTTCATGCGTGAGTTGAGCAGGAGACTGGCTGGGTGTGTGGCTGGCTAGGTGAGCGGGGCGTGTATGGGGTGTTGCAATGGTGAGGGCATGCGAGGCGGGCACATGCCTGGCTGGTTTGGGTGTTGGGTAGTTAGGTGGTTCGGTGATTGTGTTGTTGAGTGGTTAGGTGGTTAGGTGGTTGTATAGCTGGGTGATTGGTTGTTTGGTTGTTTGATTGCCCAGAGAGCCTTGGGTGGGAGGCTTGGGCTATAGATGCTTCAAGGGATGCCTAGGCGTGGGTGGGTTCAATGGCAGGTGGGTGGCTGATAGGTGGATGCTTTGGTAAATGGCTGGCTGCGTAGGTGGGAGCACAGGCAGTTGGAGAGGGTGGGTGGCTGGCTGGCTGGTCATGGTGGGTGGATGAGTGCAAGGGCGGTCGGTTATTGGCAGATGCCCAGGTGGCTGGGTGATGATAGGCTTTGGGGACTTTGAAGTGGGTGGGTTGTTGGATGCATGAGTGAAACAACTGCACGTTTTTGAGGGTGGTGTGTTGGTGGTTGGTTGGTTAGGGATGTATGTGTGTGTGTGGGTTGGTGGGTGGGCCATTGGTGGCTGGTGGCTGGTGGATGTGTAGATGACTAGATGTGGGTGGGTGGGCGAAGGGACGGGTAGATGGACGGGTGGGCGCACAGATATGGATGCGTGGATGGGTTTATGGTTGGGACCGACTCACCTATCACGGGTGAAGGGCTGTGCAGGTTTGGGGTGAGGTAGGTGCCGGGGTGCTGGCTGAGAAAATGCATGTGTGGGTGGGTCAGTGGGTGGGTCAGTGGGTATAAGGGTGTGGGGGCAGTGAATGGTTGAGTGGGTAGGTGCGTGGGTGGGTCAACTGTGGGTGGCCGGACGGGTGCATATGGGGCCAGCTGGCTGGGTGTTTAGGTGGTTGGGTGGTTGGGTGGTTGGCTCATTGGATGGGGGAATGCCTGCTTATTACCTAGTTGGTGTGTGGGTTGCGCAGGTGCCTTGGTGGGTGGGTGGATGTCCAAGTGGGTTGGTAGGTGGTTGGGTGCCTAGGTGCACGCATGGTTGTATAAGTTGGGTAAGCACGTGCGCGGCTGGCTTGGTGGGTGGGTCACTGGGTGGGAGGACAGGTGGCTGTCTGGGTGCACGGGCGCGCGAGTGTGTGAGCAGTTGTGTGGGTGGGTGGCCAGGTGGCTGCATGGGTGGGCGACTGCATGGGTGGCTTGGTGCGCACAAAGTGCAAGAGATGGAGACATGGGATATGCCAATGCCATATCATGTGAGCATACGTGGATGCCAGGTGACATGTGCCAGCGTTGGGGTCACTGCACCTTGATATGCTCGCTCGGCATATTCTCGACATGTATTACTGTACACGCAGTGTATATCATGCATGGTGCGTGTTGGTAGCATTCAAATGGCTGTGTTAGTGATGTGGCATGTATTATTCACCTTTCCTTCCCATTTTGCAATGTGCCAAGTAGTTTAGAGGCACGGTGTCATGGGGTATACATATGGACATGCACTGCACATCACAGCTTTGTGGCATACTGGCAATGCCTACCTTACATGATGGATTCTGCTAGCAATGGTCACCACTCAGGCATTCACATGCACCAAGGTTTTGCACACTGTTTGTACTAGTCATTCTTGAGTTGCCTGCAAAGATTTAAATGATGCGCCCCAGCTTGGAGAATGTTTTGGTGGGTAATGTTGTTAAAATTGTGGGTAAAAAAGCAAAAAATGGTGACAATTGCTGGCAAATGTCACCATTTTGGGCTCTGCATGATCTGAATTTCTGCTCATGACTTGTTGAGACCTTGCTTCAGGTGCTGGCATGATGGCAATAAGTTTTGGTGGCATTCTGACATTATTTGGGTTAAATATTGATTTTAAATGGCCATTAATGACAAATGCTAGCAAAATTTTGCTAGCATTTGTCACCAACTAGGGCTCCAAATGGCGTAGAACTTTGTACAAGGTCAGAACAACTATTATTCATCACCACTGCAAAGTTACAGCATAATCTGAGATCAACTATTGTTTCTATGCAAGTGCAAGTGGTTTAGGTGGCCAGTTTTGGCCTTGGATCTGGAGTTAACTTAAGCAGGGAGTACCATGTAAACTTAACATTTTGACTCAACTACTCCACCACTAGCCAGACACATCCCGGGGAGTGGTGGGATCCAATCCTAGGTCAATCGGACAATAAACTTGCCATGGGCCATAATTTATGTAAAAAAAAGGCCATTTCAAGGTGTTGTGTCCATTGGCCATGTTTGTTGCCCATGTCAGTTAGCGCAGTTTAGGATGTGTTGTTTTGTTGTTTAGCTGGGTTGGCATAGGCCTTACACTCTAACCCAGGGGAAACAGAGAAAATGCTTGTTAGGCATGTGAATGCTACCATCAGTGTTCACATAGTTGCCATGCACCAAGTGCATTGTCGTGTCTGCCTCATCATCTGCCGGTTCACCATGCGTTGATTTCTGACTTTCCCTTGTTCTAATGATGTGACAATACTTCAATGTGCTGAGCCAACCATGCTTGATGTAATTTACTGCATGCAAGCTGCCATAATACCATGATCCTGTTGGATGATCCTACTTGGTTCCTTGTCCTCCATTGGCCATGTTTGTTGCCCATGTCAGTTAGGGCAGTTTAGGATGTGTTGTTTTGTTGTTTACCTTGGTTGGCATAGGCCTTACACTCTAACCCAGGGGAAACAAAGAAAATGCTTGTTAGGCATGTGAGTGCTACCATCAGTGTTCACATGGTTGCCATGCACCCAGTGCATTGTCGTGTCTGCCTCAGCATCTGCCGGTTCACCATGCGTTGATTTATGCCTTGTTCCCCCGCTCCGCATTCGTTGGCATTCCGTTTTGGCGTTGCCGTTGAATACAGGTGAGGGAATGCAAAGAACCGCTTGACTTCTCTGCAGCATCAGCAAAGTATGATGTACATGGCAACCCATGGAAGCGTGCGGCGGGGGCAAAATATATGCTACAGGAATTGAGAAAATGGCATCAACAAAATCGCACGCTGTGGAAGAGCCTTAAAGTGGTAAAACAACGCCACAATGGAGGTGTGACCAGTCGGCTTCAGGGAAGAGTAGCGGTGAGTCACTCTCTTATTTTAGTTGGCGGCAATTCATTGCTGTGATGCAGGCTGCCATGCCAGCAGTCTTCCCTAATGTGTATGGTAGGAGTACAAGACTAAGGCAGTTATGTTGCTGGCCTCTGCACTGACCCTCCCGCTACATTGTTGGTAATGTTGCTGCTTGGTTGGCTTTCCTTTGACGTGCATATCGTCCAATTCTGTGATGCAGATTGAACGCCTAAGCAGCCACATCTATATCTGGAGCAAGGCATGAACGGCAGCAGAAAAGAGAGAGGAAGAGAGGGAAAGAGAGGCTGCGGAGAAGCGCGAGGAACAGCTAAGATGCAAGAGGCAACGGGTGGAGGAACATGGCAACGAAGCCAGCGGTAGTGGGAGCTGCGAGCGAGCACGTCAACTGCGGTGGATGCACACGTGGGGGAGGCACATGCGGGGCAAGCATGTGTAGGCCTGCAAATCGTGCCAGGGCCCACCGTGATTGCAATTGCCGAGTTCCTGCTGAAGCGAGCACTGGCCTCCTTTCCGCAGTTGGCAGCCAAGGACACGACAATCACGCTTGTGGAGAGTTTGTGTAAGGAAGAACCTGGACTCGGCATCGGGCAGTCCAGCGGTGGACCTGCTGAACAACACAGCCTGTGCCCTTGCGAATGCCGCGCTGCAGTTGGTCTCCAACTCCGTCCATCCATGTTGATGGCAAGGTTAGTTGTGCCACATTTTCTTCCTGTTTTGGGTATGACGCATCAATAATTGCCCCTTGTATGTACGGGTGCGGTCGATTGACCTCCCTCCAGCAACATTGCAACATCCGTTACTGACGTCCACTGCGGCGGATGCGTTCCTCCAGCATGTTAGTTGCCTTGTGAGCTGTAATTGTGCAGGGTGTCGTCAGTACATCCGATGAGAAGGATAACAAGGAGCTCAAGTGTCACTGGTGTTGCCTGGTTGATGGCGCGCGTAATATCCATGGGCATCAGCATATGGTCCCAAACACACTCAAACGGCTGGCCGAGTCGCTGGGAGAGGCAGTCCACATGCAGTTGGAGAGGGTGGGTGGGTGGGGTGGCGGGAGGGAGGGAGGGAGGGAGGGAGGGAGGGAGGGAGGGAGGGAGGGAGGGAGGGAGGGAGGGAGGGAGGGAGGGAGGAGGGAGGGAGGGAGGGAGGGAGGGAGGGAGGGAGGGAGGGAGGAGGGCGGGTGGGTGGGTGGTTATGGTGGGTGGATGGGTGCAAGGGTGGTTGCTTATAAGTGAATCGCCAGGTGGCTGGGGGATCGACGGGGTTTGGGAACTCCTAGGTGGGTGCATTGTTGGATGCCTGAGTGAAACTGTTGCATGGGCTGGAGGATTTGCACCGTTGGTTTGTGGCGGGTGGATGTGTAGCTGTGATTAGAAGTGGGTGGGGTGAGCGATGGGGAAGGTAGATGGGTGGGTGGGTGCACGGATATGGGTGGGTGGGTGGTTTTGTAGTTGGGATCGACTCACCTATCGCGGGTGGAGGGCTGTGCATGTTAGGGGTGAGATGGGTGGGTGACTGGCTGAGAGGATGTGGATGTGTGAGGGTGAGTGGGTGCAGGTCGGTGGGTATAAGGGTATGGGGGGAAAGAGTGGTCGAGTGGGAAGGGGCGTGGGTGGGTCAGGGGTGGGCGGCCTGGTGGGCACACATGGGGCCAGCTGGCTGGGTGGTTAGGTGGCTGCGTGGTTTTAGTAATGGGTGCCTGGATAAAAGGATGGGTGAATGCCTCCTTATTGCCTAGGTGGGTAGATTGCATATGTGGCTAGCTGGGTGGGTGGATGTCCCAGTGGGTGGGTATGTGGCTGGGTGCCTGGGTGCACGAGTGGTTAGATAGGTTGGTTTAGTAGGTGCGTGGCTGGCTGGCTGGGTCACCGGGTGGGTGGACCAGTGGGTGGCTGGGTACTCAGGTGCGCAAGTGTATGAGTACTTGTGTGGGTGGGCCAGGTGGATGCATGGGTGGGTGACTGCATGGGTGACTCGGTACGCACAAAGGGCAACGGATATAGACATGGGGATATGCCAATGCCTTGGGGTGAGCATACGTGGATGCCAGGTGACATGTGCCAGCCTGTCGCAGTTATACTATACCTTGGCGTTTGCTTGGCGTGTCGTTGCCAATAATTTCACACAGGATGTACATGGTACGTGTTGGTAGCAATCACATGGCTGTGTTAGTGAGTGATGTTGCATGTATTGTTCAGCTTTCTTTCCCATTTTGCAATGTGCCAAGGTTCTTAAGTAGTTTAGAAGTATGGTGTCATGGGGTATACATCAAGGAGACAACCAGCGCAGGCCAGAAATCGGGAGAATCCGGACCATGGTAGCTCACATGCATGTGCACTGCACATCACACATTTGTGGCATACTCGCAATGTCTACCTTACATCTTGCATTCTGTTAGGAACAGTCGCCACTCAGGCATTCACATGCACCAGGGTTTCGCTCACTGTTTGTGCTGTAGTCATCGTTAAATCAAAAATCTTTACAAAGCCTGGCAATTGTCATAATGTTGGGCTCCTTATGACATGAGATTTTGCACACGAAGTTTTGCGACCATGCTTCAGATGCTTGCATGATGACGACCAGTTTTGGTTGTAATATGACATGGTGGTGCAGGTGCCCTGGTGCACCTAGAGCAGTGGTAGCTTACATTCCCACCCTTGCATGAAGTAGCCTAGAATGTATTAAAAGCCATATGCCCCTTCTCAGGGATATGTGCTACATTTACTCCCAACGGAGTGATGTTGATAACTAATTAATTAATTAATGACATCATATTAATTTTTAAAATCATTATTGATAGCAACACTACCTTGTTAGCATTTGTTACCATTCAGGGCTCCAAATGCCCTGAGGCGTTGTACAAGGTCTGAACAACCGTAATTCATTGTGGCTGTTAAGTTCCAGCTTCGTCGGGCATAATTCGTCTAACTATCTAAGTGCAAACGTTGTTTGGAAGGGACTCATTTTGGCCTTAATTAAGGATCTGGAGCAGGAGCACGTATTCCATGGACTGATGGGGGTGGGTGCATTAGAACTGAGCCGCGAAGACTAGCTGATCTCACTCTAATCTTATATACAAAGTTGTCTCCTTGATAATATACAAAGTTGTTGATAATATACAAAGTTGTCTCTCGTAATACAAAATCCTAACTACTCTACTCAGTCACGCACCCCTTCCTCCTGGCGTGGGGGAGGGGGGGCTCTTACATCGCCATGCGTCCAGGCATGATTTGTCTCGCTTCATGTACCATGATTGCCTTTAATTTGACCATTAATTAATTAATTAATTAAGTAGCTTCCATCATCATTCCGTCATCATTCCGTCATCGCGGCTCACAGAAGGGCACCAGCCTTATGCTGGCATCTGCCACCCCTATAGTGACCCTATAGTGACCGCGGCCTAGGGTGGGGTATCACCCTAAACCCTAAACCCTAAACCCTAAACCCTAAACCCTAAACCCTAACACTGTCTCCAGACACCCACGGCATCCCCCCACCCTGGCTATCACCCTCCCACTGTGACTAAATTTACTAAGTTTACTATGGGTTTTTGGTTTTTTTTCTAGGAAATTCAAGCCAGCTGCCGTGAGGTCAAGGTGCTACAGGTGCCGTGTGGTACAAGGTAGCTATAGTGACCTTATAGTGACCATGGTGGTAGACTCTTATGCTGGCATCCCAGGGTGACTAAATTTACTAAGTTTACTATGGGTTTTTGGTTTTTTTTCTAGGAAATTCAAGCCACCTCCCATCACCCTCGTGGTCATGCAACACACTAGTGGAGAAAGCCTGAGCAGAATTGCTCCGACCCCCTGATACAATGACACTAGTGTTGCATGTAATTTTAGTTTCCCACGGGAGTAGCTATAGTGACCTTATAGTGACCATGGTGGTAGACTCTTATGCTGGCATCCCAGGGCGACTAAATTTACTAAGTTTACTATGGGTTTATGGTTTTTTTCTAGGAAATTCAAGCCACCTGCCATGAGGTCGAAGTGGTGACACAACTGGTTGAGGGCCATGTGGGAGATGGACTAAGTCATTTCCCGTGGGAAACTACGTTTACTAAGTTTACTATGGGTTTTGGGTTTTATTCCTAGGAAATTAATTCAGGTGTGCACCACCAAAAACATGTCTGAATTTCCCAAAAAAAGAACCCCCAAAAAACTTAGTAAATATAGTCTCCCACGACAAATGGTCATGAAAACGTAGTTTCCCACGGCAAAATGACCAATAAATCCATCTCCCACGGAAAAGGCCATGGGGCCGGCCAGCGGGGATGCAGGAGGGGCGCGGACTGCCAAGCAGTGGCGGGACTGCCAGGTGGTGGTGATGGGGTGAGGGCTTGCTGTGTTTTCTCGTGGGAAACTATATTTACTACTAAATTGATATTTTCAGTTGGAAATGGAGGTTTTATTCGATGTGAGTGAGAGTGCATGCACAGGCTTGCATAATTTCCCGCAGACAAAACCCAAAACCTGTAGTTAGCTTAGTAAATTTAGTAAGGTGCTGGAGGGTCGAGCAGTGCGTGGGAGTTGGCGGACCCGGCGAGGGCCGCGCGGCGGGTGTGCAGAGTGTCATTTTATTACTCTGTGTAACCTCTGGAAACTCAGACGACCTATGCAAGAATCCCATACGACCTGCGTCGATGCATGAGAGGTTTACTCTACTTTTTAAACCCGCAGTTAGAACTGCAATTCGAGACGAAATGAAAATTGTTTTCAGCATACATTGACGCGTTTTATACTGCATAAACGAATTCATTAAAATATATAACACGTTTACATTCGTTATCAGCTCGACAAGAGCGAAATGGCAAGCTCGTTGCCGTCGTCAACAAGACGACAATCTACTCCTTGTCCTTGGAGTGTCCAGTCAGGCTCTTCACGTACGAGGCGGAGTTCTTCTTGTCGCCATGGCCGTGGGAGCTTGACGCTCCCTCGCGGCTCCTCTTCCTGCCATTGGAAGTGGCGGTCTTTGCGTCCTCGAAACCCTTCTTTGCCTCCTCCCATGCCTTGTAGAGGGCAATGGGGGAAATGCCTGGCTGGCGCTTGGACTTGGAGAAGCCATTGAGGAAATCGTCAACCATCTTAACGCACCCGTCGGCTTGGTCGAGGCGAATCCACTCGCAGCGGTCCTCGACCTTCTTCGGCCTTGCCGCGTTCCTCTCGTAGACCCACTCGACGCAAATTTTTGGCGTCTTGCGGTCGACATCGTCATATCCGGCGTCGTGAATCTTGAATACCTCGCAGGTAGGTCCGATGCCTCCAACAGCACCTTCGTTTCCGGAAAGAAGGGAGACCTTGTGCGTCAGGTGTGCGAGCTGGTCAGATATCTTTGTCTGGCCGTCCTCGAGACCATCGAGGATTTTTCCAAGCATTGCCAACGCCTTCTCGCAAGGCCCTGCGTTTCGGGAAGCCATGGCTACCGGCAGAGAGCTTGTTAACGTGAGATGCGTGACTTGCACGTGATTTTGCCTATTTGTGCACAATGTGCCAAGGTCCGTTACGTCTGCTGGCACGGCCTGGACAGGACGCGAAGGTGGCTGGACTTGTACAAGTGTCGAACTTGGCTAAATTTCGGAGCGATGCAAGTCTAAGGTGGCCTCTACCACGTGGCGAGTTCTGGGACGTGAATTTAGGTAAAAAGACTCGTAAGCATGCGAGTAATCAACTGGGTCACTTGTCAATCGCCTGAACGAGGTTTCTAAGGTATCCACGCAGGTAAATTTTCCAAAGCACCCACCCATGTATAATTCGTAGAAATTACTTGCCATGACAATTGCACTTATTGAACCCGCGAATCTTTTCAAAACGTAGGATGCACAAAAAACCGTCCGTCTGCAACGGGGGGAATTGAGTCTCGTTTACGTCAAGTCTGTCAATGTACGACGCTCCTACCGTAATATGTCCTCCGTTTCTAAACAGGTGTGGGTTCTTTAGGTTAAAAAACGCGTGTTCGTTGATCATGGCGTAAGAAAAGATGTCCCCGTCTGATCCACCCATGACAGTCTCTGTGCATAAAACAATGCAATCCTGTTGGTTATGCTCACCACCGGAGAAACTCGTGGAAACAAGCCCGACAATAGCATGGTCCTCATCAAAAGGTACTGCGTCAACGTAGGCATAATGCACACCACCACGCCATGTACTGTCAATGATGGGCGCCCTCGGGTCTGGTTTGATTCTAAATTGACGTAACCCGGTGGTGGAGTCAATCATGTTTTCAGAGGCATTGGAATCTAGCACTATTTGGTAATAGGTGGGGTATTCCATTGCTTTATTGCAAAATTATACGAGATAATATTTCTACGCTGGGATGGCGGCGGGAGTGCCCCACTTGGCAACAAGATACCCGCGGATCCGTTCAAGTTCCGCTGACGTCTTGGCTGTGTTGTAGATAAGGATCTCGCCGATCCACCCGTCAAAGGCACGACTCGCGTTGGATGAGTCTCCTCCAATAGCGAGATTTCCTGAACCAGTTGTAGGGTCCGATCCGATTCTGTTATAACCAGCTCTTCCGTCGAAGCGGGTGAAAAGTGCGTTTGTACTGCTGTTGCATGAAATCGCCATGACGTGTGCCTTGTTGTCAAAGAACTGAGCCCTGGTGCTCACGGTTTCGTATACAGTACCGGGAGCGAATAGGAGAACGGTCTGTACCTCTGACTGATAAGACATGAGATAACCATTGCCATCCGTCGATCCAAGCATATAACCTCTAATACCCGTATAACCCCCTATTTCTGGATACGTTGCAGTCGTTAGCTGTTTGGCGACTAGGAGGATGCTCGCACTGACCCCAATCGCGCTCCAGAAATTGCTCACGGACGCTAACAAGCCAGACCGCGAGTTGATAAAGCGGAGGGACCGTTTCGAGTTAAGCTCCGCCGCATCCAGCGTAGGACACTTGGTGGAAGTGGCCTGTGTCACGTGGTACCCATTCGGTCCCTTGTCTTTCACGCGCATCACGTTCCCTCCTGCCGTGTTTTGCTGGGTTGTGCCCGACGCGTCGCTGAACACCGTGGCGCTGTCTGACGGGTCGTACCACGCAAACAACGCTGGGTCTGTTGCCGGGTTGTAATAGTACGTGAATGACAGCGTGTTGGATGATGCATTTCCAAGCCCTGACGTTGCGCCCGTCACGGCGCCCGCGCCCACGCTTACCGTCGTCGTGAAGTCCGACATGGTAGTGGTCACATCGAATGTGTACGTGGCACCGCTTCCCAGCAAGTTGGACACGGTTCCGTTGGTCACGGCGATGTCGCCCAACGTGAACCCAGTGACCGATGTGCTAAAAGTGGCCGTGATCGGATAAACAGCACCCGTCGGAGTTCCGGACGCAAGAGTCACCGACGGATTTGCCGAGTACGTGAACGACAGTGTGTTAGATGCCGCGTTGGCGTTCCTGTCGATGCGTCCACAACAGCGCCCGCGCCAACGCTAACGTTTGTGGTAGAATTGGCGATGGTTGGCGTCACTTGGAAGGCGTACGACGCCCCACTTCCGGTCAGGTTGGCGGCGGTCCCGTTGGTCACGGTGATATCGCCCAACGCGAACCCCGTCACCGACCTGCTGAACGTGGCTGTCACGTCCACGGGTGATGAGGATGGCGTCAAGCCCGCGGTCGTCGCGAGGGTTACCGTTGGAGGTGGCGAATACGTGAAGACTAACGGAGTTGCTGCGGTGTTGCCGGTTCCTAGCACGCTGCTTGCTGCGTTCCCTCCAACAGTGACTGTTGTCAGTGAATAAGCTACAGCTGGAGTCACAGAGAATGTGTAAGAGGCGCCGCTACCCGTTAAACCAGATGCAGTACCATTTATGACAACGATATCACCCAAGGTGAACCCGGTGACTGTTTCGCTGAATGCTGCTGTCATTGTAATCGGTACCGCGCTAGGATACAGTCCGTGTGTAGTTGTTAACGTGATTGACGGCGCTGTCCTTGCCGGTTTGCGCTTCTTGCGAATCAAAGCAGGACAAATACCATAATCAAACGACATGGAGCTAATATAATATCATCGTCACATTATTTTTTAGAGTTTGGTAGCGGATACTTGAAGGTGGGGAGAAGGGGCAATGCTCGTCTAGCTGGCATTGTCATGGACAGACCAGAATCTGCCATTTCAGGAATGTCAAAAATCAACTTCAACCTGTTAAACGGATTAGCTGTGATGCTAGGGTCTCGAAAGTAGTCCATCGTTTGTCATTACACACGTATATATTTTTTAGAGGTACACGGCTGCCTGCCTGCCTGCAGCAAGATGTCCATCTTCGATTCGCATTCCGTGAAGAGGTAGGAAATACAGTCCGTTGCTCCCTTCTCGACTCGCAGCGTGACCACCGATGCCGTGCCACGAAGGTCAAGGCCGCTCATGTACTCTGGACCGGCACATGGCATATTAAGGTGACACGCCATCGTGAAGTTGTTGTTTAGCCACGTGGTAGGAGTCATGCCCTCACGGACACAGGACAAAACATTCCCTTGGTCACCGAACGCAGACAACAGATTGATCCACGCCTCCGTTGCGTTCGTACGGTATCCAGGCGCCAGGTTGGATCCGTTGATGTCGTATTGGTAGGAAGTCATACCATCCGCGATGTGATTGAACATCGTATTGCCAGATGCGTTGGTCACGTCCGCGCCGGCAGCAACCTGAATCGCCAGGAGTTTGCTGGCGGACGCGGAAGACAGCGACGCCTTGATGGCATATAGGGAGAACGAGTCCCGAGCGACTGTTTGGTAGACTGCCACGTTCGCCACTTGAATGAAAGAGTTCCACCCTCGGCAAGCCTGGACGAGAAAATCTGGCCCACGATATCCTCTTGGAACCTGTACGTGTCGATGCTAAAGTGGATGTTGCTCAATTCGAAACCAACCCCCGTTCCTGCGTCAACGGCCACGACGGCACCAGCAGCTGCTTGCGCCACGCTAGGAAGCATCACCCCTCCGTCCATGAGTGTGATTCGGATCTCGATGGGAGGGAAGAGACTCAGATCCACGATCCGAGGCTCCTCGCTCCAGGAAAAAAAAAGTGGTCAATGACGCCGTCCACTGCGGTGTTTGCCTTCACGTTGTTTGTGAGAGCGCCAGCCGCATCAGCAATGACGATGTTGTTATTCTTCGACCAACCAGCGGGAGCCTGCGCGAGATTGTACTCGACACCGCCGTGCACCGAGAGCAGCGTATGGAACAGCTGGGAGTAGTCGTTGATGCTGTCGACGGTCTGACCTCCTGCCAGTACCTCGAGGCGCCTGATGATGGAGGACGTGTACGCGGGGAACTTTGCGAACCCCGCCGTGGTCGTGGGGGTCCCCGTGAAAAACATTGCGAAGGAGTGCAAGTCCACGAACCCGGACGTGGGGAGGCGGACCGCGACCACAGACCCTTGTTTGATGCCGTCGCTTGCTGAGAGGGTGCTGAGATGGACTCGTTGAGTCGTGTTGCTGACCCAGCGCCTTCACGAGGTATTGCATGGACTTGGGGATAGCGCGCGAGTACCAGGAATTGTCCGAAGCCATAGATTGTGTATACATTCGAATGAGATATTTTTACTGAAGAAGCTGGCCGAGTATGGGATTTTTTACCTTCGCTCCATCAACCCGTCTTTCGAGGTTGGACAAGGCGCTCAGACCAGTGTTTGCGACCGAGTACGCTTTCCCGAGCAGCGTACTCTTCGCGATCATGTTGGATGGGATGTGTCCGAGCGCGGAATCGACAATGCCCGCCGCCTGTTTGGCAGCCCGCGCCCCGTCGCCAATTTTTGAGATGACTTCGCCAGCGACGTGCCCGGCTTTCTTGACAGCTGACACGATGGCCGCCCCGTCGCCGACCCTCTTGATAGCGTTGCCGGCAAACTCTCCCACGCGTCTAGCCACGTTTCCGATTGCTCCAAAATTAACTTTCATCGTCCTCGATAGTACTAGATGGCTGAGAAATAAATCTGGTTTGTGGCTGGACGGTCCTGTCAAGGGCCATATACTTCAAAACGCTCCCGATCTTCCTCGCCTCTATTCCCATCGCCTTCTGAGGGCTTATGCGGAAGGAGAGCTGAAGAGCCCAATCCGAGTAGACAGTTATAGGAGCGTCGTCCTCGTCGAGCAGTCGGATCGTGATGTTGCTGGGAGAGTCCTTGAGATGCTGCCACAAAGGGTCGCTGCCTGCCAAACAATGGGTTCTAAGAACTGCGACATGTTGGGACAGACGGCCAAAAGGCCTCCATATCCCGTGCCTGTCGACGATGATATCACGTTTCCTCGAACGATGTCGCTGTATACATACACCATTCTCAGTCTCCCATTCGTTGCTGGCCGGTTGCTAGCGAGGACACCTGTGAAAGGATATGATCCTTCCATGAGCCCCAACACCCGGCCCGTGGGCTCATCCACCGCGACAGAGAACTCGGTGGCATTTGTCACGGTAAAAAGACTAGTCGCCCTGTTGTACGTGACCGAGAACCCAGGATCTACCGCCTTCAAAGTCCTCTATGTTTTTTCGGTTTTCGATAGTCGTGTACGAGCCGAGCGGCAAGGTCACCTTCGTAGGGGACTCGCTGCCAGACAAACGGACAGTGAAGTATCGGTTTCCTTCGCTGATGTGAGTCTGTTCAAACGGGATGGTCATGAGGGTAAGCCCGACGTCGTGATAATCGTCAAGGAGCCCCGCCGGGATGTCCCATACCGGATCCACTAGCGTCCCGCGAGTTCGGTTCTCCGTGCGAAGAGTGAGTGTCAGCGTTTCCTGGATGAACTCCTTTCATCGGCCACTTCTTCTGACAATAGCTCAGAAGTAATTTCGTTTGTCCCAAAAACCTTGACGACGCCCTCCTCAATTTTCGCCGATGCCCTTTTCATGGCGCGCCTTGTCTTCCCTGTGAGTGGCTTCTTCTTACAGTAGAGCATGGCTGCCTCAATGAACTCTCGTGGGACATTTGGATGGAGGGTCATCCATTGAGAGATCTCGAGCATCTCGGCGTCAGTGAACAGCGGGCTGCTCATGTTTACTCTTCTGTGAGATTTTTTTCAGCGCCTTCTTTTGGAATTCCCACGACCGTGTTGTGGACCCTCCTGAGATGCAGCAGGAGGTTTTTTTCGTTTGCGAACGTGCTCTTACACCCGGGTTGTGGGCATTTCCACCTCGCGCCTCCCACCTGGACTCGTTTCCCGACAGGTACACCCGCAGGCTCCGGGGGTGCCGCCACTGCTTCATCGACGACAACGGTTCGGGAGCCGGCGCGACAGGGGCCGGTTGGGCATACGCGGACAATGGGGGGTACGCGACCGGTCTAGAGTTCGCCATCACTGACGCCATGAGAAGGGCATCCTTGAACCCTCGCGCCTCTGCGACCTTCCCTTTGTTCACCGCTCTTCGGACCGGCGCGCTGTGGATGACAATGGTGTTGGTCGATGAAGCGGTCACCTGCGACTGGGGTGCGACCTTACGCTTCGGTTTTCCCCTTTTACTTGAAGGACGGCGCCGTGCTGATTTCTGACGCCTTGCCATTTCTGCATATAATCATAGATTTTTATAACGTCCAAGTGAGGGTCTTGTTAGTCGACACGGCCATTTTTCCAGCGCGCGACTTGCAAAACGCCGTAGAGAGTCGCTATGTTTGTTGACGTGTCAGTGGTGATGCGAGGAATCCGCAATGCGATTTCAAACACCCCGTCATCCTCCTCGTATCCTGAAACAACATTCCAGTTGCTGCCAATTATAACGTTTACCGGCCAGACGGACAGGCCGCTAGCCGTTAAGCGATATGGGTTTGATATGTCGAGAATCGTTGGTGGGTTGTTATCAAATGTTAACCTGACAAGGATATTGGTCAACGCGGTCGGAAGAGTTAGTTCCGATTGTTGGCCGGGTCGTGGAAAGACATCACGGCCACAGGGGCGCCGTGCCAAAATTGCGGAAGCGGGTAGTCGTATATGGGCTGCCTCAGACCGACCAAAGAATCTGCTTCCAATATCGTGTGCGATATACGCCTAGTTTCTCGGACATCTTCATACAGGGCCACGTCCATCCCGTGATTGCCGCCAATTGACGACAGGCTTGAACCATAATAGTAGCTTAGGCTAGAAGCAGAATACAAGCGGGGGTTCGGGGCCAGATACTGTGTGATCTGAATACTGAAGCGTCACGGTCGCCAATGGATCATAGGACAGTACTGGAGGATAACCAGTGAAATATGATCACGGGTATTCAACGTACGAAGCGGATTTTGAGTATTGTGTTGTAAGAAAACCGCAGTCACGCTTCTCAACGACTAGCGCGTGATAAGCACGGATATTGCTCAACTTGTGGTTGTTGAAAGATCAGTTCTTACTAAAGACTTCTGTACGGAGTGACGAGGCTGGTAGAATCCATATATTTTGCGGCAGATTTTGTCATGTGCACGCGTATGTTGAACAGTGCGGGAGACGCATTTAACGACCGTGCGGATGACACTCGTCCTTCGGTGAGTTGTTAGCTCTAACCGTTATCCGCCACAGCCCGTACGGGTTTTTGGTGACGCTATTTTGTGCTACAATTCTCGAGCGAGGTGGAACCTGTGACGCAGTCAACACGTCTTCCGCGGCTGTGTACGATGGATGGGGTTGTTTGGTGTTTTAGAGAGGAGTCGAACTCGTATGTCTTGTAGGTCATGCTGTTGATTGGCAGACTAGTCGCGGCCGTGGTACTCTCCGCTCAGTGGAAGACTGGTCGGAGGGATGGATTAGAGGCGGGTCAAGGAATGGTGCTGTGAGGATGGGTTGTAAATGATAGCGAGCGAGTGTTGAGGATTTTAAGTGCATGTCACTAAGTTCTTGAGGAGTTGTTTTGGATTATAGACGTGTGCTCCGCCTTGGCCATCGATTTTTTCGAAAGCACCGCGGGGCAGTAGCTGTTTTTGTGGTCTCATGATGAGTTTAACGGTGTTCGAGACCTTCGACTGTTAACAGATTGTCAAGAGCAGATCGAGGTGCATAGTCACTATGGTGCAGATTGATGACGGCAGCATACCCGAATGCGTCGTAGCCGCATTTCTACTCAATCTGATGGGGGCATTGGTCGTGGCCGGGGTGATATTTATCTGTCGTCAAAGGCATAGTAATTGTTTCTGCAAACGGGAGACGAAGGCATCTGCTGCCCCAATATAGGCGGGAAAACAGATAGGATGGGGCGTCGATGGGCGGTGAAAAAAACAATTTGAACTTGGTGCCTGGGGGGAGGGGCTTGTTTTTGTACAAAAGAATTTTGTTCGGGGGCTGTCAAAGTATTGTGAGCTGTCTGCTTGCAGGGGTGGTCACTGGGAGGGGGAGCGCGGAGAGATGATGTGAGAGAGATGAGAGCTCGTAGCAGGGGAAGCGCGTCGTAGCATACCGACGGATCTCACTCGAGAAGACAGGAGGAGTTTGGGCGAAGTGCCATATTACGGGTTACGATCTGTTCATGAGTTCTCGAATCGATACGGCTTAGCGGATAGGATTTTAAAGTCGTTGTGTACCACGTCCCAGATCGCAAAGGGAGCCCTTGAGATACTGAGAGAGAGAGGAGAGAGAGAGCAGTTCGCGCACATAAGGATAAAACCGGTGAGTAGGAGTCATACACTTTCCCGCACACCCACAGTATGGGGTGCGTAGGACGCCCGGTTGATGCGGAGTTCTATAGTTAGACAGGAATTATAGGTAATGAGAGTAAGAACTGGGTGTCCGGGATGCAGGAGTGGAACGAGTTGGCTTCATTTTTGTAGACAACAACGTAGCATCAGCCCTCGTGTTAGGGGTGGTGTAGGAGGTGAGGGTGAGTTTCCGTTTTGTAAGAATCTATGCTCGTAGTTCATAATATTATGTTACTGGATCTGCGCGGCGACTGGGAGTGATTAGGAGCGTTTTCCCCGCGCAGGTCCCCCGTTTTGGCGAGAGGGGAGATCACCGCCGATGTCGAGTGGTCGGCGTGATGTGGGTTGGAATTCAGTAGTGTACCTGTATGGGGTCTTGTAGAGATTTCTTGCCCGTTGGTTGCGAAGGGCGGTCGTAATGCCTTCTGTATGGGTGACCGCCTGACTCTGTTGAGGGTGTTTCCCTGCTTTACGGTACTCGTAAAGCGCGCAATTAGCGGTGGTTGGATTGGTTGCTCCAGTAGAGTGCGTTCACTAGGGTCATCGGCACCATTCGCACGTCCGTCATGGCGAGTAAGTAGGTGATGGTGAAGGATCTCCAGTTAGTTGGAAGGGGCGGTGGTACCGTCGCGAAAATCGTGGCGAAACGACAACTAACATCACGCGGAGAGGAGGCCGGTTCAATCGAGATCCGCCGAGACATAGAAAGAGTCCGAAAGTACGGATATCTACCTCTCGTCCACTACCGCTCTCCCCGTGCGGCCGGGTCGTGTGGTAGGTCCGCGATAGGAAACTACAGATTCCACTCGCGTGCCCTTCGTCAACGTTGTAGGGCAGCCTGGAACTCGCAATCCTGGTAATTGATGACGTTGACGCGTTTTTGGTGCGACATGCGTGTCGTCCGTCTTCGAGATGGAGGGCGAAATCCCCGTTCAAGTTGCTATCGTCGATTTTGCTACGCAGCCGATGTTGTTCAAAGAAGTAGTCCAATTGCGGGCTTTGTGGGTCAGGACTCTGCGGCCCCAAGAGGGTCTAGCACGTATTCAGGGCCTTTATAAGATCAGGAGAACGTGGTACCTGGGGTCGCTCCAACTTATCTGCGCCGTACTAGGTAAGGGTTCATTTAGCGTGAAGATCGTCGACTTATAAAGTAGTCACTCTGATTTAAATAGTGAATTAATCCACGGTATCAAGACGAGACTGTATAGCAGTTCCGAATGGGATCGTCTTATGACGGTCTCGTCGTCGTTGTTTCTCGAGTCGCACATTTGTCGGCTCTGCTCGGTAGAAATTTTTGAGTCTCGTTCGACAACGTGAGAGTGCTCCAGTCGAATGGATGCTCGAATGCAAGTAAGTGACAAGTACGTCTAATGGGCTTGAAAGCTTCTCATCTATGTTGATAGTTGTTAGATGTTAGAAAACGTCCTTCCATTTCAGGGTCGGAGGTTAACCCCGGTGGCGTAGATTTGGTCGGGCGCTTTATCTTCCTTGTCCTGCTATCATGTGTTAGAGTGAAACTGACATTTATTTATCTCACCTTAGAAATACATGGCCTCTGAGGCTTCAGAGACTCACAACTGATGCTACCAAGCCACGAACTTCGCCCCGCGACGGCGGGAAGAGCGGCTTGTTGAGCCATGGTCAGGACTATTCGAGGGCAACGCTGAATGTTTGACAGAAAAAGCCTTCGCGACAAAATGATGGTTTACCAGCACGCGCTGACACAGCGCGCACGAGAGAAGAGACGCAAATGAGAGAGATACGGGGGAGAGATAACGAAAAAGGTCTTGCAAAGGAATTGGAGATTCAGGCGGCAGGCTAGTCGAACTCGAGTGTCAAGAAGCTCGCAACAATCGCGGATTGAAGCCTTCTCGTGAGATTCCGTCGCTCAACCCGCGACAGGCACCCAAACAAGACGGGGGTCGCAAGCACCAAGGAGACAGAGCCGGACTCTCCGCACCGGCGATGAGCCGCCTGGAAAAAAGACCGATCAATGACCGACAGCTCGACAGCCACGCGACCGCCCCTGTGCGATAGACGCATATGCGAGATGCGCATGGCGCATCCGAGCGTCTCTCTGCTAGTCTTGGACGATTAAATGTTTCAGTGATAATGGCTTATCATCGCAGCGCGACGATTTTCATCTTGAGATATAGATGATCAAAGCTAACCGATACAGGCCCACTATGCGATCTCTGTCCAGCACCGATATATGTCCCGACGCGAGTCTTCATTTCACTTTAAACTCTGCGGAGCTCGACGGTCTGGGAAAACTACATCGGACAGTCAAATGGCGAAGGGCTTACTTTGTAAACGTCATTCGACAGCTTTCATTTCAGGGAGTGCCCCACGGAAGACGAAATACAGAGAGCTCGGTCCTGGAACTTAGCTATGCGATGGAAGATGCATGCTCTAACGCTGCATTCTTCTCGTTGGGATGATAGCACTTCGCTGATCTATAAGTCTGACTCCACGAAATACGAGAGGTCAAGCGTAGATCTCGAATGTGCTCTGGGAACGTTCAAATACGCGAATGACGTGGATGGGAAAAAAAACCGAACTGCATGGGACCGTCTCTCATGTACGCCTACTACGCCTTGATGCAATGACTGGGATACAACCTGCGCAGGGTTTGCACGCAGGTGTCTGCTCCGTTCGATCGCTCATCTGTGAGATCTGATGCCGACATGCGGCGTGCACTCTATCAGGGCCTGCTAGGAAAAACGCTTGCGGGCGTTTCGCGTTCATACACAGACACTTCCTCACGAGCATGATTTTTCCTGCCAAGGCGTACACGACGGTTGGCGGTACCGGAGCAGTGCGAGCGAATTATATCGTTTCTTGCGCTGTTAAACGAAAGGAACCATCGAGCCGCGCGACAGATGGGAAGAGAGCGGGGGTTGTGGCGCCGGATGAGTTTTCGGCTATGGGACACGCGTCAAGGACCGATCTCACGACTTATTTGCTGTCGACTTCCGACCAGGCGACCCGAAAAAATGTTTCGACGAAACTTCCATACATTTTCCTCGATAAATAATTTTCTTGAACTGTTACTATGGATTATTCCGTCACCAAACGATACGCAGGCCGCGAGAAGGAGTACGTGTTGGACCCCAAGCACTCCTCCGATATTGTTCGGGTTGTCGATCTGGGGCAAAACTCTAGAGAGTGTCGTCAGTGATCCTTTCAAAGAAGCAGGCCACTACGACACGATTCCGTCCAACGTTGTCACGACATGCCTCCGAATCCGACTTGGCATCCTCGCTTGGGTGGGCGATGAGGCGTCACGTGGGCTCACCTGGCAAAAGAAAACGAACGAAACCGAAAACGGCCTCGAGGGCGCCAAGGATCCACCCCGTAGGGTAATACAAAGCTCGACCAAAAAATTGTCTCATGTTCAGTCATCAGATGACGGTGACGTAAGGAGCGTCGCGAGCAATGGGACGGGCCAGGGAAAAGGCGCAGCAATCGCGGCTGCCGCCGACAGGCGTGCGCGCAGAGACGCACTGCATCTTCGGCGAACAGGCAGTGCTCAAAAGGAGGGCGTCTGGAATCCCAGCGCACGGATGGATCGCAAATACCCCGAGTGCGGCGGAAACATCGGTCTCTGCAGCGCCGACTCTCCAGCCCGACGCCACCGTTGCGGGAGCTCACCCCGAGCCACGAGGAACCGCCTGCCGAGACTACCTGAGGGAGGGCGAATATTGGGCGTTGCATGCTTAAGCGCAGGCCGGTGTTCGCGGGTGGCTGCAGGCGGAATTCCCGCCAGAGCATACGAGCCTGGAGGTTGCCGCTCGAGAGAGCGCGGGGGACGCGCAAAACGGAAGGGGTAAAATACACTTCGTCGTCAGGCTGCGGTTCGCTCTGATCAAGGATGGGGTGTCGCAGGACGAATCATCGACTGCCTCGCGACACCGTGCCGGTGTCCTGCGCGTCGTCCACGAAACTCTGGCAACTCCTCAAACAGCAAGGCTTTTCGCACACTCGGATAAGAGAGTCTGTCGTGTAGGGAGAGCGAGAATGAACATTGCTGGGAGTGATAAAACGGTGCTGGAATCGGATATGATGGCACATGAGAAGAGGCTCCCAGCGACGTGACGTGACGCGTACCTGCTGTCGCGAGTCCATGAGACTGAAGGTGGCGATCTCGACAGGGTAAATTCGACAGGGCCGAAGAGCAAGCCACTGAGGTACCGTACGAGCAGTCCAGGGATCGCCGGCGCGTCAGGTACGTTAATGAAGGACCCCTGACCTCTGAAACGCGTGCTTCTTGATGGGTCTTATTTACCTGTCCGGCGAGAAACTGCACGGCCCATCACGGTGGGACGAGGGTAGCGAACTACGGACAAGTGTGGCGGCGGTCAGTGTCTATCAAGCGAGCTCACGAGAACCACACGAGAGACGGATACATTCCCGAGCGGCGGCGCATGATAATGTAACGTTTTAAAGAGCAGGTCATGAGCACCGTAGGCACGTTAAAACGACTACTCGAAATTCCAGACGGGTAAGATCAAGTAACGTAACGATTCAATCGCGTTGAGGAGCTCGAGCTTGATGATTTGTTCAAGTTATCGTGTGTTCTGTTGGAGTGGGGTCTGCCACAAATCCAGTGCGGCGTGTATAGCATGAAGTCATCGATAGTTAATTGGTCTGCGAAGTGAGCAGCTGGTATTGACATCTTGGCATTGAATTGAACGCAGGCTAGAGCGTACTCAGTTAAGCCTGCTACGTTTTCTTGATAGGGCGCTTTGCCGTGGAAAAAGGCGGGAAAATGGGCTGGGTGACTTGATGGGCGACGTACTTACAGGAGCGTTGTACGAGCGGCGGGGGGGACCTCTCAGGGCGGCGAACTGGCGGACGTACGGTGAGGCCGAGGAAAAAGTGACAGTTTTCCCGTGGGAAATTTTTCATGAATGTCGAAAAGGATATCTAAACTGCAAATGCATTTAATACGGAAATAAAAAGTTCTGGGACATTTTTTCAAGGGTCGAGTCGAGGTCTGTGTGGTTTTTAGACGAACGAAAATTTTGTTTAATCGCACTTTTTTTTTTTTTCTAAGCATACGGTACTACACCTTCAGAATGGTCCTCGACTTCAACCTGCATGACGACACGGTCGATCCGACAACGTAACCGCAGAGCGACAACGTTCGATTCCTCGTGGGAGATCTCCACGGGAATAAGGCGGACTCTCCCACGAAAATCGCACTCTCGCGCTTCCACAAGGAGGCTCCCGGTCCACCCATCACGCAGATGATCAAGCTGCGGGAGGATTAAATCTAAGACTGGAACGATACGTGCTAGAGTATCCGCTAAGACGCTCAGGGCTCATTCGGCTGGCGGCATTGGTGCGAGGTTTCTAAAAAGAAGACGATGTTGGTCAGCCATATCTCGATTACGACCTAAATTCGATCACGAGAGGAAGGAGAAGCCGGAGTCAAACCGTCGACGACATCATCACGGTGACGTCTTCGATAAATTGTAACATCAACATGAGAACGTTTAAGTATCACGCGTCGTCCGCGTGTGGGTCGAAACAAGTGGCAAGAGGAGTTCAACGTACTCGTTCGTGGTACGTGAAGGGTTGAAAGTGACGGTGAAGGATATGGGGTCTCAGAAGGACAAACTTCTGCAGCTCCGCGATGGGACGATTCATTTACAACGAGGAGATTGCTGAACTGTGTGTTATATACAGAATGGAACGTCGAGCAGGATGCCAATTTCTCTCATCCCGTTGACGACACGAGCCATCGAACGTTGTCGCTCAATTGGTGGAACGACGATGCAAAGTGGGTGCCTTGTCGACGACTTGATCGACGTCTTCCGCTTCTCAGAGGAAAAGGAAAAAGTCGAGCGGAGTGGCGGAGCGTCGACGTTGGGGCCTCTGTATAGCGATAGAGGGTTTTCGCCACAGCAGCGATCGAACATCAGAGCACCATGGAAGTGGACGAAGTCGGCCACGTCACTGTCAACATTCGCGCATATCGTGGCTGAGTTAGTAGAGATGTTTGGACGGGGTTACCATACTTCATCTCACGAGATTTGGAAAGATCCAATGCGCTGGATATGCTGCTGAGCTTCATCACTTTACTCGAGGTACCGATGACCACAATAGTAGCGTATGCGCAGTTTCAGCCACTTGTGCTCGGAGCGGCCGCGAGCAGGGAGCACAACTTACTCGTCGTATCGCCGTACGGCATTGTTTCACCAAATGTATACGGACTTCGGGATGTTCAGCTGCATGGAACTGCCTTTTCCCCATCATGGTGTTCTTTGGGCATGACAGTGTGTGGATGTCATCCTATCGTCATCTGAGACCGTGGCTGTTTCCTTGCTTGCCCCTCCTCTCTCTCCGCGACTTCTCGACGAAGTTGTCGCTCTCCGCGACATACTCGAAGTCTCTGCTTTTCCATGAGGACGCCACGACATCATACGTTCTCGCGCACTTGGAATTCTCATCGGCGGTGTAAGGCCGAGGCCTGTGTGGATGGATTTGCTGCGGAACTTGGGGTACATGGGTGGGTCGTTGTGGAATTTCAGGGACCACAGGTGGGCCAGCTGATGATGCACGAACCTCTGCGGAACGCATCTCCGTAGATGCCGGACAAGTCCACGTTTAAGCCTCACTGCCAGGAGGGTTGGCAGCGCTCTCTATTCCTGCATGCTGGCCGTGATAAGGCGAGCAATCCTAGGTGACCGATAAGCAAGCTCGCTGGCCGTTACTTGATTCCCCTTGGCAGATTCCGCTGCGAAGATCTCTCGCAACTTGCGTGACGGTCCTTACATCAACTACATCCGCAACGAGGTCAGGGCGATCATATACGCCGAGCCAACGGACTTCGTGGAGCGGCTAGACCGGAATCCATACCTCCTGTGCTTCACTAACGGGGTGCTGGAACTTACTACAATGACCCTGCGCCCTGGACGGCCCGACGACATGCTTTCCAAGCAGATGAGAATTCCCTACACGCCAGACGCCGACACTTGTGCTATGGAAGTGAAGTTGGAGGAAATTTTCCCAGACGAGGTGACCCGGGCCCACTTTAAGCGTTTCCTTGGCTCACTGATGGTGGGGGACAATCGTGACGAGCAAGGATACTTTTGGAAGGGTTCAGGACGGAACGGGAAGGGCTTCCTGATGAAAGTAATCAGAGAGGCATACGGCGACAATGCGGACACCGTTCGTACTGCTTTCTACACTTCGCAGGAGCGGGACAGTGATGTGGCGACGCCAGAAGTTTTGAGAATGCGCGGCATGCGCATCGGTTTGACGAACGAGCTCCAGCGCAACGTCCCTATTGTGGCATCAAAATTCAAGAACATCACAGGCAATGGCGTCTTGAAGGCACGCGCTCTCCACTCTAACGAGTACGTGCAATTTCCCACGTCATTCAAGCTTATTTTGGACACAAACAACGACGTGAAATTTGACGAGCACTGCGAGGGGTTGTGGGACCGCGCTGTCATGTACCCTTTCGTGAGCAAGTTTTGCACGCGGAAAGAGATGGCCGATGAACCTGATCGTCCGCACATGCATCTCGTGGACACCACACTGAACGAGCGTGCCAAGGAGTTTGCGTTAGGATTGATGGCGATTTCGATTAGAGAGTGCGTAGTATACCTGGCAGCAACCAGCAAGGACGAGAGGTGGCCGCCTAGGTCGGAGGAGATGCGAGTCCTGAAGACGGACTCGAAGGTTTCGTCTGATGGTGTGGGTGCCTTTATCGAGGAGCTAAAGAAAAGCGGCGAGCTTGTCAAGTGCAGCGGAGAGGCAGTGCCTGTAAAGGTTCTTCTCGACGAGTACATTGCTTCGACTGGTATGGATAGCTACAAGGCGAAATTATTTGGAGACGAGGCAAAGGCGGTTCTGGGCTGCAGGCTGACTCAGTACAAGTTGAGCGACGGTTCCAGGCCGAATTGTTTTATTGGATGGCGGTATTGCCCTTCGTAAGTAATATTTTAATGAAACGATTTTTCACGTGTCAATCGTCTTAGTTTCCAGATGTGTGTAGACCCAGTGACACTCTGCACACCCCGCCGCGCGGCCCTCGCCGGGTCCGCCAACTCCCACGCACTGCTCGACCCTCCAGCACCTTACTAAATTTACTAAGCTAACTACAGGTTTTGGGTTTTGTCTGCGGGAAATTATGCAAGCCTGTGCATGCACTCTCACTCACATCGAATAAAACCTCCATTTCCAACTGAAAATATCAATTTAGTAGTAAATATAGTTTCCCACGAGAAAACACAGCAAGCCCTCACCCCATCACCACCACCTGGCAGTCCCGCCACTGCTTGGCAGTCCGCGCCCCTCCGCTGCATCCCCGCTGGCCGGCCCCCATGGCCTTTTCCGTGGGAGATGGATTTATTGGTCATTTTGCCGTGGGAAACTACGTTTTCATGACCATTTGTCGTGGGAGACTATATTTACTAAGTTTTTTGGGGGTTCTTTTTTTGGGAAATTCAGACATGTTTTTGGTGGTGCACACCTGAATTAATTTCCTAGGAATAAAACCCAAAACCCATAGTAAACTTAGTAAACGTAGTTTCCCACGGGAAATGACTTAGTCCATCTCCCACATGGCCCTCAACCAGTTGTGTCACCACTTCGACCTCATGGCAGGTGGCTTGAATTTCCTAGAAAAAAAACCATAAACCCATAGTAAACTTAGTAAATTTAGTCGCCCTGGGATGCCAGCATAAGAGTCTACCACCATGGTCACTATAAGGTCACTATAGCTACTCCCGTGGGAAACTAAAATTACATGCAACACTAGTGTCATTGTATCAGGGGGTCGGAGCAATTCTGCTCAGGCTTTCTCCACTAGTGTGTTGCATGACCACGAGGGTGATGGGAGGTGGCTTGAATTTCCTAGAAAAAAAACCAAAAACCCATAGTAAACTTAGTAAATTTAGTCACCCTGGGATGCCAGCATAAGAGTCTACCACCATGGTCACTATAAGGTCACTATAGCTACCTTGTACCACACGGCACCTGTAGCACCTTGACCTCACGGCAGCTGGCTTGAATTTCCTAGAAAAAAAACCAAAAACCCATAGTAAACTTAGTAAATTTAGTCACAGTGGGAGGGTGATAGCCAGGGTGGGGGGATGCCGTGGGTGTCTGGAGACAGTGTTAGGGTTTAGGGTTTAGGGTTTAGGGTTTAGGGTTTAGGGTTTAGGGTTTAGGGTGATACCCCACCCTAGGCCGCGGTCACTATAGGGTCACTATAGGGGTGGCAGATGCCAGCATAAGGCTGGTGCCCTTCTGTGAGCCGCGATGACGGAATGATGACGGAATGATGATGGAAGCTACTTAATTAATTAATTAATTAATTAATTAAGAACATCCATCCATCCATCCATCCATCCCTCCTCCCTCCCTCCCTCCCTCCCTCCCTCCTCCCTCCCTCCCTCCCTCCCTCCCTCCCCCTCCCTCCCTCCCTCCCTCCCTCCCTCCCTCCCTCCCTCCCTCCTCCCTCCCTCCTCCCTCCCTCCCTCCCTCCCTCCCTCCCTCCCTCCCTCCCTCCCTCCCCCCTCCCTCCCTCCCTCCCTCCCTCCCTCCCTCCCTCCCTCCTCCCTCCCTCCCTCCCCCCCTCCCTCCCTCCCTCCCTCCCTCCCTCCCTCCCTCCCTCCCTCCCTCCCTCCCTCCCTCCCTCCCTCCCTCCCTCCCTCCCTCCCTCCCTCCCTCCATGATGAAATTTGGTCGGGTAAATTGCAATAGACTCGCCTTTTGATGACGAACACGCCGATCTAATTTTTGGCAGCCATCGCCCAGGATTTCGCAAGTTATCGCCAGCGGCCTGCCCAGCAGATCTCGCTATTTTTCTGCACATTATGGCGGCACCACGCACGTGATCAGTGTGCCTGCGCCCCCTGCCCTCGTCTAGGTGCTATTAAACGTAGCTATGGAGGTCCCCGCATCGTCTTCAGCTCTTGCCGCCGATTCTATTGATGCCCAGATTGCTGCAAACAAAATCGCCCACGACATTGTCGTCGCCAAGAACGCCGCTAACAAGCGATCCAAGACTTCGGAAGCAACTTCGGAAGCAACTCCGATAGCTGCTGAAACCTCCTTGCCGGACGCCATTTCTTCCTCATTCTACATGCCAGGCCAGCGTTTGAGCCTGGCAGACATCGATACCTTACTCGCCTACAATGACGCCGCTGTGACAAGCGTGCTGAAGCTCCGCAACGACAACGACGCCCCGATTCGCCACCCTAAGAGCGGCCAGGTTATGGAGGCTGCTTCGGATGAATGGCCTCATTGGGATGAGCGCCAGCGTCGGCTTGCCTGTCTTATTTCGTGCTGCCCTGAACTTGTCGAGCTGCCGGCGACGACCATCGCCATCTTGTGTAAGTTAGGGTCTTAGGGGCAGTGCAGCTTGTCTGGACGATGATTACTCTGATGATTACTCTGATGATTACTCTGATGATTACGCATGATTACGCATGATTACGCATGATTACGCATGATTACACCGGTATTACATAGGAAGGAGTGACTATGTACTCCACCCTATGTACTCCAAGAGTACATAGGGTGGCACACTATGTACTCCAAGAGTACATAGTGTGGAGTACATATGATCCGGGATTTCCGAATAGGGGACTGCCGACGCGGTGAGACACGCCCGTATTACATAGGAAGGAGTGACTATGTACTCCACCTATGTACTCCAAGAGTACATAGGGTGGCACACTATGTACTCCAAGAGTACATAGTGTGGAGTACATATGATCCGGGATTTCCGAATAGGGGACTGCCGACGCGGTGAGACACGCCCGTATTACATAGGAAGGAGTGACTATGTACTCCACACTATGTACTCCAAGAGTACATAGGGTGGCACACTATGTACTCCAAGAGTACATAGTGTGGAGTACATATGATCCGGGATTTCCGAATAGGGGACTGCCGACGCGGTGAGACACGCCCGTATTACATAGGAAGGAGTGACTACCTATGTAATCCACACTATGTACTCCAAGAGTACATAGGGTGGCACACTATGTACTCCAAGAGTACATAGTGTGGAGTACATATGATCCGGGATTTCCGAATAGGGGACTGCCGAACTCGAGGCCCCCAGAGTACTAACTAGGCTGACTATGTACTCGAGTCACGACGCAGTGAGATACGCCAAGCCGCCCGAAGCAGATCTCTGCATGCGCCACGTGTAACGAGGGTTCTGCTTGCGAATTCGAATTGCGATGAGCCGTTGCAGACGCGCCGCCTAGATGTTTGAATTTCATCAACGAGCCTTGAACGAGCTGGTAAAGTTTGCCTGCCCTTGCATCACCTTGCGCTGGCTATGCCGATTGCAGTCCAGCCGACTGATAGTGGTGCAAGAATAAGCGCCCCCCTAAACCCGCATGCTCACGATGCTTGAAGAAAAAAAAGCAAAAGGCGCACTAGGATGCATGACAAGCCCTTTTGGAGCCCCAGTTTAGCATGATTCGGTCATCCGTTTCCAGCCATCGGCAGCGCCAACTCCGATACAGCTTACTATGGCGTAGTCGGTAGCCAGCTACACCGCTTTTCTTGCCTTTGTTACTACATGCAAACTTCAATTCGTTACATCGTGCGCCTGCGGCATATTTAAGAAAGCGGCTGCAAGCGCACCTTGCTGAGCCAGGTACACAATGTCTTCAGTCAGCGACCGCGTATGCATGCCACGTTTAGTCGCATCGAGTCGCGTAGACAATTCGTTCCGGATTAAATTGTTCACCGTTCAATTGCTCAGCGCTGCCTGAATGCAGCGCGCTTTATTACTGATTCTGTCCTCTTTGCATGCATTGCAGTGGATTGTATGTTATTTTCACGTTGTCCATCTTTCCACTCGCTTTCATTGTTTACCAGATACCAAAAGTCTCCCACGAGGTAGGCGACACTTCAATCTCGCTTATTTTACACCTGGCACACCTGGGCTTCTCTGTATGTGCCGATGCCCATCGTAAGTTGTTGAACGTTTTTTGCCCTCCATGGTTTCCAATTTTACTAGGAGTTCTTAGGAGCTCTCTCTCCATTGACTTCTCTGTCTCTTTTGCTTTGGCCATGCCATGTTAGGGTAATGTCTTCCTTGCTGCCATGCTAGCGGGCCCACATGCTTGTTCCTTGTCAAAGTAGGGAGGCTCGCGGGGTAGGTGGCTGGTCATGCTTGTACCTTATCAAGGGAGGGGCCCACGTAGGGTAGGTTGGTGGGCATGCGTGTACCTTGTCAAGGGAGGGATTCACGTATGGTAGGTGGGTGCACGAGCTTGGTCCTTGTCAAGAGGCACATACGTAGGGTAGGTGAGTGCACGTGCTTGTTACTGGTCAGGGGAGGCATGGATGTGGGGTAGGCATGTGCACGTGCTTATTCCTTGTCAAGGGAGGGACGCACGTAGTGTAGGTGAGTTCATGTGCTTGTTCCTTGTCAAAGGAGGGGTGCACACAGGGTGGGTGGGTGCACGTGCTCGTTCCTTGTCAAGGGAGGCATGCATGTGGGGTAGGCATGTGCACGTGCTTGTTTCATGTCAAGGGAGGGATGCAGGTAGGGTAGGTGGGTGGGCTTGCTTGTTCCTTGTCAAGGGAGGGATGCACGTGCGGTAGATGAGTGCACATGCTTGTTCCTTGTCAAAGGAGGGGGGCATGTGGAGTAGGAATGTGCACATGGTTGTTCCATGTCAAGGGAGGGATGCAGGTAGGGTAGGTGGGTGGGCATGCTTGTACCTTATCAAGGGAGGGGCGGACATCGGGTAGGTGGGTGCACGTGCTTGGTCCTTGCCAAGGGAGGGATTCACGTACGGTAGGTGAGTGCACATGCTTGTTCCTTGTCGAAGGAGGGGGGCACTTAGGGTAGGTGGGTGCACGTGCTTGTTGCTTGTCAAGAGGCACGTACATAGGGTTGGTGGGTGCACGTGCTTGTTCCATGTCACAGGAGGGATGCACGTAGGGTAGGTGGGTGCACGTGCTTGTTACTGGTCAGGGGAGGCATGGATGTGGGGTAGGCATGTGCACGTGCCTATTCCTTGTCAAGGGAGGGACGCGCGTAGTGTAGGTGAGTTCACGTGCTTGTTCCTTGTCAAAGGAGGGGTGCACACAGGGTGGGTGGGTGCACGTGCTCGTTCGATTCTTGTCAAGGGAGGCATGCATGTGGGGTAGGCACGTGCACGTGCTTGTTCCTTGTCAAAGGAGGGGTGCACATAGGGTAGGTGGGTGCACGTGCCCGTTCGATTCTTGTCAAGGGAGGCATGCATGGGGTGGGGCATGTGCACGTGCTTGTTCCTTGTCAAGGGAGGGACACAACAGGGTATGTGGGTGGTTTTGCTGGTTCCTCGCCATGGGAGGGACGTAATAGGGTAGGTGAGTGCACGCATCATTTTTTTCCTTATTCTCAGCCCATCAACTAGAACTTTCAGCTGCCAGTCCTCACTACTCTACGACCGTAACTGCATTCGGGTTCATGTTAAATACGTTGCGTTTTTCTTGGACGGCATGGAAGATGCTGTCATTTTCAAGAGAGGGATGCACGTACGTATTGGTGGTGGTGCACGCATCGTCCCTTTTCTTACTAGTTGCCTGTGTACTAGAAATTTCAACTGCTATTCCTCGCTACCGTATGGCCGTAACTGCATTCGGGGCATTTTGCGTTTTCTATGAGTGCGTGACAGTTGCTGTCTTACTTGGACAAAGGCGGAATGAACTGCAGGCAATCCGGAATGATTAAGACGGGAAGTTGGTCAACTCGCACCAAAAGCGGAGCCGCCATATGGACGGCGGTACCTTTCAAATCAACATGGGCGATTACCCCTGGCCGAGCGGACTTGAGGGTGACAACAGCTTCAAGACGCCACCCTCATCGGCCAAGGTTCTACTGCCGTAACGGCTTGATTTATTACCTAAGATGTTCCGTGAACTTCATGTGCGTCATCTCCACGATTTCATCATGAAGCCCACGTTGACAACATCGGATGGAAGTGATTCGTGCAATTGATTATTAATGACTTCTTAAACATTTTAATGAAAACAAAAGAGACCGCCATGAGCTAGGTGAGCAAGCTTTTATCGTGTTTCAAGGCCAACGGCTCTCTACCAACGGCCAGATCCGGCAACGGCCTCTAAACAGTTTTAGCCGTCAAGTTTTACTTCAGATATTGCCTGTTGCAAACCCGTCCGCAATCACAGATCTGCTAGGAGAACCTAGACGCAAAAATCCGTCGTCAAGGTACTCAGCACACCGTCAAGGTATGGGCCGCAACAATTAGGCCATATCTTCCGTAATACTCGTACACTAGAAGCCTAATCAACCTTATTACGATCACATCACCCAGCTCTATTTCACCTAGCATCAGCGGCTCCCCTTCCGTATCACTATAAAGAAACTATGTTCAGAGAACCCCGATTCAAAAATGCATCTTGAAAAGCAACATATCATGCAAGCCACATAAAATGCAAGTTGGCGATGCCATGGTAACCGGAGACGTCCGTCCTATAGTCAGCAAAATTGGTGCGAGAGGTCCCCAGTTCGATTCCGGTCGGATTCATTTGCAGATCGCGTTTTCCGCGTTTTCCGCGGCCCGGCACTGAACGCAAAGGTTTTCACCTTTGCGGAGTGCCTGATCAGAATATCATGCAAGCCACTCACCATAGCCGGGGTCAATGCATTTTAGAATTCGGGGCCATAACCCGGACAGGCTGCGTTGTAGGCATGGGTTACTATTATTACTGGGGCATAACCGGCCCCGTAACCACCGCAGTAGCCAGGGTTAACTACTGGGCCGTAACTACTGCAGGTTACGGGACGGTTGACGGACCCGTAACCAGGCCAGTAGCCAGGCCCGGTTATCAGAACTGGTCCCGTAACCATGCCGGTAACCCATCCCGGTTCTCAGAACTGGTCCCGTAACCATGGCAGTTTACCGCCCGGTAACTTCTACTTGGGCCGTAACCATGACCGTAACCCAGATAGGTTACGGGCATGGTTACGGCTCCGGTAAAAGTTACCGCCCAGTAAACGTTCCGGTAACTATTACCGCCCGGTAACCATTACCGGCCGGTATTTAGTCTGTCGCGTTTAAGGTTACCGGCCGGTAACCTGGCCGGTAACCTGAAACGTACATGGTTACTGGCCAGTAACCGCCCCGGTAACCTCAACCGGGGCGTTTACGCCCCGTAAAATTAACTCCTAGTGTATGTGCGCATGGTGGCCCGACAAAGAGCTGAAAAACACTGGGGATAATTTCATGTACAAATTAAGCGCTCATGCGCAGTACAGGGATTGCCGTGTTTGCTAGTATGCTAAGGTGTGCACCACGGTCTACGGGCGCTGCCCCCGAGTGTAGAATAGAACTACTGTACTTAATTAATTAATAAGCACGTGACTGCGTACCACGCGCCAATACAGAGGATCATGTGGGTGCCAATACAGAGTAAAGGAATTCCTTCAACCCTAGATACACAACGAGGAGGGAGGGCGCCCTAGTTCTCTTACTCAGGCCACAAGTGGGCAGGCGGCAGAGCGCTCTCTCGACTGCATGGTGCCGGGGCGCAACACTGTGGATCGATGCAATTGATACAACGTACCATGCAGTACCATAGGTATAGTAGGCTGACGCATAGCGTATGCTACAAAGGTGAGGTGGGCTCAAGACGTCGGCTAAGGCGCAAGCTGATGGTGCTTGTAGAATAAAAGTCCGTGAAAAAATTGCTTGGAGTTGGAGTTGGACTTCGGAGTTGGAAAGAGGCATGGCGAAATTAAATGCGAGGCATACCTCCAGCGGTATCGGTGATTTCAATGGTAGGCATTGGTGGTACTGCACGACGGTATATTGGACAGCTATAATAGAATTCCCGGTCTGGGAAGCGGATTTTACATCTCACGATCCATTTCTGGCCTTACTTTGCTTTGCATGCATCACCACAAAACATCAAATTTATTATTACAATATGTGTGCTAGCTCTATATACGGTGGAATAACACAGACATGTCTACCAGATGGCAACACGGCCATCTGTATGCTAGGGTGAGCACACTATGTGAATATGCAGGGCCAGCCCTGACAGCAGCTGTGCCCCTGCTCTACCCCTTTTGCCAGGGTGGGTGGGTGGGTGGGAGGCAAAAGAATTAACAACCTGCTTCCCTAGAATGGAAGCCCACCTTTTATAGCAACCACCTGTCCAGCCAACCTGGGTGCCCCTGCTTTACCCACATCTCCTTACATGGCTAACAGCCGAAAAAAAATTACGTAGGACATGCATAAAAGAAAACTTAAACTATACCTACAGTAGCTATGGGGGTACTTTGTCCCAACCCAGGTTCACCCTCGGGTTCACCCATTTCCCCCCTGACCTCCCACTGTCACAAGGGTGAGGTCAGTTGATAGCTATAGCTAAAAGACGAGAGCTGAAAACTGGAAGACGTCAAAACTCGACGCCAGTCCGAAGTGGCGCGCCGAAAAGCCGCTGCCAGGGTCAAAACCCAGGGCCTGAGCCCAGAGGGCAGGCGGGATGTCTCGCCCCAGGAGGCTGCGGTGGAGGCCTATTATGTAGCGCGTGACCGAGTCAGGGCCGAAGCCCACCGGCCGCGCAGCTGAATGGCCTCCGGCGACTAGCCAGCGATGGCGTCGTGCGTCGCCCCCCCATGCCTGAGGCAGCCTGTGAAAGGAAAACATATCCCCGGGATGCCCATGCGGGCCTGCACAGCCTGCCACTGCTGCCTAGCCTGGCTGTACGTTAAAACCCCGAAAAAGAAGTGCATCCGGGGGCTGGCCAGCCGTCAGGCGTCGCAGCTAGGAGCCACAAAGGAAAGTGGATCCCGGACGAGGACGTGCTGGGCCGCCAGCCCCCTGCGCAGTCTTGGGGTTGCGCAGCACAAGGGCACCGACCGTGGGCCCTGGCTCGAGAAGGGGGTGGCCAGGATGAGCCACATATGATTCCCGAACCCGCAGCCCTAGCGCCTCGCTAATGCGTAAATACTGCTGGAAAGCAATAATAATTAATCAACGCACTCTTAAATGCACCTGTTGACGTGAAACTAGTGAACAGGGCAGTGAAATAGCAAAGGCGCCAGGGCATAGGCGGACTCAGGGCTGACATGAGCCGGAACAAGCCGCTGCCAACCTGCTAGCAGGCGGTCCGCCAGTACCCAATTCCGAACAATGTCGGGGTAGTGCAGGTGCAGACAGGCCTTGGCGTACGTGCTGGCGTAAGATACGCCCCCGCCCACCTCTGGCATGGTAGACAGCAGAAATCCACTCACAGAAAATGGCTTCCGTGTCAGCTGGGTCGACGGCCGGGCCAGGTGGCGCCCACGCCACGTAGACAGCCGCCGCGCGCCGGTACGCTGGCAATTAGGTAGACACAGGGTTGACTGTGCCCTCCAACAAAAGTGCCAAGTCCGGATCGAGGGCGTCGCGCCCCATCAGGCCCAGGGTTGGGATGCACGTCACCGGCACACCGGGTCAAGTCAGGAATCCAAGCGCCACGCCGACTGGCCTTGTCAGCTGGGTTGTGCATGCGGTCGGTAGCCATGCACCCAGACCCAGTGGCTCTGCATGTCGCCAGCCAGTGACAGAGCACAGTAGCGCCGAACCAGCTGCATGGTTGAGGCGGTAGGAATTAGACAAAGGAAAGTGGATCCCGGACGAGGACGTGCTGGGCCGCCGGCCCCCTGCGCAGTCTTGGGGTTGCGCAGCACAAGGGCACCGACCGTGGGCCCTGGCTCGAGAAGGGGGTGGCCAGGATGAGCCACATGATTCCCGAACCCGCAGCCCTAGCGCCTCGCTAATGCGTAAATACTGCTGGAAAGCAATAATAATTAATCAACGCACCTGTCGACGTGAAACTAGTGAACAGGGCAGTGAAATAGCAAAGGCGCCAGGGCATAGGCGGACTCAGGGCTGACATGAGCCGGAACAAGCCGCTGCCAACCTGCTACTGAGCAGGCGGTCCGCCAGTACCCAATTCCGAACAATGTCGGCCGGGGTAGTACAGGTGCAGACAGGCCTTGGCGTGCTGGCGTAAGATACGCCCCCGCCCACCTCTGGCATGGTAGACAGCAGAAATCCACTCACAGAAAATGGCTTCCGTGTCAGCTGGGTCGACGGCCGGGCCAGGTGGCACCCACGCCACGTAGACAGCCGCCGCGCGCCGATACGCTGGCAATTAGTAGGTAGACACAGGGTTGACTGTGCCCTCCAACAAAAGTGCCAAGTCCCGATCGAGGGCGTCGCGCCCCATCAGGCCCAGGGTTGGGATGCACGTCACCACAGCGGGTCAAGTCAGGAATCCAAGCGCCACGCCGACTGGCCTTGTCAGCTGGGTTGTGCGGTCGGTAGCCGCCATGCACCCAGACCCAGTGGCTCTGCACTGATGTCGCCAGCCAGTGACAGAGCACAGTAGCGCCGAACCAGCTGCATGGTTGAGGCGGTATAGGAAGACGACCGCCCTCAGCTAGATGACAATTACACCCCCACCATGCACAGCACGTACTAGAGTCCACGAGCCGGACGACTCGCTTACCTCGACACGCCTTGGTCCGGCACGACCACTCGACCCCCTGCGTCACAGCAATCGCCTCCTTGACGTTGATGTGGTTAGGCTGCCCCCGCCACCTGTAGGACAGTGCCGTACGCCAGTGGCCACCGTCCAGCAGGCTGTAGTCCCCCTCCTCCATGCTGCGCTCCAGGTCCCAGTCCTCCCCAGACGTTAAGGCTGTCGTCCGCCATCCCCCCGCGCGCTTCGCGCCGGGTCGCAAGCCGGGCACAATCGGCCCCAGGCAGGTCCCTGTAGACCACCCCACCGCCGGAACTGCTCGCATCACTTGCGACGACCCGGTCAGAAAGGGGGCGGGCCCTGGCAGCCCTCAAAAAGGGGGCCAGGTCGATCGCCGCCTGAAGCTCCTGGCGGGCCCCCACAGGGAGGCGCCAGCGGCGCCCAGGCAGGGAGGCGTTCATGGCTGCTAGCAGTCGATACGTCTTGCAGACCACACCGAGAGCATAGGGCGGCACAGCAGTCTGATGCATCCACACCCGCTTCCTAAGCACAGAACTAAGTTCGCGGGAGTATGTAAACCCGCGATCCAAGATTCTATGAGTAGCAGCGATAACCGCCACCGTACACGCTCAGGAACAGGCACCATGCACATCGCCATCTCTTTGGTGAATGACACCCACCGACTGCACACCAGTCTGCTCAGCTGTCGCCCGTACCACCTTGTCAGACTTCTGCACCAGCCCAACAGCGGCGTAGGCAGCCTGAACACGTGATCTAGCTGCTGATTCACCCCATCCACCGACGCACAGGCCGGGCCCACTTCAAATGTTCCGCCGTCCAAGCCAAGTGTGTGACACTTTTTCGCTATTTTTGCAAAAAAAAAAAAAAAATTCGCACGAGTTCGCGTGATTTTCGCGTGATTTTCGCAAAATTTTCACACATTTTTGCACGATTTCGCACGATTTCGCACAATTTTGCATGATTTCGCACGATTTCGCATGGATTTCAACCAAGGGTCGTTTTGGGGAGTGACGTTTGACAAAATTTCGCATGAATTCACACACGTTGTGCACATCAAACTTTTTTACCGTCGACATTTTTCACATGAAATTTTGCACGATTTCAGCAAATTTCGCACAAATTCGCACGATTTCAGCAAATTTCACACGATTTCAGCAAATTTCGCACAATTTCGCACGATTTCGCACGACGAATCACTCTGCAGAGTGACGATCGTCGAAAAAGTAAAAAAAACGACAAAAAGTGTCACACTTTTCGGAACATTTGAAGTGGGCCCGGCCCACAGTGGGTGAAATTGAGGTCATCGATCGTCACAGCATGCATACCTTCCAGATCCTGCCGAGATTCGAAGCACGGCGAGGGCGCCAAGGGCGCAGCAGGGTCCTCCTCCAGCCTCAGCCGGACAGTCTCCCCCGCCTCGTTGGCCTCCGCCACCAGGATCAGCGTTGTCATGTCGATGCTCAGCCCACGACTAGCCTCCAACGGGGGCTTGGGGCCACAGCGGTACAACAGTTTCCCATTGGCCAGCACAACATCCACGGCCACACCTGTTGTCTTTTATGGCTCGCAGTCACATTGGTGGGTAACCTATAACAACCTGTGTTGATTGGTGCATTAACCAACTGGTGGTAATTCATACAAGTTTGTGTTCACCCATCTTGTCTGTGTTAATTGGTGTTGGTATTTGATGAGCTGATGTGGGATATGTGTTGATCTGGTATTGTGACTAATCGAGTGGGCGGAAGTCTGTCAGTGATCGGAAGTTGAGTACTTTCGGTTGTGGCCGATGTGTGTGGCGCCGCGCCGGTACTTGTGCAGTTTTACTACTTGCGGTGGTATCGCTCTATTTCTGGGTACTTTGTGGTGTCGCGTTGATAGCTTCAGTTCGCGGTATGTGTGTCTTGTGGTTGAGCTGATGCGTTGCGGTGATGATCCACAAAGGCAGCCGTCATTACATTTTGGGGCGCAATCACCATGTGAGCGCGCGCACCTACGGGCCTAAGGGCTGCGGGCTATGGATCTGAGCACAATACCCACTACCATCATCTTCGAGGATCTTCGCCAACTCCTTAAGCTTGTAATTGATGCTTTATTTAACATGTACTAGGTTGGGGTTCTCGTTTTAGCTGCATAAAAGCGTCAGTTGACCATGGCGGCATTTGTCCAAGAGAAAATGATGCGGAATTTCTAACGGAATTGTACACTTTCTAGCGGTAATGTAAACGGAAGTGACGAAGGAAATGTCCTCTGCTATATCTTGGCGAGCTACTCCTGATTGGCTGCTTGAAGCTGCGACAATTCGATCTGAAACGGAGCTCGGTAGGCGATGTGCCTGGAATTTCGGGTCGTCTCGACTGACCGACTGAATTGCGCCAGAATCTCTCTCTGTGCGCTTGTCCTTTAAGAATGCTAATGGATTTATTATGATAGCCGTGTCGATTGAGTTTGCAATAGATTCCGTAACTGTGCGCTGTGTATCCCAAACGAAATAGACTGAGATGATCTCTTGTGGGTCATGCTCGTCATGCTGATTGTCGGAATGCAGTTTTCTTGGGTCGTTACTTGCTGCATGCAGTATGCTAGCTATTTCTCTGCGTCAACTGGGCACTATTGTCTTGTCTCGAGACGTTGTGGTTGCCTACGGGCAAGTCTTTGTGCAGGAAACGTAGGCTCTGTGTGTGTTACAAAAGTCTGTTATTTGACGTTATCTGCGCTTCTTCTGCGCCGAAATTGCTAGTTCTCCGGAGCAAGTCCATGACGACTTGCAATGTATAATTTGTTCTTTTGATTCGGCTGGTGGCTTCCTTCTCAGCCTGGGTGCTAAGCGTACTCAAATAAAGTTTATGCATGTGATGAAAGTTGCATGTACCGAGAAGAGGCTTGCTTCATCTTGTTCCTTGTCCGCAGCACCATGAGCTATGTGCTACCGGCTTTGGGACGCTTGCGCCAACTGAGGGCCACTGAGTGTGCCTGCTCTTAGTGTTCTTTTCTCCATTTCAGCCATGTCAAGAACAGTGTACTGGCTGCGCTGTTCAGCGTTCTCCCAGGTAACGGTTGCATTTTATACCACATGCGCATGCGCAGTGTTGGGCTGTGCCCTGCTGAGACAGAGAGTTGGGATACCAGTGGTGATGATGATTGTGAGAGGCATTTTCAGTAACCCGTGTGTGACTGGGTATGGTGGTCTGGCTGAACCAGCCGTGGTGCATCCTGCCCATTGGGGCAATATTGGTGCAGTGGAATCCGAGAACGAAACTGTATCACTGAGTCGAGTGAGCCTTGTGTTATCGGGGAGTATGTGTGACGCTCTACTTGGACATGCCATGTGGTGATTATTTAGAATTTGTGAATGAATGAGTGGCTGTCACACTTGTCGCTTGGCGTTTGTTGGATGATGCGTGGTGCCTCTGTGTGGCATGCTAATGTTTGTGGCTGCCGGTTATGGTTGGGCAGCTGGGATGAAGGCAGTTGTTTATGAGCGGACAGTGATGAGATGTCCCACGCTGTTTTCTATGTGTCAATGACTGGAGGCTTACTTGGACTAAGGGTCTGTGTCCTTTATAAACCTGGGAAGGGGGCGTGTTTTCTCTAACGACTTCCTCCGATGGGTTCTCTCTGTTTTTTCATCTGTGGTTTTTCATCTGTTTTTTGTGGCTAGGGTTGCTCCGTGCTGTCTATGAGTTGATGATAGAGTTTGCCTCTACATCTGACGAAGTTGCAAGGCGGTGTCTAAGCTGAGATTGCACATTTGAATGGGTTGTGGGATGGTGACCCGCTAAGCAAGGTTGCAGTGGCTAGTCTTGTGTATGGCGTTTCTTTCAGGCAGTGCGTATCATGTGGAGGTTCCATTTGGCTTGAGCGTGTCCGTTTAGCTAGCGCACCCGAATGCAGCTGTGGCATGCCTTAGGCATGAAGGAGACTGGGGGTCTCTGCCCTTTCTCCTGTTGTGCACGCACAGGGATTAAAAGCACTTCGGTGCTCCGTGACTCCCCAACGAGAGCACGAGTTTAATTAATTAATTAATTAATGTGGCTTGATGTGGACAGGATGTGCGTTGTTCATTCATGTGATAGCTTACAGGCCTGTTAGATGTGCCTGACAGGGGCTGGCAGAGCTGGCCTGACAGTGGCATTATCCCGTGTCTTCTTGCTTTGAGCTCTGTCCATGCGCCGACTATTTCTGTAGATGTGGGAGGAGGCAACAGTATAGCAGACTAAGGGCCCATTTGTGCATAGTCTGGGTCAGGTTGCCTCTGCTGCATGGATTGGAGCGGGAATAGCCTAAAATGCCATGGTTGTAATTTGTGTGCCTGAGCTTCCATGGAGTTGAATTCTGATGTGAATGGCCTGTGCTGTGGCATGATGTTGAGTCATTGGCGGCACCTTTTGATTGTGCCAGTGCAGACCTCTAGAAGGGAACTTGGTGAGTGTGCTCTGGATATGTTTGGGGTTGAAGGTCAGATGGTGCGTGCCGATTTAAGGTCAAGGTGCGTGCCGGTTGATGGCGTTCACTGCGGACTTGCATGCTCATGTTGAAGGGGGCATGTTAGGTCTGACCCACCGAGACTTAGTCCCTTCTCGGTTGCCCAGGCAGCAGCTCGGTCCATGGAGAGATCGCTCGCGGGTGTGCACAGAAAGGGGGCATCCCGCTGGAGCTTGCATGTAGGAGGGTCCCGCCTGGGGCAAAGGGAGCTGTGAGCGGGGGAAGCTACCCTTGGGAACGAGGAAGAAATGGGAGCTTGGAATTGAGTACACTAAAAGGGGGCCCACCACAGACAAAGTTGTCCCACTTAGTATCCGGACGCTTGGTGGGGCATGGGTGGCAGATTGAGATCGGTGTCTGATTCATCACACAGTACCTCTCTGGGCGTGCAGCTAATCTCTGTGGTATTGTTCCCTAAGGTGCCGGTGCTGTGAGTGACAACGTTTTGGGTACCAGCGATCAGGTGGGGTTACTAGTGCAGGTACCGATTTGGCGGTGGTAACTGCAGTCAGGTGTTGCTTGTGTGAACTTGCTGTGTCTCCTCTCCGCCAACGACCTTTTCTTCTAAACCAACCCATCGTGGTGCGTTAGCTCCGTGGCGTGTCACTTCACGCGTCCTTATGCTCGTGTTGGTCGGTCAAACGCACATTTTACTCCTTAATAAAAGGAAAGCGTTGGGAATTGTACTGTTTTGCGGGCGTAGAAGTACCTCATGCGCGTTTGGTAACAACTCGGGTTTTGCGCAGTTGGTATTGTTCTGGAACGGTGGCTGTGACCATGACACTGGTTTGGGTTGTTCAGAGATGGGAGCTAGCAGACAGATACTTGGTCTGGTGATGAACGGATCTGCACCCGTGGTGTACATGCCCCGATATATTTATGTTGCCAAGCAGTGGGTCTGTGGTGCGGGACCAATGGGGAGCATGAGTGGAGTCATGCGCGCGCCCTGGTCGTTGTGTTCAGGCTCAATAATGCTTGACAACAGCAGAGCTGAACGTGTGTGCCTAGCCTGGGAAGTTCAGCTCCAGCAGCACCATGGGGAGACGGTGGCCCTGACACACTCCCCGCGACAGATGGTGAACAGGACATAGGCTGATGCCTGATGTTGAGGAGGGGGAAACCCTGCTTGGAAGCTGACTTGGGTGGTGAGAGTAGGACTAGCTACCCTACTTGCCACTTCTGCTGGATGAGGGGTTGCCCAAATCCGGGGGCAGTACGGCTAGAGTACCTAGGCATTTCGGGGGTTGCCCCACTTGCTGATGGTAATGCGAGCAGTCTGCGAGGCTCATACTTGCCCGGTATGAAGCGACTGCTGGGGTCTTGCGGACCAGAGGTGCTGTGACACCTACTGAAGGCAAGGGAGCGCGGGGTCCGGTAGTGCTCGGGCACTAGCCGATGGCGCTCAATCGCGGGCTGGTGGTGCAAGGTGCATCAACCACAGGCGAGGATACACGCTTTGGAGAGACGTGTTGATGATGAGGCGGAAGGAGATGACGCCTGGGATTTTACACCGCGGGCCGGCAGTGCGTGGTGCATGCCGCAGGCGGGGTATGCTTGTTGTGGGCACTGGATGTGCTTAGATGCACGGGAATGTAGATGTGTCGAGGGTCTTCCGCAGCATGATGGTTTTATGAGCGAAGCACCTTGTGAGGATGGGTATGTGGGCATAGGATCAGTGTTGCATGATGCATGTGAATTATGCACACAGTTTTGAGTTGTCTCATTCAGTGATGGTCCTTGTTGCATATGATGTGGTGCTGTGAGCTGTGAGATGATCGTAAATAGTTTTGACATAGGCATCCAAACGTGCAAACGAGTGAATTGGCTGAAATCACCCCATTGATATGCATCAATATGTGACATTTCCTATAAGAGTGAGGCTATGTGAGCAGGTCTGAGTTTAACGGGAATATGGTGGGCAGTTTGCCCTACACTTTGTTGTGGCCTGAGTAGATGGTGTGGTGTATACTTGGGGGCCGCGATGAATGTTATGTGGACAAAGCATGGATGCTGGTGAGAGCATGTCATTGGAGTTAGATGTCCTTGTGAGTGGTGTCTACTTTATGGGAGTGAGGGAATGTGTTCTGTGACCGTATGGCTTGTTGATAGTCAGTGTGAACCACTTGCAGTGTATGCCTTGGTGTTGGGGAGGCCGCAGGCAAGGGCATGGGCCAGGAAGGCCTTGGGCGTGTGTGCCGGTAATATCAAGCCTACTGGAATAATGTGGCACTGAAAATCTGATTGCTGAACAGGTCTGAGTACCTGAGTTCTTGATCCATTTCTTGCTTCTCTCTTGATGGTCAGTGCCGTGGTATTGACCCCACGGGTCCGTGTCAGCTCATGTTCGTTTTATTCGGGTACGTGGGAAGTCGGGTACTTTGGTCCAGGAAGGATCATCTGGTGGGCAGTGGGCAAATGACTCACCTGGTTGACCTGGCAAAGCCGCAAAGGTGGCTGTGTGATTCCTAGTGCCTGGCGTAAAGTGATTGAGTGTACTTGATGAGGTCAGTGGCACAGATGGTCTTGGTGGACCAGTCTTGTATTCTCGCTTGCTTACATGACTTTCTAGCACATGCTGATAATATGAGCAGGGCATCAATGGGCGCCTGATAACGGGGTTGGCACTCCCCTAGTACATAATGTTCTGGCTCGTATTATTTTGTGTGGTGTGTGCAGATGATCTGTGCAATGTTGAGGCTGAGTATGCTGATGTGTGGTGGTGGCAGATCCATGTTGGATAATCGTCAATGCGTATGCATATATGATTTCTGGCCTGCGCTGGTTGTCTCCTTGATACATTTAGTGATGTGTAGTTGACAAGTGATACCGTTATAGCCAAGTGATGTTGATTTTGGTTATCTTGGTTGTCTCATTGATTCTCGCTTATTGTCTTTGTTTGGTATGCATGGTTGTGACCAACAGTGTTTATTTGTGGGTCTTGGTTTTGCTTGAGGAGTTAATGGTGTGTCATGTGACAGTTACATAATGTTATGTCGAGAGGTGATGACGAGTAGTTGTTGTGAAATGGCATCAGTTGTGGGTGCGGACAGGCTAAGTGTGGTTCTGATTGAAAATCACATGGGGATGTGACTGCTCGGGAAAAATGGGCTGGTGTTGTCTTTTATGGCTCGCAGTCACATTGGTGGGTAACCTATAACAACCTGTGTTGATTGGTGCATTAACCAACTGGTGGTAATTCATACAAGTTTGTGTTCACCCATCTTGTCTGTGTTGATTGGTGTTGGTATTTGATGAGCTGATGTGGGCTATGTGTTGATCTGGTATTGTGACTAATCGAGTGGGCGGAAGTCTGTCAGTGAACGGAAGTTGAGTACTTTCGGTTGTGGCCGATGTGTGTGGCGCCGCGCCGGTACTTGTGCAGTTTTACTACTTGCGGTGGTATCGCTCTATTTCTGGGTACTTTGTGGTGTCGCGTTGATAACTTCAGTTCGCGGTATGTGTGTCTTGTGGTTGAGCTGATGCGTTGCGGTGATGATCCACAAAGGCAGCCGTCATTACATTTTGGGGCGCAATCACCATGTGAGCGCGCGCACCTACGGGCCTAAGGGCTGCGGGCTATGGATCTGAGCACAATACCCACTACCATCATCTTCGAGGATCTTCGCCAACTCCTTAAGCTTGTAATTGATGCTTTATTTAACAACACCTTCCGATTTGCCCCACTCAGGCCCACCAGATCCGACCACACCGCGGCATCCAGACACATTACCGCCGCATCCAAACGGGCAGGCGGAGTGTGTTGCAGTATACGAATCCAAATCTGATACGCCCCCAAAAACATCCTCCCCAGCGCGCGTGGGCAAATCGCAAATCACGCCAAGGTGTGCTAAAAAAGCGGGCAGAGGATCTGGTATATAGTGGCATGTTGCCACGACGGTTGTCCACAATCAGCCGTATACAGCCGTCGCGGGGCTTTCCGACCCCAAAAGTACCGTTCACCATAGGCGGCTCCTCCTCAAAAAATCCACCCAAAATCCCCCTCTCCACACACACCGAGCAAAACCGCGTGAACTCCTCCATGGCAGCTACACCCCCGCGAGAGCCGCATGGACTTCTGCAAGATATCCGCTCTGCTGGGCTAATGCAGCGTCCGCACCATCTTATACTCTCATCATTCAAAATTGCTCCCCAAGAGGGGGGTAGTATAAGTTCAGCACATCCACTTGGCCACCTTTCCCCGGACCATGCAGGCAAGGCCAATTAAGCGTGCGGCTACTAACGGTTCGTAAGGGGCTCCTTCAGCATATTCACCCCCATCCACTATACAGATCCTGCCATTGCCGCTACTACGGAACCACCGTTCCGGCCGGCGGACAAAGGACCTGCAAGCATCATGGATCCCATCTAGGGCCGCCTGCTGCAGAGGCCCGGCGGGCACACGGGCTGAATTTACAGCAGGCGGGTCTCGCCCCCCCCCCCCCCATCCAGTTTAACGCCCTGACCGCTTCACTTGACAGTCTAGTGTGCGAGCATTAAAAGCCCGACTCATCCTATCGCGCCTACGGCCTGAGCGTACCTAGCTGCTGCCACCAGTCACGAGCTGGAAGCGGCGCTGGAAGAGGCAGCGGAAGGAGGCACCGCTCCCTCACTTGTTGTTGTTAATTGGACGGGCCGCCCTGCATGCCTCTTCTTAATTGCCGGGGCCCTTGCTCCAGCTTGTCGGCTGAAGCTTCCCCATGCTCATCGCAGCCCGGACCGCCCGGGAGACGCCAGCATCGCCCCACCCTCCTGGACTGATGGCAGCATTGCCGAAGGAGTGCCCTTCCAGCGCCCGTCGACCCCACATGATTCCACCAACTGGCACGCCGTGATCAGCTTCGCCAGGTACTCGGCCGGCTGCTGCCAGCTCCAGAATCACTTGAATCGGAGCGTGGCGTGGCCCAGTATAGCCAACTTCCGTGACCATCGTGTCGGCCAGAATGCCTGCCATCTGCAGGACCAACATTCGCCTCTCCCCGCTGGCTGTGCTGCCGCACATCGTCAGCATTATCGACGCACGGATGGACTTAATCCCCCCACGCTCTCCGCGTAGTCCAGCATCCCCGGCAGCACCGCCTCCAGCATGTTGCTAGCAGGACCGGCATTGCATGCCCGCTCAGCGCCACTCCCTTCGATCGTACGCGCCAGCCTGCCAGCAGTCGTCGCCTCCGCTGCATGGGCTTGCAGCTGCTGGAGTCTTTGCCTGGTCCAGCAGCTTCGACATGGCCGCTATCAGGTCGCCAATATCTCCGCCAGTGCGGGCGTTGCCCGGCCGGGATGGAAGCCCTCCAGCTGGCGTTGCATAGCCCGTCTCGGTCCCCAGCAGCCGACCTATGTTTCGGTCTAGGTCCGCCACATCCTGGTCGATCGCCCCAGGGGCGCCATCCTCCTCCCCAGCGCCCGCTCCACCATGCCCCCGGCCCCTCCGCTTCCACCTGCCGAAGGGGGAACACCCCAGGTTGGCAAAGACGTCGGTACGTAAAATAGGCCGGCCTCCAAAATACGGGTATATAATACGGGGAGCCCGGCAGAATACGTCACTATAGAATACGGCAGTGTGCAGTTTGGCCTTATAGGCATGGTTATGAATGTGCCTTTAGGGCATAGTTATGCATGGATATCACTCATAGCAAGGTGCAGCAGAATACACTGACAACCATTACCATGAATGAGACGACCAGCTATCATTGACTATATGTCAAATGAGTCATGAATGAATAATAAATATTTTAACAACCGCATAACAGCTCCAAGCTATTGGCAGGCGTTGAAAGAGCGGCTCTAAGCCGCGTGAAAGGAAACTGCGTTAATTCTTAGCAATTAAGAAGAACCAGGAGATGGCACTCCTCTTCATTTGTGGGGCTCACAAACCTCGTGATTGTCTGCATGCTGGCGAGGATCTCCTGCACCGGCCGACCACGAAGCTGCAAGCTAGGCCGTGGCTGCTCTCCGCCAATGTCCTGGAGCAAAGGTGCTCCTTCTTCCTCGCCTTCACTGAGCCCCGGGCGGCCGTCTTGCCCCACAACTCCTGGAATTCTAACCTCCGTTTCTGCCCAATCTTTGCGTCAGGGCAGGCATCTATGCCCTGCCCTGCGATGCCCGCAATGATGTGCGCGCATCCGGGTTGCACGAATCTGCTTACCATCGCCACTGGTAAAATTGTGGCTGCAAAATGAGCAGCTAAACTTCAGCTGCGAAACCGTTTTCCCCAGATTATCCTTCAGTGCCGACCGGCGGGCGGTGGCGGTGCACTCTCAGGACACAGTGGACAGGATCGACTGGCAGGCAGGGCCTGCACAGGCTTATTATAGTAGCCTGTACTCCATGCATCACGTGACTGTGGTACACAGTGTACTGAGGACGCAACGGTCCTGTGGCTAGTAGAGGCCAGTATAGCCAGCCATGTGCAAGGTCTGCAAGGATATGTGAATCCCTGCACAGAGCTGTGGCAGGTCCTGTGCTAACCTAGACACAGGAATGCCAGAGATTCCTGTATATGTTGCCTGCAACGAGGATGCAGGGTAACGATCGATACGAGGCTCTGGCAAGGTAGCGGTGCACAGCGTTGCTCATGACCGATGAACAAGGTGGAACGAGGTATAGCATATATAGCTCGAGGCCCAAGAAGGCAACAAGCGTCTTCACACACGAACCTTGGTTGTCATGACGAGTGGCGAACCTATGGAGGGTCGTAGGCCTGGTGTGAGGATAACCTAATATCGCGTTCTTAAAAAAAACACCCGGGTTAGCATAGTACTCCGTGGCATGCCTATATGCGCATGACACGCAAGTGTTTCTTGCGCTCAACCCCTCTCACAAACACCGCAGGCCTCACCGCCCAGCCAGGCGGTGAAGGACCTTGCCGCCAAGCCAGCCCCCGCTAGCCCGGCAGGCGATGCTCCTCCCTCCCAGACCTGGGCGGACATGCTGAAGCACCACCACCTCCACCACCTCCGCCGTCGCAGCACAGCTCCAGCAGCAGACGCTCAACCTCCGCAAGGAGGCCGAGCTCGACAAGCGCAGCCTTATTATTACGTCATCACAAGCAAAACGGGGTTTGGGAAAGGAGCTTTCCGGCTCCCAGCCCAACCCACTCGTCATCGTCATCCTTGCCCAGTCGACTGGGCCCGCAAACCCACCGCCAGCAAACCTATCGCCAAGCGCCCTCGCCAGAGCCCAAGAAATTCTGCTACGAAACATGTAAATGGCGACAGTACCTGGACTACGCATGCTTTACGTTCAGCCGGGCTGGCTGCGACTGACCGACGCAGAGTGCTCCAACTGATTGTGCATTACTACGCACTGGAACACAAGCTCTGTGGGTCCGATGGGCCCATCCCCGCCGACAAGGTCCAGAGGCGTTCCTCGCCCTGCCAGAGTTCAACCATCGCCTCGCCATCATCTTCAGCTTCTTCAAGCTCACTGAACGCGACCTCGTCGCTCGGCTCCGCAACGCAGCCCGGCCTGCGCAGCGCCGGCCGCCACACCGGCTCCCTCCCTCTGCAAGGATGACATCCGAGCAGTGCTGGAGGAGCACGTGTGACCTGCATGGCCCTGGCCGAGAATATGAAAGTGATGACCACAGCGCTCAACACGGTGGAGGCCAAGGTCTCCAATACGGAAACCAAGGTCGCACACAAGCTCCAACCTCAGCTCACGGCGCTGCAGTCTGACCACGGCGCAGGCATCTGAGGCGCATGCTGCACTCCTCTCCCGCTTCAACCAGGTGCATGGAGGGGAAGTGCGGCGTGCTCATGAAGAAGCTTGAAGCCATCACCGCCCACACCGAGGCCCGGGCCACGGCAGGTCCCAAAGATAGCGGAGCAGACGGCCACCATCGCATCCCAGCCACCCCGGCAGGATGCTGGCGACCTCGATCCGCCGCTCTCCTATGCGGACCTGCTGCGGTCAGCGACCGCCTCAACCACCGACGCCATCGCCAGGAAGCTCCAGGAGCTGGAGGACCACCGCCAGGCCAACTAACGGGAGGCCACCGACCGCGCTCGCCGCGAGTGCCGAGTGGTTCTGAGTTGTTTCCCCCAGAAGCCATGCAGGTGAGACGTCAACCTCCCTTGCCGACGAGCTCAAGGACCAGCTCCTTGCCCTCATGGGCCCGGCTGGTAGGTGAGGTAGAACTGCGTGGGTGCCACCGCCTTCCCCACTCACGGGACAAGGCAGCTCCCCCACCAGTCCTGCTCACCTTCCCCTCCCGTGCCGTGAGCGGGACAAGCAGCGGTTCCTTTCTCGTCGCAAGACGGGTTGCACGACCTCACCTGGTGAGCTGGACGACGACCTGACCCCCGCTCAGCAGCAGCAGCGACGCGACCTGTGGCCGGAATACCTCCACCACAAGCAGGACCCCCAGAAGCCCAAGGTGTACTGGAGGGGCAGGGACCTGATGATCAACTGCAAGATGTGGACGCCCCCTGCGGGCTAGAAAAGCTTGCATAATAGCCCGGCTTGTATCCATTGGTAGTCACTGCCGCTATGGCAGCCATGCTTAGAATGTTTGCCTAGCTGTGCCAACATACCTAGTCACGTGCACTGCTAACGCACGGTACACCACCAGCCATAGCCTTAGCCTAGTCCTTGTACAGCCATGCTACGTCCTGCATGCATGGCTATGCCCAGATTACTTGCCCACGCTCCTTGTTATGACATGCTCACATGGGTCTTATTGCACCCACAGATCCTGCCGGATCGTTTAGCGTGTCCGATTGCAGCTGTGGCATGCCTTAATTGGCATGAAGGAGAAAGGGGGTCTCTGCCCTTTCTCCTGTTGTGCACTTCGGTGCTCCGTGACTCCCCAACGGGAGCACGAGTTTAATTAATTAATTAATTAATTAATTATAGCATCATCGTCAAGAACTTCGACCTGGTGGAGGGTGAGAACTCCGTGAAGCTTGCGCAGGCGTTTGAGAAAGAAATCCTTGGCCGCATGGGCCTCAAGTTGGTGAGATCAAGCTGGACGCCCACCACCTTCCCCGCTCGCGGGGCAAGACGGGGGCGCCTCCGCGGCTGCTCATCTTTGAGAACCCGGCGGACAATATTTCGTTCCTCAGACGCCGCAAGCGGCTCGAGATTACTCACTACACGGCCTTGGACGACGAGTTGACCCTGGCGCAGCAACGACGGCGACGGGAGCTATGGCCGACCTACCTCCAGCTCCGGCAGACTGCGGCGGGGAAGCCGGTGTACTGGAAGGGGGCGGCCATCTACGTCAACCACAAACCATGGCAAGCGACCGACCCCCGCTGCCCCAGCACCCTCGGCCACCCCCGCTTAGGGGACTATCGCAGTAGTAGTGTAGAATATTAGTAAGGCCTAGCCACCGTGGCCTTAAGTACATGTACGCCTATTATGGGCCCCATACCAGATGATGAATTAGCATTATTTAGCCTATCATGAGCCCCACACCAGATGATGCCTAGCTTTATTTAGTCATGTTTTGCCCATGCAGAGAGTTGCTCTCTGCTGAGATGCCATGCACCCTAGCCATTGCCTAGCCATGATAATCTTCCACCCCACGCCAGGCCTTTCAGGTATGATACATCATGGTGGTGCAGGTGCACCTTGTGCACCCAGAGTAGGTGGCGGTTTACATCTCCCCACCTGCAGGTTGTAGCTCGAATGTACATTACAAACCATATGCCCCCTCTCAGGGCTATTAATAGACACGTGACTGCGTCACGTGAGTAATCCTCAGGGCTATGTGTTACATAAACTCCCACCGGAGTTATGTTCTTAATTAATTAACTAATTAATTAATTAAGGTGACGGTCCCGGCGCGAATTTTTTGGCGCCGAAAAAATTCGCGGTACCCGTCCGTACCGTGAAAAAGTGGTGCACGGTGCGCGCACCACTACCGGAGCTGGCCATGGCGACGTGGTTTCAGGCAGAGTAGAAAAAGATAGCTCGCGGCATGCAGAGAAACTGTGCTAATCTTAAAGACGACAAGTTTATGATATTACTTCTCAGCGGAGTTCGCGTTTTTTGCAGTGTCGATGATTTTATTGATGACCATCGCCACGGGGGTCCAATCTGAAGTTTTCGTCGAGAGGAATAAATTAGAATGCACGCTGACGGCGGTGATTGTCAGGTTTTATGGGCTTTACCTAGCGTCAAGGATGCGTTTAAATTGTTATTGGTAAAGCTTTTTTAAAAATGCCGGGTTTCGGCAAGATTTCCTTCATGATCGGTAAGACACTCTCCAGGCTCGCGGGATGCGCGTCTTATTATTCCATGGAAGGTTGTTCTTTCCTGCGCCGCTGGGCGAAGGACAACGCCGGTAATGGTACGATCGTGTGCTCAGCGTCACCCTATGGATGTTTCGCTTCCTTTATGGGTTATCAACGCAAGTTTTCGGCTTCTTTCCGTGCAGTTAGCGCCAGGTAGAATGCCATTCCGTGCTGCGCATCGCCAAATTCCTGGCACCTTTTAGTGGTTTTATGTGCGTTGCATGGCTGGGACGTGTCAAAGCGTGAGCCGTGGCATGCCGTCAAGTTGTCAGGGATTTGCTGAGTGGTTTCTTGGAAGGAGATTGCTAACAGCACTCAGTTTTGTGTGAATATTGACGCAGCCTTTCTTAGCAGCGGCCTCATTGTGGTTAGAGGCTCACAAGCTTGAGGGTGTTTCTTGGCAAACAATTGCGCTGGAAAGAAAGGTGGCAGTGGTTGTTCTGAGGGGCATACTGCATGGGTGGAACTGCACGTAGGTAGGGGTTATCTTTGTCTTGTTGGCCTTTCTCCCACTAATGGGAGAGACCTAATTCATATGCTAGCAAGGCAAGGTAACCATGGTAAGAAGCCTTGGCAAGCAGCATGTATGATACTTATGCTTTCTCTGTGGACTGTCTGTTGTTACCCTTGGTTGGGCAATTAGTGGATATGGCTTTCCAGGGTGTGTTTGAATTCGGACAGCTTGGTTTTGGGATGATGCCCACACCATGAACCTGGAATATGCATTAGAAGTGTTGGCTAGGCATGTAGAGCTACCTGCCTCATTGTTGTGCACACACGCAACAGGTTGCCCGTGTCGAGGTAAGGCAAGGGCACATGACGTGCCCAGCCACCTCCTCGTACATTGTGGTCAAATTGGGCATGGTCAGGAGCCTTTTGGATGGCATAGGAAGTGTTAATTAATTAATTAATAAGCACGTGACTGCGTCACGTGGGTGCCAATACAGAGTAAAGGAACCTTCAACCCTATATACACAGTGAGAAGGAGGGAGGGCGCCCTAGCTTCTCTCACTGCCGCAGGTGGGCAGGCCACAGAGCGCTCTCTCCACGGCATGGTGCCGGGGCGCAACACTGTGGGTGCAATACAACCAGTGCAATACCATAGGTAGGCTGACGCATAGCATAGGAAGTGTTAGTGTGCCTTAATACTCACTATTGCCTTCCTTAGCGTCTGCACAGGTGGCAAACTGCCAAACGCTATAACTTCTACGTTTGTACTCAGAATGAGCTCAGATTTTGTGGCATTAATTGTCGATATGTGTAGTATTTGTGTATATCTCCCCAGGCTCTAAATATGTGTTTTTTATTTGATTTATTTTTTTCAGCCTAGAAAAGTACGGTTTTTAGGGGAAAATTAATAACTTCAATAATACTCATCATTCCAGGGCTCCAATTAGGTAGGCAACCTCACCATATACGATTTTATATGGGAATATATTGAAACATGAGTAATTGTGCCCCCATTGTCCTAGGGGATATGCCCCTAGAGTAGCGTCTTTTGTCCGTTTTTGCGTAATACCGGTCACTAAAAGGGGTATATACCCCCCATCAGTGGGTGGGATGGACCCCCACACATCCCATTTACATGGCAAAATCATAGTTTGGGGGCCCCAAGGCCAGCTTTGCATGTTATTCCATATTATGGTTTTGGGGGGTCTGGCATAGGACCCTCACCTTAATTAATTAATTAATTAACCCCTCTCACTCAGATATGGTCGGATATGTGCAGGATACAAAGTAAGTGCAGGATAAGTGCTCAGCGATGGGCGGACATTGTCAAAGACTACGACACCTTAACCTCCTAGGAAATATAAAAGGCATGGTAGGCATAGTTTGCGTGCAAGATTAGCTCGAGGCCTTGCTTGAGGCCCATATTTTAGACTAGCTGTGGCCATGTATGTACACATTGACGTCTTGGGGAGAGTGGAGACGTCCACTATCTTAAGTGGAGAATTCAGTGCTCCGTGGTCCCCCAACGGGGACACAAGACTAATCCATTCGTTAATCCTACGTGAGCGGGACCGTGCGCAGAAGAACTTCGACTGGGATATCTCCAGCCTCTCTCATATTACAGACGCACCTTGGGGAGCCACGGAGGATTTCTTAACCGTTCATGATGATGATGGTGGAAGCAACTAATCCTAGGACCCATGGGCATGGAACGCAGAAGAGAACTAGTGTGACTACTGTGATCTACTGTGAGAACTAGTGTGACTACTGTGATCTACTGTGAGAACTAGTGTGACTACCGGGGGGGCTCCTCAACGCCCCCATTCTCCACGCCAGTGTCCTCGTGAAGAGCATCACCGTTCAACCCAGCAGCCACGCCAGTATCCGCCGACTCCGGGCCACAACCATTCACATTCTCTGACTCTGGGCTTAGTGATGACTTCCGGGGAGCCACTGGGTCGCCGCCACCCGTCGGGCTCACAGAGCCATATCGGCTAGCGCTGCCCTTCGGGCTCGCAGGCGCCTTTGGGCTGGCCCCATTCACATGGGCACCCGTTGCTTCTCCTGCCCGTGGGCTCGGGCTCTTGCGCAAGTCCCCCCCCCCCCTCGGTGCTCTGATTTCAAGCTCCTGGACTTGCCGAGACGTTCCTTGGGACTCCCTCCTTCAAGGCTGTTGGCGCGCGAGCTCTTTGAGCGTGGGCTGGGGGCCTTGTCGGCTTTGAACTTGGAGTTCAGGCTGAGCGTCTTGCGCAGGCCCTTCAAGCTCCAGGGCTTGACCTTAGGCACGCGGCTCTCATAGGCGTCCACAGGCAGGTGGTCGTTGTTGGCAAGCTCTTCCATCGCGTGGTCAAAGCCCTGTAAAAAAAGTGAAAATGCAGGAGCAGCAGCAGCAGCAGTGTAAGTGCGGGAGCTTGACTTGCATCATGAGACCATGAAAAGGTTGCACACCCAAAGCACTACAAGGGGTGTGCAAGCACGAAAGAAAAAGGAGATGCCCAACGTGCATGGATCGAAAAAGAACTTTTCGCATTCAATGCACTCACTGAAAGTCGCTGTCAAGAGACCGGCACAGGTAAAGATTTCAACCGCTGACACGGAACCAGGAAAACTAGAGTCAAGAGCCTGCCTTACTATCCCTTGCCAATGAAACAGCCATCCCTAGCATCAGCTAGTAGACAGCCAACAACCAATCACGGTTCGCTGCCTTCAGCACGGCAGGGCCCGTATGGTTTATTGTCTAGACCCAGTGGACTCAATTAAGTACAAAACGTTGGCCTATAGACACTATACGCGCCACGCCACCTTGCCGAAGCATACAAGCATTACCAGACAAGCTAGTAGAACAGAGCATGGCCGACAGCATCACGTGGCCTATGGGTTTATTCGTCAGCGTCACATGGCCCATGTGTTTAATTACAACAAGCCATGTAGTCCGCCGGGTGTCCCGCAGCCCTTCATACGTGCATCCGTAGCGTGCCCACCCACACGATTCTAACCCAACTGGCGAATGGGAGCATGAACCGAACGAATAGGGAGTGCTCATGAACCCAACAAGTAGGGAGTGCTCACGAAACCATCGAATAGGGAGTGCTCATGAATCCAACGAATGGGTAGGGCTCATGAGCCCACTCCAGCGTCACGTGCCCCATACGGTTGGTGTCCGATAGCAGCACCAGGTGGTTTGCGTACGTCTCTCCCCCACCTCACCTACTACCCATAGCCAGCCAGCAAGCCGTGTGTGGTGCCCAGTTGCCGCCGATGGCGTGCATGAACCCCCGTACCTCCAGCGTCACGTGCCCGGTGTGGTTGGTGTCCCACAGCTCCATCAGGTGGTTTGCGTACGTCAAGCTGTCCACCCCCTTGGGCGTGAGCGGGTTGCCCATCCCTGCCTGGTGGTCCAGGTAGGCCTTGATGTCCTCCACATGGATGCTGCCGTCCTTGTCCGCATCCATCTCGTGGAACCTGCGGCAATAAGAGATCACGATGTAACGAGGTATAGTAGTAATAGTCTATGATTAACTTAGCAGAGTCTAATGCTTTAGGTGGGCGGCCCATGTCGACCTCATGAAACCTGTGTTGGTAAAGCAAGATGATCATAAACACGGAACGACAAACAAGACGCTGGAGAGGTGAGCTAGGTTCATGAATAGCTACTGTGGTAGGTTGTTTGTGTCGATATCGTGCAACGTGAGACGAACAAAAGGCAAATTCAGCGTGTGATGGCAGCATCTGCTTATTTAGAAGACTGATTTCGTACGAGCGCCGATGCTGCCCTTGTTGTCTGCATCCCTCTAGTGGAAATATGTGATGCATATAGCATGGAACATGATCTACTGAGGTAGCATAGCGTAGTTTATATATAGCATGGAACATGATCTACTGAGGTAGCATAGCGTAGTTTATATATAGCATGGAACATGATCTACTGAGGTAGCATAGCGTAGTTTATATATAGCATGGAACATGATCTACTGAGGTAGCATAGCGTAGTTTATATATAGCATGGAACATGATCTACTGAGGTAGCATAGCGTAGTTTATATATAGCATGGAACATGATCTACTGAGGTAGCATAGCGCAGTTAGTCAGTGACGATCCGAGTCAATCTCGTGGCGTACTAAAATGCGGCAGAAGTTAGGCAGATTTGCAACCGAATAACGATTCATGTTTACTTAGTTAAGCCTAGTACTGTTTGTTCGTTGTCCGTGTTGATCTCGTGTGGGTTGAAAGTTCCTTTATTGGTACCCACGTGACGCAGTCTACGAACTTTTGATGCCGATCTTGCGGACTCTGCGACATTGCGGCAAGCGTTGTTAGATACGCAAAAATGCTTCGTTACAAGATGATCAAAATGCAACAAAAAAAATACATGGATTATTACGAGGTAGGGTCATGCGTTGCTTGTGTCGGTCACCTGGCTGCTAAAAATCCACGATGTCATAATCTGGAAGATGTGTTGCGGAAGATTGTGAATGCAGTAATCCAGCCTACTGCTGTCGGTGCATCCACATCCACCACCTGACATCACACACATGCAATCATGCAAAACTGACAATATCTGTGAATTAAGGCTGCAAAGCACTATATACGCTTGAGGAGAACTACCTTTGACAGGCCAGCCCTGTCAGGGCATTGGACAAGGCAGGGCACCGAACAAAGTAATGCAAAAAGGCCTACATCATGGCCACCGTTGGCGAAACCTCGTACCGTAAAAAGGCAGGAAAGCAACGACAGATGCTGCCTTCAAGAATATAAAACAGTCGACATGCGTGATGGCCCACCCACTACCCCTCAAAAAGTCTACTCTTGAATATGAGATCAGTGTCCAAATTAGTCCCCCCCCCTCCCCCCCTTCCCCCCTCCCCCCCTTCCCCCCCGTTCCTTGTTTCCCCAATCCATTACATGCGCCCCCCTCGCTTCTTGCCTGGCTCATTTCCAGCCCCTCAACTCCTACACCCCCCACCCCTGGCCCTGACACCCTGCCTTCGCGTTTCCCCCCATCCCAGAACCCATCCCAGCCTATATATATAAAGAGAATGAATCTCTATAAAGTGAAATAGCACCGATATTACTCGAAAAGCTTATGGTGGTGCTCATATTGTTAGCATTCAAGATATTATCACTGTATGCAAAGGGAATGGGCGTTTCTGACAAACAAACATTCAAACAAACAAACAAACAAACCAACCAACCAACCAACCAACAAACCAACAAACCGACCGACCAACCGACCGACCGACCGACCGACCGACCGACCGACCGACCGACCGACCGACCGACCGACCGACCGACCGACCGACCGACCGACCGACCGACCGACCGACCGACCGACCGACCGACCGACCGACCGACCGACCGACCGACCGACCGACCGACCGACCGACCGACCGACCGACCGACCGACCGACCGACCAACCAACCAACCAACCAACCAACCAACCAACAGACAGACAAACAAAAAAGCGTGAACATATATATGTAGCTCTAGCCAACGCTCACGTCATTTCCATGACCGACTGCAGAAAGCCCGGCCGCTTCGACAGCTCCTCCCAGGGGCATGCGAACGAGAGGAAGCGTGAGAAGTTGATGGAGCTCTGCTCGTCCTCCAGCTCCAGCTGCAAGGTTGAAAGGGTGGCAGCATAAGCGAACAATATCAAAGTTGAGGGGACACTCAGCTCTGGTCGACCTCCAGGTCGAACGGTAACGCAAGCGTAACGTGGCGGCATGAACGTAATGGAGGCATGTGCCAGCAAATTATTACAGCAAATTATTATTATTGTTATTATAATTACTACTACTACTACTACTACTACTACTACTACTACTACTACTACTACTACTACTACTACTACTACTACTACTACTACTACTACTACTACTACTACTACTACTACTACTACTACTACTACTACTACTACTACTACTACTACTACTACTACTACTACTACTACTACTACTACTACTACTACTACTACTACTACTACTACTATCAATGCTATTGAAAGGACCAGCAGTTCTGCTCCTCCTCCAGGTCGAGCTGCAGTCATAAAGCAGCGGCGTAAACATGAAGGCAGGTGCCAGCATAAACACGGAGGCAGGTGCTAGCATTAACATAGAGGCAGGTGCCAGCATAAACATGGGAGGCAGTTGCCAGCATAAACGTGCCCAGCATCATGCCGGCAACAGCTAGGTGCCAAGGGTGAGCGTGCGCAGGGCAGATGGGTGGCAGCAAGATACCCATCGACCAAGGTGCCAGCGGGCAAGCATACCCACAGCTGGTTGTCTCATTGACATCAGGGGCGGGGCAAATGCATGGTGGCATGCCATGCTAAATAGCAATCCGCCGTCGCAAGCAAACAAGTTAGTAAACAATGAACACGGCTATAATGCCATAGACACTGTTCCCATGCAATGGACATGGTTCTAATGCCATCGACATGGTTCTGATGCCATCGACATGGTTCTAATGCCATCGACATGGTTCTAATGCCATCGACACCGTTCTAATGCCATCGACATGGTTCTGATGCCATCGACATGGTTCTGATGCCATCGACATGGTTCTAATGCCATCGACATGGTTCTAATGCCATCGACACCGTTCTAATGCCATCGACATGGTTCTAATGCCATCGACATGGTTCTAATGCCATCGACATGGTTCTGATGCAATGGACATGGCATACCTTTTTATTCCGCAGAAATCCCGCTTAAGATGTATACGTCCCCCCCCCACACACACCCTGCCTCCCCTCCATCTCTCACCTGCTCCTCCAACACTTTTCTCATGGTGGGAGAGCTCGTAGAGAGAACCTAATATGGGTGTGGAATGACGGCATACCGTTTAGACCTCACCTGGTCCTCCTACCGCGCTATCTACCTCATGATCTGGCACGCTATCTACCTCATGATCTGGCACGCTATCTACCTCATGATCTGGCACGCTATCTACCTCATGATCTGGCACGCTATCTACCTCATGATCTGGCACGCCATCTACATCATGATCTGACAGCTCATAGACAACACTTCAAACCGAAACACCCCTCCCCCTCACCTGCTCCTCCAGCAGCTTGATCTCATGATCAGACAGCTCGTAGCCGTGCTCCCTCAATCCCTGCGTGAACTCCTCGCGCGTCAACCGCCCCGTGCCGGATTTGTCCATCTCATTGAAGAGCCGGCGGGCGTCGCGCACCGCGTTCTCCTCGTCCTCAAAGCTGATCAGCTTGGACGAGACGATCTGGTTGGAAAGGGGTAGGGGAATTAGGGGAACAGGGAATATGTTAAACCACCGTATTCTCCTCGTCATCGAAGCTGAAAAGCTTGAACGAGACGATCTAATTGGATGAAAAGGGGTAGAGGAAACAGGAGAATAGGGGGTTGCGATGATCAGCTTGGAAGAGACAATATGTTGGATTTGGGAAGGCAGGGGTAAAGGGGAGAGACAGGAATAGGGGATATGTTAAACCACCTCGTTCTCCTCGTTTCCAAAGCTGATTAGCTTGGGGGAGAAATGCTGGGCAATAGGGGGATAGTGGAAAAGTGGAATAGGGGATAGTACTAAGCCACTGGGTTCTGTTTGTTTTCTAAGCTGATTAGATTGGAAGAGACGATCTGGTTAGGCAGAGATAGGGGATCAAGGGAGATAAGGGAATTGAGAAGTAATGAACAGGCAATGGGAAAAAGGTTGGCTTAATAAGACGGTCTGGTTCAAAAGGCGCGTTAGGGACTAGGGCATGGGGGGCAGGGGAGACAAGGGAATAGGGGGACAGTGGAGCAGTGTTGAAACCACCATGCTCTTTTGGTCCTCCTAAACTAAGAGGGTTGGGGTTGAAGATCTGGTCAAATAGGCGAGATTGGGGGATACTGGATATAGGAGCAAGCTAATTAGTTTGTATGAGTTTGGAAAAGGTGATGCGGGGACAGAGAGATAAAGGCACGAGGGAGTAAGAATGATCCTGTGGCCCTGCAGCTTGGACGGCATGCATTGAACAGGGGAACAGCAGCATTGAAGAACAGAAAGATAAGCTGGCTATTTCTTTAATCCACAACAAACTGTAAGTAGTCAACTAACCAACTCGTCATTAGTTGAAAGACCTGCACGCATGCTTCTAGCTGCACACATGCCACCATGCAGCACCGAGTGCAGCAAGCGGCAAGGGCCATCCCCTCTGGTTGGATAACGGCAGTGCTTGACAGTGGGATGCTTTTGAGCTACAACGACAACATCTAAAGAAATTGCGGGGACAAATTTGTCACGGGATGGGGTGGGGCGTGGCGTTGCATGGCTTGATGGGGCGGGGTGGGGCGGGGTGGGGCGGGGTGGGGCGGGCCGGGGCGGGGTGGGGTGGGGCGGGGTGGGGCGGGGTGGGGTGGGGCGGGGCGGGGTGGGGCGGGGCGGGGTGGGGCGGGGTGGGGCGGGGTGGGGCGGGGTGGGGCGGGGTGGGGCGGGGTGGGGCGGGGTGGGGCGGGGTGGGGCGGGGTGGGGCGGGGTGGGGCGGGGTGGGGCGGGGTGGGGCGGGGTGGGGCGGGGCGGGGTGGGGTGGAGTGGGGCGGGGTCGGGTGGGGCGGGGCAGTCATAGAGAAAGGCAGCTGGAACACATCCTACCGCCAGCGCCGCCCTGCGGTCCGCCACCAAGTCAGAATACATTTGCAGGCGCTGCAGGAGGCAAAGAACAGAAACGCGCAAAGGTGGACGAGTCGGGCGCAAAGGTGGACGAGTCGGGCGCAAGGAATCGCATCAGACAAAGGGGACGTGGGGGAGTCGGGCAGCGGAAGTATAGCAAGGGGGGGGGTGGAAAAGGTAGGACGACAGCTAGAAGGGCTGGGTTGGCAGCGGGCAATGCATTAGTAGCAGGCTATTCAAGTATCAGCAGGCTATTCGAGTAGCCGGCTATTCGAGTCGTAGCACGGAAGGAGCAGCACTGTTACGAGAGCCGCGCCCGCTATGCCGTGATTTTGATTAACAGGAGCAGGGAGGTATGAGACTGGCAGGACACCACATGAGGGGTACTGCTGAGAAGAAAAGCTGTACGCCCGGTACCGCAGAAGAAACAGCACCACCATGAAGCCGCTACAGGAGCTTGAAGATGTAAGACAGGACACCACACGAGGAATACCGCTGAGCAGAAAAGCTGTACTAGTAAGCTGAGTACAGCGGAGGGAGCAGAGCTGCTTCAAGAGCAGCGTCGGTATGGGAGGTGAACCTGCTATCGGTGCGCTAGGATGTGCGAGCATGGGGCCGTTCACTAGCAGGGTGCACTAGGATGTGAGGCAGGGAAACAGTAAAAAAGAACAATCAATACATATGAGCTCGACACACAGGTCCTGGCTTGGCCGCTGTGTGTGGCCTGTCGGCAAGGTTGTACCACCATTCCTGTTAGCACCATCGGCAGACCTTCTGAACTAATTAAGGGGTTGTACCACCATTCCTTTTAGCACCATCGGCGGATCTTCTAAACTAATTAAGGACTAGAACAAGCGAGCTTTGAGAAAATAAGAAACCCGTGCCGGAGGCCCAAGTGGCCCGGCCCATGCTCCCTCACTCGTGGATAAAGACCAGGGCGCATGCTTTCGATGTCAGGGGCTCGAGTGTTCCTTCTGCACCTGACCAATGGTGACATTGACCGCCCGCTCAAACGATGCTGGCACCTGGACTTTGGTGACATTCCACCCACTCAAATTGCTCCCCAAGTTTCCACTGGCGTCTGCATTTATCCAGAACTCTTGAGGGGACAATGCTCATGGTTGGGCTTCGGTTCCTGTCCAAACCTGAATGATGGTATCGTCCAGCCCGTGCTCTTCTCCTGGCATCCGCTCCTCTTGCCGCACCCACTCTTGCTCTGTGACGTTAAGTGAGCAGTGGGCGCATAGTGACCAACAGCACACAGTGACCTACAGCACACAGGAACCGACAGCCGCTGAGCATACATGCATAGAGTGACCAGAGGACAAACAGGCAAATTCTTAGTACACCCAAACCAACCGAGCTTTCAGGGACATATCAAGAAGAGGTGTTCGTCACAGGACACATCCTTGGCAGGTTCATATATAGGCTAACAGGTTCGACAACGACTTCCGAACTGATGCATGGGCCATCAGATAGAGAACACGTCATTGGCAGGTTAGCATAGGCTAACAGGTTCAACAAGGACTTCCAAACCAACACATGTAAGGCCCTAATCGTCAGATACAGAACACATCATTGGCAGGTTAATATATAGGCTAACAGGTTCAACAAGGACTTCCAAACCAACACATGTAAGGCCCTAATCGTCAGATACAGAACGCATCATTGGCAGGTTAATATATAGGCTAACAGGTTCTACCATTACTTTCCAACCAAAGCACAGGCCTTAAGGCCCTAAGCGTCAGATACAGAACACGACATTGACATCCGGATGCAACCATGGTGTAAATATGCCCCAGACGGCCGCCAGGACTTCACAGTGGCAGCATGGCTTGTAGCTAACGTAATACTTGATATGGTACTACGTAATACTTTATATGGCACTACTTCTATAATACTTAATATGGTACTACTACTTAATATTACTTGATATGGTACTGCGTCATACTTGATATGGCACTACTTCTATAATACTTAATATGGTACTACTACTTAATAATACTTGATATGGTACTACGTAATACTTGATATGGCACTACAATAATACTACTGCTTAATAATACTTGATATGGTACTATTAAGTACTATATCAAGTATGGTACTACTACTTAATAATACTTGATACGGTACTACGTAGTACTTTATATGGTAGTGTATGAATACTCAACACTACTTCGGAACGTCTGACTGCAAGGAGACCCTGCGCATATTCAGCCGCAAACACCCCCGAGACAAAAGAAAACTGGTGCCCCCCCCACTCCCTACGAGGGGCCCCTACCCTCTCCCCCTTCAAATAAACAAATGTACATGCCACGCACCCAACGCCTCCAAAGCCGTCGGCCGGTCCTTGGGATCCTTAGTCAGCAGCAGCCGCACAAACGCCTTGCCCTCCTCCGACACCCTCGGCCACGGGTCCGACTCCATCTCCACCTCTCCCGCTTGGATGGCCATGAGGCACTGCCGGATGTCCTTGCGCATGAAGGGGTCCCTGGGGGGGGGAAGGGGGGGATGCGCCGTGGTGAGGGGGGGGGGGGAAGGATGCGCCGTGGTGTGCAACAGATGAGCCATTTTAAGAACAGAGAGCCATTTAAAAACAAGGAGAAGCCAGGTCGAGGAAGATGCAGAGGAGGCAGAACACAATGATAATCGCGCCACGGCGTGCGGAACCGTTTTCAGGGAGCAAACCAAGGGGGTGCAGAATGGAGGTAGAATTAAGAATGCATAAAATAGAAAAATCAATTAAGTGGCTGCGCTCATCATATGCAATATAATTATGTCTGTGTGGGTACTCTGTTGGATGAGAGAGGTGCAGGGAAACAAGTTATTGCCCTGCCCTGCCCTGCCCTGCCCTGCCCTGCCCTGACCTGGCCGGCTGAGATTCATCTTCCTGTCTCAAATCCTGCCTCCCTGGTGGCAGCCTTGTATACAAGGCCACTCACCGCCAACTGCTCACGCTCTTCTGCCACAATGCGCACCCTCACAATGCGCTTGGTTTAAGTGCCCACGCCATCATGGTGGGCTTTGTTTATGTAGATACCAACACCCTAACCATGGGCTTTGTTTAGACGCCAACACCCTCACCGTGGGCTTTGTCTAGGTACCAAAACATCCTCGCAATAAGCTTGTTTAGACGCCAACACCCTCACCGTGGGCTTGTTTAGGTACCAACACCCTCGCAATCAGCTTTGTTTAGATGCCAACGCCATCACGGTGGGCTTTGTTTAGGCACCGGCACCATATTGGGGAGAGGCTACGTTTAGGTACCTCCCCGACAGCAGCTGTTGAGGATGCAGCTGAGTGCCCACACCGAGCGCCCACAGCTGGCTCTGATGTCACATGCCACCAACGTCCCCTACACCATGTCCCCGCACGTACCTCCCCGACAGCAACTTGTAGAGGATGCAGCCGAGCGCCCACAGCTCGCTCTTCTGGCAGAACTTGCCCTTGATTGCTTCCGGGGCCATGTAGAAAGGGGTGCCCACAATCTCGTCCAATGTCTGCCAGACATGGGGGGGAGGGGAGAGAGAGTTGGCAATGTATTACACGGTAGAATTAGGTTGGTAGGCATCCTTAGTGCCATTTACAATGGGGTGCCCACCATCTCATCCAATGTCTGCCAGACATGGGGGCGGGGGTGGGGGGGGCGGGGGGCGGGAGGGGTGGGGGGTGGGTGTCTGTGGGGGAGAGAGAGAGAGAGAGAGAGAGAGAGAGAGAGAGAGAGAGAGAGAGAGAGAGAGAGAGAGAGAGAGAGAGAGAGAGACGGGCGGGCGGGCGGGCGGGCGGACAGACGGACGGGCGGACGGACGGGCGGGCGGGCGGACGGGCGGGCGGGCGGGCGGGCGGGCGGGCGGACGGACGGACGGACGGGCGGGCGGGCGGGCGGGGCGGGCGGGCGGCGGGCGGGCGGGCGGGCGGGCGGGCGGGCGGCGGGCGGCGGGCGGCGGGCGGCGGCGGGCGGGCGGGCGGGCGGGCGGGCGGGCGGGCGGGCGGGCGGGCGGGCGGGCGGCGGGCGGGCGGCGGGCGGGCGGGCGGGCGGGCGGGCGGGCGGGCGGGCGGGCGGGCGGGCGGGCGGGCGGGCGGGCGGCGGGCGGGCGGGCGGGCGGGCGGGCGGGCGGGCGGGCGGGCGGGCGGGCGGGCGGGCGGGCGGGCGGGCGGGCGGACGGGCGGACGGACGGACGGACGGACGGACGGACGGACGGACGGACGGACGGACGGACGGACGGACGGAAGGAAGGACGGGCGGGCGGGCGGGCGGGCGGGCGGGCGGACGGGCGGGCGGACGGGCGGACGGGCGGGCGGACGGACGGGCGGACGGACGGACGGACGGGACGGACGGACGGACGGACGGACGGACGGACGGACGGACGGACGGACGGACGGACGGACGGACGGACGGACGGACGGACGGAAGGAAGGACGGGCGGGCGGGCGGGCGGGCGGGCGGGCGGGCGGGCGGACGGACGGACGGACGGACGGACGGACGGACGGACGGACGGACGGACGGACGGACGGACGGACGGACGGACGGACGGACGGACGGACGGACGGACGGACGGACGGACGGACGGACGGACGGACGGACGGACGGACGGACGGACGGACGGACGGACGGGCGGCGGGCGGGGACGGACGGACGGACGGACGGACGGACGGACGGGGACGGACGGACGGACGGACGGACGGACGGACGGACGGACGGGGACGGACGGACGGACGGACGGACGGACGGACGGACGGACGGACGGACGGACGGACGGACGGACGGACGGACGGACGGACGGACGGACGGACGGACGGACGGACGGACGGACGGACGGACGGACGGACGGACGGACGGACGGACGGACGGACGGACGGACGGACGGACGGACGGACGGACGGACGGACGGACGGACGGACGGACGGACGGACGGACGGACGGACGGACGGACGGACGGACGGACGGACGGACGGACGGACGGACGGACGGACGGACGGACGGACGGACGGACGGACGGACGGACGGACGGACGGACGGACGGACGGACGGACGGACGGACGGACGGACGGACGGACGGACGGACGGACGGACGGACGGACGGACGGACGGACGGACGGACGGACGGACGGACGGACGGACGGACGGACGGACGGACGGACGGACGGACGGACGGACGGACGGACGGACGGACGGACGGACGGACGGACGGACGGACGGACGGACGGACGGACGGACGGACGGACGGACGGACGGACGGACGGACGGACGGACGGACGGACGGACGGACGGACGGACGGACGGACGGACGGACGGACGGACGGACGGACGGACGGACGGACGGACGGACGGACGGACGGACGGACGGACGGACGGACGGACGGACGGACGGACGGACGGACGGACGGACGGACGGACGGACGGACGGACGGACGGACGGACGGACGGACGGACGGACGGACGGACGGACGGACGGACGGACGGACGGACGGACGGACGGACGGACGGACGGACGGACGGACGGACGGACGGACGGACGGACGGACGGACGGACGGACGGACGGACGGACGGACGGACGGACGGACGGACGGACGGACGGACGGACGGACGGACGGACGGACGGACGGACGGACGGACGGACGGACGGACGGACGGACGGACGGACGGACGGACGGACGGACGGACGGACGGACGGACGGACGGACGGACGGACGGACGGACGGACGGACGGACGGACGGACGGACGGACGGACGGACGGACGGACGGACGGACGGACGGACGGACGGACGGACGGACGGACGGACGGACGGACGGACGGACGGACGGACGGACGGACGGACGGACGGACGGACGGACGGACGGACGGACGGACGGACGGACGGACGGACGGACGGACGGACGGACGGACGGACGGACGGACGGACGGACGGACGGACGGACGGACGGACGGACGGACGGACGGACGGACGGACGGACGGACGGACGGACGGACGGACGGACGGACGGACGGACGGACGGACGGACGGACGGACGGACGGACGGACGGACGGACGGACGGACGGACGGACGGACGGACGGACGGACGGACGGACGGACGGACGGACGGACGGACGGACGGACGGACGGACGGACGGACGGACGGACGGACGGACGGACGGACGGACGGACGGACGGACGGACGGACGGACGGACGGACAGACAGACAGACAGACAGACAGACAGACAGACAGACAGACAGACAGACAGACAGAGAGACAGACAGAGAGAGAGAGGGAGAGAGAGAGAGGTGCCTTTGTTGACAGGTAAAAGCGGGTACCCCCTATCTCATGGAACGTCTGCAGGCACAAAGGCGGCGACAGCACCACAGTAAGCAACCCTAGCAAGAAGTGTGCAGGCAGAGGTTGGTTCGTTGGTTGGTTGGTTGGTTGGCTGGCTGGCTGGCTGGCTGGCTGGCTGGCTGGCTGGCTGGCTGGCTGGCTGGCTGGCTGGCTGGCTGGCTGGCTGGCTGGCTGGCTGACTGGCTCGCTGGCTGGTTGGTTGGTTGATTGGTTGGTTGGTTGCAAGGTTGGTTGGTTGGTTGGAGGGAGGGAGGGAGGGGGTTGGGGTAGTGCGTGGGTTGGCATACGGTGGAGGCCCAAGGATGAGATATTCCCATGATATCGTCTTACCAGTGCCACTAATCAACATTTGCTTACCAGGTTGGGTTGAGAGAGAAAGTGGGAGTGCCGCGACGGAATCTGTAAGAGATCCGAATTCATCGTGGTTGCAGTGGTGGTACTTGATCACTTTGTTACGACTCATGTCCCATGTAATTTACTGCAGAAGACTGCGGAAGCACCTGGCCATCGGCGCAGAAGGCGTTGGACCATTAGTATCCTAATTGCTACACTAACTTTTGTCTAAGCTATCACTACAGTCAGTCACGCCTTGAGTTGGGTTGGAAAGGATTTCGGCATTCGAAGTTCAAAGTAGTTCGGAATAGCATATTGCAGTACCAAATTGGTATGAGTAGCTATGGATGGTTTATGGGATTCAAGCTCCATTTAGTTATTAACCATAAAGGAGCAAAAAGTAAATATTTGATTAATTTTCAATCGGTTCATCAAATAATAGAATATATAAAAGTAATACGTGATAATGGTTTTGATCTTTAGTTCATAATAGTACAAGTTAGTAGAGCCCTTCACGCCCTAAGTTGGGTTGGCCCCTCGAAAACCTCGAACCCAACTGAAGGCGTGGATGACTGTACCACTCTCCCAACCCACTACCCCGCACCTGGTCGGCAGCGCAGAACGCCGCGAGGCCAAAGTCAATGACCTTTAGCGGCGCATCCGCCCCCTCGCGGCTGAAGATGAGGTTCTCCGGTTTGATGTCTCGGTGGACCACCCCCCGGTGGTGGCACGCGGCCAGCATGCGCAGGACCTCACGCGTCACGCGTGCGGCACTACGCTCCGAGTACTCATGACTGGGGGTTCCCCGTGAAGATGTGGGGTGTGGATACCGTGGACAAATGGGGTGTAGTGATCGTGAAGAAATGGGGTGCGGTTAGTGTGAAGCAATGGGGTGCGGTCGGGGTGACGAAATGGGTTGCGGTTACAGTAGAGAAATGGGATTTGGATTATAGTGAAGAAATCAGCAAGATGGGACGCATGCACCTTTTTGAGATGACGTGGAGGAACCGACCCATTTGATAAATGCAAACATAAGACAGGAGAGACAAAAAAAAGATATTCGAGATGATGGAAACAATACGGGGTAGGGCGCCTCGTTTCATACATCGTGTAGGCGCATCAACAGGTCCTCGCTGACAATTAGTTACAATGACCATTGGTAGTAGTGGCCCTTGTTTATAGTGACCCCTCATCCCCGTGAAAATTCGCAGGATCGTTGTTGAGGTTGAAACTTCGCGTGCAGGTGTTCAAAAACGTCCTTGCCCGTGCACAGCTCCATAAGCAGACCTTGGTTATATAGCGTCTATTCATAAGGTACTCACGCGTGCAAGTGATCGAAGAGATCCTTGCCGCTGCACAGCTCCATCACCAGAATCGCCCCAGTGTCGTCCTCGAACTTGCCGTACAGCGAGCACGTGTTCAGGCAGTGGTTCATGACCTCCATAATGCTCGCCTCTCGCTTCACGTCCTCGAACAGCGAGTAGTCCTCGAAAACTTTCTGTTTCGGGATCGTCTTCACGGCCACCGACTCGCCGGTCTCCAGTGACTTGGCCAGAGACACATCCGCGAAGCATCCCTGGCCGATGATGTCTTCCACCTGCGGCGCCACCGGCGAGCGTGACGTGTAGCATAAGTTCATGCCAACGAGCAGTAAGCTAATATTAGCAAGCACGGCGATGTGTCTTTTCGGAGGGTGACACACTTGTAGCAAAGACGATGAAGGAGCAGTAAGGGATCAAAGACCGATGCCGACACGAGAACCGAGACGTTGCCAACCACGGGAGCAAAGACGTTGCCAAAATGTGTCAACGCCGATAACTTCTCGACATAGACTTTGGGGGCATACAAGAGCGTGTCTGAGACGCATGTGACGTAGAATGCCCGCGAATTCCATTTTGACTAACGGGGCCCCACTAGGGTTCGATAATAGGCCCGTGTCCCGAAATTGGCACGACAATTGAATTTGCTCATCGATGGCACTTGCTCAACATAGAATGATCACACATATCAACATAGGTTGTCAGCATCAAAAGGCGTGAATCCCTAACCTTGTATTTTTCAGTGAAATTTCGGGGCCATGAAAAGTCAATGTCTGCGGCACACTTCACATTCTCGGGCGGCTTCACGTCCTCTTCTTCCTCTACTGCAGGCGGTTCAACCTTCTTAGGTGGCCCATTCGTCGAAGCTCCGTCGAAGCAGGTCGACAGAGACTGACCCATGCCACGTCACTAACCCGACACCTCTTAATTACGCACGATAGATCCTATATCGATTAATTACGCACGATAGATCCTATATCGAGGCGCGACATGCCTCGCTCGCGGTTACCAGAATTTTTCTGATTATTAAGCGTAATAATGCCCATGGCATGCAGACCTGCCCTGTTCTGATGTGCTAGTGTCGAGGATCATCGGCGTTTCCCTTGACAATGTCAGGCCTCAGGAAGCATACGTGACTGGGAGATGCGGGGGCTAACCAAGGAAAGCGAAATTCAATCATAATCCTGGGCAAGCTTTCGTTGGTTATCCTGCCCAGATGCGGGCCTCTCAAGTCTTACGCCCTCAACGCAGCCCGCAGGTGCATTGGGCTCCTTCATCAATTCCATGAATGGTTCTCCGACGCCATGGCCAAGGGCAAGACTTATACGTGGCAACCTCGTGGCGACAGCAGATTTTTAGTTACAACCTTGTCTTCCTTCGCGCGGGAGGGGGAGCGAAAGGTCACAGGTCTGAGGTCTCGCGGGCTGAGCTATTACTTTATCAAGTAACGTGCGTGTTTGCAACTTGCCCGTTGAAACTCAACGGCGGAGCCAATTTTCGGAAGAACCTCACCCTTATGCTTGCAAATTCGGGACAAATTCGGTGGATGGATGGATGGATGTATGTATGGATGGATGGATTGACGGATTTTCATCCCCTATTCCTATGTTTTCTCACGTGTACGGCCTTATCAAGTAACGTGCGTGTTTGCAACTTGCCCGTTGAAACTCTACGGCGGAGCCAATTTTCGGAAGAACCTCACCCTTCTGCTTGCAAATTCGGGACAAATTCGGTGGATGGATGGATGGATGTATGTATGTATGGATGGATTGACGGATTTTCATCCCCTATTCCTATGTTTTCTCACGTGTACGGCCTTATAAGCTTCGCCAATTCTGGCGAACCTAACGGTTCTTCCGAAAATTGGCTCCGCCTGATAAGCTTCGCCAATTCTGGCGAACCTAACGGTTCTTCCGAAAATTGGCTCCGCCTGATTATTTATCAAGTAACGTGCGTGTTTGCAACTTGCCCGTTGAAACTCTACGGCGGAGCCAATTTTCGGAAGAACCTCACCCTTTGCTTGCAAATTCGGGACAAATTCGGTGGATGTATGTATGGATGGATGTATGTATGGATGGATTGACGGATTTTCATCCCCTATTCCTATGTTTTCTCACGTGTACGGCCTTATAAGCTTCGCCAATTCTGGCGAACCTGACGGTTCTTCCGAAAATTGGCTCCGCCTGATTAAAAATATTTTAAAATTTTATTATTTCTTTTTATAAATATTTAAATACCTACTGGCTACTGTAGCAAACAGTCCCGGCCCCGACTACGCGCCAATAATCGCGTCTCGACCCAGCTGGGCACCGGACACTGGGCAGATAAGACAACACGATTGCATGGGACTTGTGACGGTGCAGGTCGCAGGAACTACACTACTGTACAGTGTAGAGGATGTCGAATCCTGGTCGAATCCTGGTCGAATACTTATTTTCGTGGCATATGCTTGTCCCCAGCGTGGGACAAGTGGCCACTGGCCACTGGCCAGCATGGACTACAGTATGGAGACGCGGAAAAATCGGCCCCGCGCGATCGTACCGCATGTATATAGGGGGGGGGTGTAGTTAGGGACGTCGAAATTTGAACAAGGAAGCGGGGACGGTTTTCGAATCTCGACGGCCTGCTTTGAAATGGAGGCTCAAACCGTCGCGCACCACCCTAGTAGGGACCTTGGGCTTGGCAGAAGCCGCCAATCACAGCTCAAGGGGCGTAGCTGACGCGGCGAACTGGACCTAGGCCTAGGCGTTACCAAATGAAAGTGGTTCAACGTATTCCTCTGCCTGCGGGGATTTGACGATTTTGACTGAGCTCAAACTAAAAAATCGCCGGGCGCGAAACCACTAGCAGATTCGTCTATGGCAGCGCGTGTCCTGCGTGAGCAGTCGGTTGGAACCTAGGAAGAATTGGATCGCAGCCATTGCAGAGGGTTTTTTGCGCGACCCACAGCAGCTTATTGCCGCAGCGAGCCAATTGCAGGCAGTAAATTTTGAAATAGCGACTAGGTGTTGACCAGTCCTTGCTCGGCGGGAAGGCGCGCGCAGATGCATGCTCTGAATTTGGAGTCCTCTTGCAACTTGCGGTGCGATTTGCGTTTAATGGGGGTGCGCAGATGGGCGGACTTTGGAGAGTCCCATAGGGGGATGAAGGTAATTAATTCTCATAACGCTGCTCCCGAGCCAGCACGCTCCCTTAAGGCCACGAATCGCAGGGCAGGTTGACGCGGGTAGCGGACTTGGTCTCACTTGGTTTAGACCATTTCCCCACCCCTTGGCCTGATTCATAGCTTGATCGTCATGGTGAACACGCACGGCCAGGCAGCAGTAAACGCGCCTTTCCATGGCCATTCTTGTTTCCGCAAACGTGCGGGCGCCAATTGGCTTTTTTCGCCGGCGATAGAATTTGTTTTAGCTGCGGACAGGTTCATACCCGAGCGCTCCCGGCGAAACCCGATGCCAATTTCGAAACTCTGCGCATGACATTTTCGTAGCGGTAGCTGCACCTTCCTACAACAGCTGGTGTCGTCCTCCCTGTCCACCACGCGACAACGTCCTCGTTCGACCGTGGGCGTTCCAAATTTAGTCAGCCCATCCCGATATGCGATCTGGGCTTCGGAGCTGCTATTGCTTTGCTTGGGCGCTGCACTTTCTACCGTATATGTCGTATGGTTGAAAATGAAAGCATTTTCATCCTTTTTTGTAGGGCAGGCCTCCGTTATCGTGCCCAGGCACAGTAACCCTGTTGTCCCTGTGCTACCCGATCTGGATCGATCCGCAGCTACTTAGCGCGGATGTGTGCCTATTGTTTTCAGTGTTAGCCAGACAAGCATTTTCCCTGCCGAAGTCTAATCAGAGGGCCTGCAGTGCCTGCGAGAGGAAGTGCCGTGCATGCCAGTTGCTCTGCCCTGCTTCTCTCTAGCTTTCCCTCAGTTCCCCCCTATCTATGCGTTCTCTCATGGCTGACTGTGAATGCTGGGATGCTGTACGTGGGTCCCTGGATCCTCCTCTATTGTGCCAAGTCCTCCTCGACTTCCCAGTTCCTGGACTTTTTACCTAGTGTCTGATGTGCCTAGTTCTTGACGGTTTGCTGGTTTAGCCTCGTAACTGTCCTGGTACTTTTAACTAGGCAAAGGAACTGGTCTATCCTCATAAAATAGCATGCTCATTCAAGAACTCTCAGAAAGGACTGGGAACGATGGGACATGTTAGAGAATAAAATGGGCAATTAAGAATGCCGCTTTTGTCTGTTTCCATCTTAGCCTATCAATGCCCCGGCCCACCCACCACGCTGTCATCATACACCAACCCCCTCTCTGCCTAATTGGTCGTGGGAGTCCCTGTCACATACTTTCCCCACCACCGCTCGGCCTGGATGTGTAGCATACTGTCACTCACGAGTTCATGCTGTCACTAGTTGATACTGTCACTAGCACGTTCCATGGTCAAGGAGTACACTTTGCCAAGTTGAATATTGAGTATAATGGTCTACCAATGCACTTTGGTTTTTGTATGTCGGCAAACCTGCCTCAACCTCAATGTTCGCACTGCTTGTTTTGAATGGCGTGTGTGCACAACCTTTCAAAGAATAATCTCTATTGATGGGGGCTCGTGGGTTTAGCGCAAATGGTTTATGAATGGCACATACCTTGTCCGCATCTTGTGCACGCACTCAAATATTTTTTGGGGGGTTCTTGGACACTTGCTTGTATTCGCACGCCGCTGTCACAGGTGTGCATCTCACCCTGCCACTGAACATCCCTGGCAGTGACGGTTTTCTGTGAGGCCAACGTCCTTGCTTCTTTCTCTACGGCCTCTGCGAACCGAGCAAGAGGTCAGGGCAAAGTCGGAGAAGAGCGAAGGACTTGTGCTTGGACGGCACGAGGCGAGAGATCGCGGCCACCATGCCAACAATACGAGCGCACCTGTTAGCACGCAGCAATAAGAGGCTTCAAGCGCGGTCAGTATCTTGACCAAAAGGCAACCATCCTTTGCCAGACTTCACCTTGTCAGTTCGAGCCAGAAAATCCCTATAGCCAGATCAAGCGCCTCGGTGGCAGATATTCGACCGGTGCACAGCACTAGTCTAACTCGGCACTAGCGCGCAGCCTCCAGGTCTGTCTCGGTGATAGTCCCACTGATTTCACGCTCTGGTGGTATTCGTGGACTTCACGGTCCCCCCACTAGGGAAGCTTACCTGGGGCTGGTTGCCTCGCAGAGCGGTAGCCGCCCCTGAATGAGCTCGGGAAGCCCCTGGGAGAGAGGGGCGATGATGAGATCGGCGCCCGCGGGCGTCCACGCGCTGACGTCACCGTCGCCCCCCCGAGGGCCCGGCCAGGTGTCCACACGGGAGCTTGTGGAGCAAGCGCTCATGGGGGAGCGGGGCCAGCCAGGTGTTACGACGCCCTCCCGTCACTTGTCTTCCCCTGCGCAAGCTGTGGCTGCCGCGTCACAAGCGGAGAGCGGAGCGGAGAGGCATGCGGCTCCCCTCTCTGCCGTACGACCGGAGAGGGGAGGGGAGCGGCTCTCTGCCTCGCCCGCCCGCCCACCGCCTTCCCTTGAATCCTCACAGCCCTCTCCCAAGGATAAGCCTGCCTCTGGGGGAAGCCGTGGCAATGCGTTCGAGACAAGTCCTCGCGCGGGAGGCCGGGGGCAAGAGCCCAACTCTGGTCCCACGGCTGGAGGGCAAGGGAGCATGCCTGTGGTTGGAGCGCGGGCGCGAGAGCCTGCGTCATCGCCGGCGGGAGGAGGGGGCGGTGGGCCAGAGCCTGTGAGCCAGGGGGCGCGGGGCGACAGGTGGCGAGCGCAGAACGAGCGGCATCCCCAGGGGTGCAGGCCCCAGGGTCGCGGCGACGAGGGTGACGACGATGATGTCAGCGACCGCGAACACGATGATGTCAGCGAACATGATGATGTCAGCGGCGGCCAAGGCGGGCATGGCCACGACGGCGGCGCCTCGGAGGACGAACAATATCGATATGGGCAGCAACATCGTCAAGAGCAACAACCTAGGAGCCATGCGGCAAACGAGAGGCGGGCGGCGGGTGACGGCGGTCCCAGTGCGTCCCTGGACCTGGACCGGGACCCCCACGCCGGCAGGGACGCCACCGGCACGTATGACGCCCCTAAAGCTGTGCTGGAAGATGCTGCCACTCTGCCCGCCGTGGCGCCCCCGAGCTGCCGTGGCGACGCCGTGGGGCCTCGGGCGGGGGGTGACGTCAGCGCACGGGGGAGCGGCCCCGAGCGCGACATCAGCGGCGTCGCAGGGGCCGCTCGGGCAGACCCCGCCGGGCCACCTGCCAGGGTCCCTAGCGCGTTCGGTCCGAGAACGCACTGGAGCGCAGGCGCGGGGGCGGGCGCCCAGGTAGTCCGTGCTGCCGCTGCGGCGGATAGTAGCCGCGAGACGCAAGGGAAGGGCCCCGCATGCCACTCTTTGCTCCGTTTCCTGACACCTGTCGCGGCGAGCCAGGGGGAAAGGGGCCAGGGGTGGGGTCCACAGGAAGGGGCGGACGGGGGGGTCGTTGCCCCACCGCCGCCAGCAGCGCGCCGATCTGGCGCGTCCGATAGCATCACCGCAGGGGACCCGGCTGCAGGAGTGCCCACGGGGGCTGCAGGGATGGCAAAGAGGGGCCAAAGTGGTGGGTTTGGAGGGGTTTCCGGCGCCGGCGCTGGTGCTAGTGCCGTACGGGGCGGCTCTTCGGATGCGGCACGTTCCGTCACGGGCGCCAGGACGGGACAGCCAGTTGGGGCTGGTCCCGGGGGGCGCTGGCCGCAGGGCCATGGGACCCTGGGATACTCGGAGGGTGACCGGGAGGGGTGCACGAGTGGGCGGGAACTGGGGGTTGGGGGCGGGGCCGAGCATGGGGCCTATGGGTCCAGCAGGGCGGGTGCGCAAGGTCAGGGTCGTAAGCCAGGGAGTGGGAAAGCCCGGGGGGACGAGGGGGACCCTGAGGGCAGGGGGTCTGGGAAATCGGCCAAGGCGGAACATGGGGGCGGCGATGGCAAGGGCGGGCATGTAGGGACCAGAACCTGTGACAGCAAGGTGGGGGGGCGGTGGGAGGATGGCGGGGGGATCGCAGTGGGGGGAGGGGAGGATGGCCGTGGCGGGGAACCCCCGGAGGGGCTCCTTCCGGCGCACGGGGGGGGTCAATGCTTGGGTCGCCTGGACATACTGGGACGGGAGCTAGCATGGGCCGGTGGCCGCAGGAGTTGCTTCTCCCTTCGATCGGGAACCCGCACCTGGCGGGCGAGGGCCGCATGGACAGTGGGCAGTCGGTGGGCGTGAAGGAGGAGGCCCAGGTGCCGCAGTACCCCCCCCTGGGGCCCCACGCGTTGAACATCCCAGGAGTGCCCCCCGGTGTCGCGGCGGCGGCGGCGGCAGCGGCGGCGGCGGCGGCGGCCATGGCCCTCGTTGGGAATCCCCACTACCATCTATCGTCTCAAGCCGGCTTGCCGCACCCTGCCGGTGTCCCAAGCATGGGTCTGCCCCCGACGTTCCCAAAGGGGATGCCCATCCCTGGTTGGGTGGGGTCGCTTCCATCAGGCGCGGGGGGGGGGGGGCGATCCCTTCCCGTGCCCCCTTTGGCAAGGACTTCATGGGCCCCGAGGGGGGCTACCCTTCCACGGTCCCGGGGAATGGGGGCCCGGGCCAGCAGGGCGGGGAGGGCGACGGGGATGGTCGCGACATTGTGGCGGATAAGGACCAGAGGGAGATGGAGCGGGAGGCTCTGGGTGCTGCGGCCCAGAAAGGGCCTGGGAAGGGGGGGGACAGCGATGGTGGGGGCGGGGGCGCGGGAGGGGAGCCCGAGGAAGGTGGCTCGACGAGGTTCCCCAAGGAGAGGCTGTTACCGAATGGCCACCCGAGGTGCCTGCGGAGTAACGGGCAGGGGTGGCAGTGCCGGAATGCGGCGGTGTTCCAGCCGGGCGCACACTTGGGGGGTTACAGCTACTGCGCGCACCATACCGCCAAGGTGGGTCTATTTATAGCTCGCTGCTGAGGGGGGTGTATTGATATCGCACTCGGTTCATTCATATCACACTGCCATGTCAGGTCTATCTATTCTATCTATTGTACACTCGGCTTCTTTACGCTACCTCTTTTGCGAGGCAATGCCTATCACTTTTCTACCCCTATCTGCGTATATACTCGCCCCTGCATTGGCCTGATCAACTTTTCTGGGATCCGCACAATCTTGTCTTGTCTGCTTCTCCCTCGGACGCTTCCCAGGTGGAGCAATACGGCCAGCGGGGCAGCCGGCGGTTTGTCGGCAAGCGCAAGAGCCAGCGCACACGCTGGAATCCCGTGAAGCGCCGCGGAGGGAAGGACGGCGACGGCGGTGACGACGATGACAATCCCGACGACGACGGTCACTGTGACGACGGTCACTACGACGGTGCCGAGGAGGGCGAGGGCGGTCGCTATAACGCCGACGGTCACTGTGACGACGAGGACGAGGGCCACGAGGAGGAGGAAGAGGAGGAGGAGGTACCGCGTGACGGCGATGGCAGCAAGAGGATTAAGGCGGATCGCCGAGCGAGCGCGCAGCAGCAGAAGATCTCGCAGGCGCACAGGGGCAGGGTCGCGAGGTGAGGGCGCCCGCCCGCGTTTGTAGAATTAGGAATACGGTTACAAAAGTTACAAAAGTTACAAATGCACAGGGGCAGGGCCGCCTTGGGAAGCTATGTGTGGTTAGCGCAAGGCATCCGCTCTGTCGTAGTACAAGGGGAATGAGGACGTTGCAAGGCATCCGCTCTGTCGTAGTACAAGCGGAATAAGAAGGGCCCCCGTCTAAGGTTGGAATAGTGTTTGCTGCACAAAGCGGGTGTAGTGCATGGCGACCGCTCTGTACGACTTCAAACAGGGGGGTGAAGATGCCCATTTTTTAGGATGGGAGTTCAACCAGCGTGTGCAGGGGGCGGCGGTTGTTAACGCTTACCTGATACTTCGTTGGTCCCTTGTCAGCTTTTGTGTTTGGCTATCCATGGCCCTGCCTTAGTCTTGCTCTGTCGGCTGCTTTCGATATGGATTCCTCTGTGTGTACATGGCGGCCAGACCTCCTGAGAGCTTCTCGATTGCTTCTCTAGCAGAATTGCTTCTCTATTACTCTCCGCTCAAGCATGGCCCTGCGCTTGCCCTTTGTTTTCTTTAATATCCGTTCCCTTTATGGCCAGTTGGCAGCAAGGTCTTCAATATTCACTTAAATTACTGTATAGGGTAAGGCTTAGGCTTTCTCAATAAGTTTTTCTAGCTGGTCATCGCTCCCCCCTTTCCATGTCGTTTCCTTAACTCTCGTCGTTTCCTTAACTCTCTCTCTCTCTCTCTCTCTGTCTGTCTCTGTGTGTGTGTCTGTGTCTTGCTCCAGCTTGTGGCAAGACCTCCGTACTTCTCAAATGCTTCTCTAGCATGATTGCTTCTCTTTTCTTCTCCGCTCAAGCATTGCCTTACTCTGCGTTCCCTTCTCCCAGGTGGCGGCAAGACCTCAAGGAGGTGGAGGAGGCCTCCCGCTGCCTGCTGCTCATCCAGGGCGACCGCACGGGCATGTTCTGCTTCCGCTCCTTCGATGGGCCCCCCATGAAGACATGAGGCCTTGGAGTCGTGATGAACTTTGCCTTTCAGCAGCGTTGAGGCCTTGAAGACGTGACCAAGACTTGGGCGTACGAAGGCGTGACGAGCTCGGCACCGCAGGCCAGTGGCGTGACGTGATGCGCTCGGCGCTAGAGGTCAGGGGGAGCTCATCCATGCTCCTCCCGCCGTATGTCTGCGGATGCTTGTTTCAGGACACGGCTTTATGTGAAGGCATGAGGAGCATTTATAGCTCAATGTGGCAACTATGCATCCGGTCAAGTGTTCGGTCAACAAGGCAAAAAGGGTCGCCTCGTGAGGCCGTAGGATACTGTGCTAGGCCCATTGGTCACTATACTGGTCACTACAACACATGGGCGGTTGCCTTGCGAGGCCGTAGATTATGTACTCTACGTTGCCCCTTTCTGTGCCTCAAGGGCAGAGGCGTGACATCATCAAGTCGTCAACTTCTCCTGGAAGGGGCATGACACTCTCCTCTGTGGTCGCTGCGCCCGTGGGCTCTAAATGGTGGAAGCATTCGCCCGTGGGTGCTGACGGTTCTGCGCCCGTGGGTGCCGAGGAATTGTACGCCTGTTGGCGGTTTAAACGGGGCATCCCCACTGCTATGCAATCGATACGCAACCATCAACATTGATGAATAGCTACGTGTCCTTCGCCCCCCCCTGAATGGCCGCGCATCCAAGCCGCCCTCGTTTGGGCCACGCGAGGGCAGAAAAACCTTGGTGACGCGTCCTAGCACGGGCATAAACCATTGTACGACGGGCATGAACCATCAGCAGCGGAGGGAGGGGACCGATCAGGGCCGCCGATGACCTTGAAACCCAACCACCAGAGCGGAGCGGTGGCCGGACAGGTCCACAAACCTGGGGAGTGGACCCAGATCACACAATGCCGCGGCACCCCCACTCCTGGGCGTGTCCGCTCTCCCCGGCGTCACAGACGTCACCGACGGTAACTGTGGATGAACTTTTCCTAGTAGTTAAGAGGTTGTGGGGACAAACTGCTGTTTGTTGGGGAAGAACGAAAAGGCCGCGGTCGTGGGGAAGGATTGCTCCTTCGTTGATCGGGTCATGGAGCTCGCCTCTTTTTGCCCCGGACCGTTGGGCAGGGAAGTACATCGTTGGGCCTTGAAGGGCTTAGAACAGCTCTCCGGAAGTTCTATCCCCAGCACTTCTATGCCCAGCACGCTCCGTTCTGCTGATCATGTGGGAGAGCAGGATAAGAACGGCACCCTCAACGCCGACTCTCCATGTCGTGTCAGCTCTGCCACCCCTTCAAAGGGTTTGGTCTCCGGTCACATATGAAGGGATTGGTTTCTGACCATGTCGGCCCCGTTGGGACCCTGCCCCCACCCCCACCCACCCCACCCCCTGGGCGCCCAAGAGAGTGGAGGTCGTGCTGCCTGGCGTGCCGCTGTGGCTCGGCGGATGCTGGTATCCAGTTTGTCACTCGGAGTTCGTGCCTGTGCGCCTCCCGCTGGAGGGGCGAGCCGCGGAGCCCTTTACCTTGACCCACCTGGCCTTTGTCCGCTTTTACCGGCGGGCAGGACCCACCCCCGGAACCCCCGAGATATGCGATTCGTACCTGACACTTCTCCTGCATGGTTGCCGCACCTGCTTGATGTGTGGGCAGGCTGAGGTGTTGCCCGCCTGCAGTCGTGCTTGTCCCTTGACCTGCAGTCAGGCCATGCAGCCGAGGTGATATTTTTACTGCTGGCAGGATTCACCACCACGGCAGACGGGCGTGCTACCTGCGATGGTGGTGATTCCCCATACATGCGGGTAGACAGACATGCTGCAGCGGTGTGGTGATAAGGGAGCGCGCTGGGCCATGCCTGTTCCATAGGAATTCTTGGCCGTGTTTTGCCGTTATTTATAGCTTGTTTTGTTTGGCTTGGCGCTCACCGCTCTGCCACGCTTCCCCGCCGCCTGGACAGGAGTATGAAGTGAGACAACTATATTTAGGCCAGGCCATCATTCGGCTGCACTGTTGGTGCCATTATCAGGCCATCATCCAGCCGCATTGTTGGTTTCATGAGACAAGGGGGCCCGGGACCACGTCTTCCTGATATACGTCCTTGGCTGAATTGGGTGGCTGAATCGCTGTCAGTGGTGGCGTCGGCTTCCAAGTGCGCGTGATGGTTGCTCCGTGCGCGCTATCATGTATATCATAACCCAAACCTAAGTAGTCTGCTAAGATGCTGAGCAAGGGGCCGGTCGGCCGCGCCCGTGGATGGTTCATGCGAGGCTTATGCCGTTTAGCTTGCGTGCCTTGTTGGGCGCAGCTTACTAAGGCCCTACCTAGCCCCTTGCAGCAAAATGTGTTGATCGCAGTTCTGTCTATGGGGAGATTAGCTGACTGCTCCCTTTTGATTCTTTCGTTTTCACGACTCGTTTTCATGATGTGGTAGGTAGTTGCAAGGCTCGGTGGATTGTTGGTAGAAATGTGGTGAAGTGCGTGGTGCACAGATGTCGGGCATGGTCCTCCTGAGCTCTACGTCCCGTGCAAGTGGCAAGCTTGTCCACGCACAACTTTCATGTAGTATGTTCTTTAAGGTGGCTGGCTCTGAGCCCTGTACAATAGTTGAGCTGATGCCAGTGTTTGATGACCATAAATTTCGTTCCACCTTGTAGCCTGTTCGTGATCATTACTCTGGCTTGCTTGCATCACACGTTTGGCTATCTAGTTTGTCAATACGATTCCATATCCGTGTTTTGTTTTGTCTCCACCACCTGTCCGTAAGTCTACTAAAGTACAAACATCAGCTGTTCCGTGAGATAACTATTTGCGCCTGATGATTATGCACATCCTATTTGACATCCTAATATCCTGACCTGGCATGGCCCCAAGGACATTCCTAGAAAGATGGGTAAACCTGCCATGAACTATACACAGCAGTTGCTGGCCAACCTAGTGGTCCCAGCCCAGTTTGAACACCGCATTCACTCCCTCTCTCTTGCTTGGACTGCTATGCAGAACAAGAAGAGGTGGAAGACGATTGTCCAGGCTCACACGCCAGCCCCTGTGGGCAAGCCCCCCCCCCCAGGGCTCTTGGCTGAGTACGGCTTCGCGGCTGCGATATAATTAAGCCCTGAAGGTACGTCTCCACCTCAGACTAGGAATATATATACCAGTAGTGTAGATTAGTAAGGCTTAGCCTAGCATGTGGCCCACGCGCATGTGCGCCCATAATGGCCCCCATGGATGATGCCTTCAACATTTAGCCATGCTTTGTCTATAATGGGACCCCCATGGATGTTGCATTAAGAATTTAGCCATGCTATGCCATGCAGACGAGCCACGAGCCACAAGCCACGAGGTAGCCATGGCTGTCGGAGCTCATAACTTTCACGTTTGAGCGCCGAATTCAGCTGTGAATATCACAATCGCTTCGTCTTTCTAAGACGCACATGCTGATATAATTTTCCGACGCTATTACGCAATATACGATGAGCAAACGCCTCTCGACGCAACGCAGCCTGGCGGCTGCGCTCGGCAATGACAATACGCCTGCAGCTTCGGCTGCAGCTTCGCCCACCGGCCCAGATGGCAACGGTGACACTAGTAGTGCACTGGTGCTCGCCCAGCCTCCCGGGCTCGCCTCGCCATCAGCATCGCCTGAACCTAAGCGCAGTCGCTCTGCTGAGCCGCCCTGGGAAGAGCGCTCCTTTGACGTCAACAGCCCCGGCTTCTGGCAGCGCAGCCCCGGTTGGATTATGGAAGACTTTTATTACGGCAATCACGCCTCGCTTCTCGCCCTGTGCGTGTACCTCACGTCCCACAACCGTGGCCGCTGGCCTGGTGACGGCAAGCTTGTCGACCCCGCCGAGGCTCTCCCCATCATTCACCGCATGCCTCGCCCCAAGCTTCAACGCTTCGCCCTCTGCTCCCTTGTCGGACGCTCCGAATCCGAGATCTGGGCTCCCAAACCGCCCCCCCCCACCTTCCCCACCGAAGCCACCATCCGCACCCTCCTCAAGGAAGCTTTCGAGCAGCACGTGACCCCTCTTGCCGCAGATGTGGCGGCACTTGGCGGCACGCTGGCTGCTGAGCTCCCCACCATCCCCACCGCCACCGCCACCCTCCTCGCCTCCACCTCCCCCCCCCCCCTCCGTCTCCACCGACTCCATCACCGCCCAGCTCCGCGACATCGACCAGCGCCTCAAGGATAATGCAATCGCTATCGAGGTCTTGCAGAACACAGCAGGCCTCACCGCCCAGGCAGTGAATTGAATTGAATTGAATTGAATTGTAACATAACTCCGTTGGGAGTATATGTAGCACATAGCCCTGAGAAGGGGCATATGGCCTATCATACATTCTAAGCTACTTCCTGCAAGGGTGGGAATGTAAACAACACTTGCTCTAGGTGCACTAGGGCACCTGCACCCTCATGATCTTCACACTATGCCCAGCTAAGGGGGAGTATGTCATGTGGGGGAAGATCATCATGGCTATACAAGAGCTAGGGCATGGCTTCTCGACAGAGAGCATCTCTCTGCATTGCATAGCATGGCTAAATTCTTAATGCAACATCCATGGGGGTCCCGTTATAGGCATGGCTTGGCTAAATTCTGTAGGCATCATCCATGGGGGCCATTATGGGCGCACATGCGCGTGGGCCACATGCTAGGCTAAGCCTGACTAATCTACACTACTGGTATGAATTCCCTAGTCTGAGGTGGCAGGAGGGGGCTGCCAGGGCTTGTGGTCAACGTGGATGACCGCCCCCCTCCAGTATACCGGCTTCCCCCCTGCGCTGTGCCGGAGCTGAAGGTAGGTCTGCCATAGCTCGCGTCGCCGCTGTTGCTGGGCCAGGGTCAAGTCGTCGTCCAGCGTGAAGCGAGTCCTCGAGAGCTTCTTGCGGCATTTAAGGAACGACAGCTTGTCCGCCATGTACTTAAAGGTGAGGAGCACGGGTGCCGGGCCAGCCTTCCCCCGCGCGCGGGGGAGGCGGACAGCCGACATGTCCAGCTCACCAGTGAGTAGCATGGGGGCAAGAATGTCGCGCTTAAATGCCTCAAGGAGGCTCGTGGAGGTCTCACCTGCCTGCTGGTCGAAGTGCTTGACGATGACATTGTGGCTGCGCCGGGCGATGTCGGCTTCCTCGCGAAGGTCGAGGGCTTGTTGCTTGAGTTGTGCCGAGATGGTGGAGGTGGTGGAGGTGGTGTGCTGCTTAAGCAAGTCCGCCCAGGTGGAGGGAGCATCGCCGGCCGGGCCAGCAGGCGCCGGCTGGGCGGCGATGTCCTTCACCGCTTGGGCGGTGAGGCCGGCGGTGTCATGCAAGCTCTCAAGGGCGTTGGCGGTGGCTTGAAGGCGTTGGTCGAGGTCGAGGAGCTGGGCTTTGATGTCGGCTGTGGAGGCGGAAATGGCAGTGGAGGTGGAGGCGGCGGCGGTGGAAATGTGAGGAAGTTCAGCAGTCAGCGTGCCGCCGATTGCTGCTATGTCGGCAGCAAGGGGGGTCACGTGCTGCTGAAAGGCTTCCGTGAGGATGGAGCGGAGGGTGGGGACGGAAAGGGGTGAAGCCCAGATCTCGGCGTCAGAGCGCTGGAGAAGGGAGTTCAGGATGGCGTGCTGGAGATGGGGGCGGAAGCCGCCGATGAGCCCGTAGATGTTTTCCCAGCGGCGGCCGTCTGGGGCGAGGAGGCGATTGGTGGAGTAGAGATGGAGGCACAGGTCGTTAAGCGAAGCGTAATCCCCGAAGAAGATGCAGCGCATAGCATCGGTCGGAGAAATGGTGGCCCAGTCGTAATCTGCGACCTTGAAAGGCCGGGGCCGAAAGCTCGGTTCTGTGTATTGGGGGCGTGAAGACCCTCCTGTGTCGTCGGCTGGGCGGGTGCGCTTGGGGTCAGGCGATGCAGATGGCGAGGCGTTAAGCCCGGGGGGTTGCGGGACGACCAGTGCACGACTGTCATCGCCGCCTGCCGGACCTGATGGCGAAGCTGCAGCCGGAGCTGCAGGCGTATTTTCATTGCCCGAGCGCAGCCGCCAGGCTGCGTTGCGTCGAGGCGCGTTTGGTCGCCATATATTGCGTTTTAGATTCGGAAAATTATATCAGCATGTGCGTCTTAGAAAGACGAAGCGATAGTGATATTCACGGCTAAATTCGGTGCTCAAACGTGAAAGTTATGAGCTCCGACAGCCATGGCTACCTCGTGGCCGGTTACCATGGCCTCCGGTGACATGCCCAGGCAGTGAAGGACATGCTTAATAACCGGCTGGCCTGGCCGGCGATGCTCCTCCCATCACGACCTGGGCGGACATGCTTAAGCAACATACCACCTCCACCACCTCCGCCGTCGCAGCCCAGCTCCAGCGGCAGACGCTTGACCTCCGCGAGGAGGCCGAGCTCGCCAAGCGCAGCCTCAACGTCATTGTCAAGAATCTCAAGATGGAGGAAGGTGAGAATTCCGAGAAGCTTGCGCGTGCTTTTGAGAGAGAAATCCTTGATCGCATGGGCCTTACTGGTGAGATCGAGCTGGCCGCCCACCGCCTTCCCCGCGCGCGGGGTAAGGCCGGGCCGCCCCCGCTCCTTCTCACCTTTAAGACCCCGGCGGACAAGATTTCTTTTCTCAGACGCCGCAAGCGGCTCGAGAAGACTCTCTTCACCCTTGACGACGACTTGACCCTGGCACAGCAACAACGGCGACGGGAGCTATGGCCGACCTACCTCCAGCTCCGGCAGACCAAGGCGGGCCAGCCGGTGTACTGGAAGGGGGCGGCCATCTACGTCGGCCACAAGCCCTGGCAAGCGACCCCCTCGACCACCGCGGCCCCAGCAACTCCAGCCCCAGCCTAGGGGAATACAGCAGTAGTGTAGAATAGTTAGACAGTGGCCTTGTACATGCCCGCCTACTACAGGCACTATACCAGCTGAGGCCTAGCCTTTTTAGTCATGTACATGTGTGCCTATGATGTGCCACACTCCAGACGATGCCTAGCCTTATTTAGTAATGTTGTGCCCATGCAGGGAGTCACTCTCTGCTGAGAAGCCATGCCATAGCTCTTGTATAGCCATGATGATCTTCCCCCTCACAGGCATGCTCCCCCCTTACCCGGGCATAGCGTGATAGACCATGAGGGTGCGGGTGCCCTGGTGCACCTAGAGCAAGTGTTGTTTACATTCCCACCCTTGCAGGAAGTAGCTTAGAATGTATTATAGGCTCATATGCCCCTTCTCAGGGCTATGTGCTACATACACTCCCAACGGAGTTATGTTCCTAATTAATTAATTAATTAATGCCATGCAGAGAGATGCTCTCTGTCGAGAAGCCATGTCCTAGCTCTTGTATAGCCATGATGATCTTCCTCCCTCACAGGCATGCTCCCCCCTTACCCGGGCATAGCGTGATAGACCATGAGGGTGCAGGTGCCTTGGTGCACCTAGAGCAGGGGTAGCTTACATTCCCACCCTTGCATGAAGTAGCCTAGAATGTATTAAAAGCCATATGCCCCTTCTCAGGGCTATGTGCTACATCTACTCCCAACGGAGTGATGTTGATAATTAATTAATTAATTAAGGTACGTCTGCAGCTATAGCTACGCCTGCAGCTCCGCCCCCCGGCCCGGAAAGCAGCGGTGCCGCTAATCAAGCTTTAGTGGTCTACTCGGCTCCTGCAGCCTCGCCATCGGCATCGCCCGAGCTAGCCAAAACGCAGTCGCCCTGAAGAGCCGCCCCCTGAAGAACCTCGCTGGACCGAGATCGCCTTTGTCGTCACCTCAGTCGACTTTTGGCCGAACAAGAGGCCCAGGCCACTGTTTGACATGTATGTTTTGTTTAACGGGACGCGCGCCTCGCTTCTTGCACTGTGCCCGGCAGCACCTCTAGATACCGCCACAGCCCGCCTCCATCTGCCAAGAGGCACGTACTGGGCCACCCACCTCCGGCACTGGTGAAGACCTGGCCCGCTTCGCTCGCCGCCCCCGGCCTTCAGCAGATTGCCCTCTGCTCCCTCCCGTTGGGCGCTCCGATGCCGAGATCTGGGCTACCCACCCCACCGCCATTAATTTCCAAAACCACTGATGGCCTTTCGCTCCGAGGTGGCCTAGTTCGAGCAGCACGTGCATGCGTGGCCCCCCTCGCTGCAGATCTATGTGGCGGCCATGGGAGCTAGGCACGCTGCGGGCTGCCGAGCTTCCCCTCCTCTCCGGCCACCGCCTCCGCCCGTACCTCCACCCTCGTCACCTTCATCTCCAAAGCCACCACCGCGCACCACGTACCTGCCCGACGCCATCAACACCCAGCTCCTCGATGTCAACAGCGGCTATAGCGGACCACGCTATCGCCATCGAGTGCTTGCAAAACACCTCAGGCCTCACCGCCCGATTGCCTGCTGATGACATTTCCGCCAGGCCAGGCCAGGCCAACCAGTGCTGGGCCAGCCGGCGATGCACCTCCCATGTCCAGACCTGGGCTGACTGAAATAGTGCTGCTGAACGGCAACACCACCAGCCTGCATGAGCCACCCGACCTCCGCCATCGCCGCACGGCTCAATTCAACAGGCGCTCGACCTCCGCGAGGAGGCCGAGCTCGACAAATGTGCACAGGTCCCGTGAACGTCATCGTCAAAACTTTGACCAGCCGCAGGACGAGACCTCACCAAGACCCTTGCCAAGGCGTTCGAGAACAAAATCCTTGTCCCCATGGCTCTCACTGGTGAGCTGTCGAGCCCGGCGCCGGGGGGCGATCCACCTTCCCCGCTCGCGGGGTAAGGCTGGGCCGTCCCCGCTGCTCATGCACGAGTCACCATGCAATTAAACACGTACCATGCATGGCGGATCAGACTGATTCCTCAAGGGTCGCAAGCGGCTTGGTGGTGGGACCTCCTACACGCTGGACGACGACATGCCCCATGGCGCAGCAACAACGACCACGGGAGCTCTGGCCGATCGATCGACCTAGATCCTGGCAGCTCGACCGGCAGGTGCCAGCATGGGACTGAGCCCGCCCGGTTTACTAGACGGGGGACGGGGCAGCCTGTTATCTACGTGGACCACAAGCCCTGGGAGGCGACCCCAGCCCGGCACCCCAGTGCTCAACCCCAGCCTAGTAGGGGAAGTTAAAAATAAAATAAAATAAATTAAATTATAGCATGACTCCGTTGGGAGATCATGTAGCTGACATATTCCCTTGCTGGATGGATGGAGTGGGCGAAGCCGCGAAACCGAACTACTAAGCTTAAACTCTAAAGCTAATCTAATCTAGAACACCCTAACTACTCTACTCAGCCAAACCGCCCCTTCCTCTTGGCCGGGGGCCCGGGGTCGGGCTTGCCCACAGGGGCTGGCGTGTGAGCCTGGACACTCAGATCGTCTTCCACCTCTTCTTGTTCTGCATAGCAGTCCAGAGAGAGGGAGTGAATGCGGTGTTCAGTCAAACGCGGCTGGGACCATGAGGTCGGCCAGCAACTGCTGTGTATAGTTCATGGCAGGTTTACCCATCTTTCTAGGAATGTCCTTGGGGCCAGGCCAGGTCAGGATATGCTGCCTTGGTAGGCCAAGCCGCTGGGGGCCGGCCAGACCGAGGTCGGTGTCTACCTGACTGGTGCGAGCAAGATCGATGTCCTACGAATGCTATCCTACGCTGCCTAATCTCGTCCGAAATGCGAGGCATACCCTGGTACAAAAATTCTAAAGACCTTTGTGTGGTGAAAACCCGACGTTCAGGGCCTCAGGCCCAAGAAGATGATCTTCTTCCCCATCAGAGTGGGCTTCTTTGTCATTAGCAGCCCTAGCTCTTGTCAATTCCTTTCGCGCTATCAAGCTGATTGCCCACTGAGGTCATCCGGAGCGACTTTCCTGGCGACCTTCGTATCGCCGCAGCATTCCTTGCACAGAATTGTCTGTCCAAAACCCTCTTCTCCCACGCCGACGCCACAAAAAACATGCATCCACTTGCCGCACGTGCACTTGTGGACTGGGCCAACCATGTTTTTGCAACTGGTCACCCCCGTGCATAATTGCATGGTTTCGGTGCCCATTGCGGCAGCCATTTCCGCTTGTTCTCACCCAGTGACCGAGCTCACCTTAAAACGTGTTCAACAGTTGCTTTCACCTGTTTGAATTCGAAGTGCAGTGCAGTCCGTTAATTAAACCCAAAATGCCGAGCACGCATAAAATGCCTCGCTACAACGGTAGTTGCGACTGGGCGCGGCTGTTCAGAAAGGACGGCGAATCCAAAAGTGCCTAGGCAAATCTAAAAATGCCTATAGGCATTTTTATTGCGACCAATTCGTTGCTGTAACTTCAGATCTAGTTCACGGAAAAAATGCCTAGGCTTTTTTAGATTTGAGATCTAGTCCTGCCTAGTCGAATCTAAAAGTGCCTAGGCATTTTTTTATTTGGGCACCGTAGTTCCTGAACAAGCCGCGCGTTGCGTGCCGAAAGTTCAAATGCTCACTTGAATCCTTGTCCAACTGAGTAAACTTCTGGCCACCAACTCCTGGCGGAGCATCCTCGTTACCGTGCCGTTCAGCCGTGTGGCCAGCGTGTCCGTGAGCGTCCATGCCTCGGCGCCATAGGTGCGGAGCACCGTGAGGACCAGGACCTTGAAGATGAGCATGCGTTTGCGGTGCTCGCCGGCCAGGTCCTTCGCCATGCCAGTAGATTTTGAGCGAACGAAGCCTGGCCCAGGACAGGCTCGCGATGCGGATGTACATAAGCCTAAGGCTTGCATCACTCCCCGGAAAGGAGAACTTTTGCGGATGACTGTAGGTGTCAGTTGGCGATGCCTTAGGATCAGGAGACGTCCGTCCTATAGTCAGCGAAAGTTGGTGCGAGAGGTCCCCAGTTCGATTCCGGCCTGGATTCATTTGCAGATCGCGTTTTCCGCGGACCGGCACTGAACGCAAATGGTTTTCATGTTTGCGGCGTGCCAAATCAGAATAAGCCTAGGGGAAAGCGTAGTGTTACTTAGTGTATGTGTACTGTTACATAAACCCCACGGAGCTATATGCTCCGTTTAATTAATTGGTTAATTAATTAATAAGGCTTAGCCTCAGTGGCTCGTGAACCTCAGTGGCTCAGTGGCCCATGTGTATGTATGAAGTGTCAGAGACAACTATGCCTGGACGCATGGCGATCCAACGCCGTACGTGGAAGGACTAGGGTAGTTGCCCGAGAGGAAAGACGCGAAGGCCGCGGGAGCCGCGTGGCTATCTCTAGGAAGACCTGCATGGAGGGAGACAAAGGGTATCAAGAACTGAAAGGTTGAAAACGCATGCACACACACACACACATACACACACACACACACACACACCAATGTTCAACAAGAACAACGAAAACAACCAAAACTACGAAGGAAAAGAGGGAACGCATACACACATACACGAAGCCCTGGGCTAAAAGAAAAATTATGCCTATTAATTCGATGGGAACCACACCAGATGATGTATTAGCCTTTAACTATCTATAGTTAGCCAGGGCTTTGCCCATGCAGAGAGCCACTCTCTGCGCAGAGACGCCAACTGATGCCCTAGCTAGCCATTGCTTAGCCATGTCAGATCACTGATCTTCCACCCAATGTCCACATGCACCTTCGCTGGTGCAGAATACATGGTATATTGAATACCAAGGCCATGGCTCTTAGTTGGTTTGAGCTTGATTAATTAATTAATTAATTAATTAAACACGTGCTCCCGTTGGGGAGTCACGGAGCACCGAAGTGCTTCCTCCCTGTGTACGTGTGCACAACAGGAGAAAGGGCAGAGACCCCCCGATTCTCCTTCATGCCAAAGGCCGGCATGCCACAGCTGCACTCGGACACGCTATAAACTGTGTGTAAACGATCCGGCAATCTGTGGGTTCAATAAGAGCCATGTGAGCATGGCATTACAAGGAGCTAGCGTGGGCAAGTAATCTGATCATAGCCAGGACGTACGATGGCATGGCTGTACAAGGACTAAGCTAAGGCTATGGCTGGTTGTGTACCGTGCGTTAGCGGTGGCATGCACGTGACTAGGTAATATGTTGGCACAGCTAGGCAAACATTCTAAGCATGGCTGCCATGAGCTAAGTTGATAGCTCTGGCATGGTGTGCAGGTGCCCTTGGTGCACCTAGAGCAAGGGTTGTTTACATTCCCACCCTTGCAGGAAGTAGCTTAGAATGTATTAATTAAAAGCCATATGCCCCTTCTCTGGGATATGTGCTACATATACTCCCAACGGAGTTATTTTCCGAATTAATTAATTAATTAATTAATTAATTAATTAATTAATTAATTAATTAATTAATTAAGGCCATGGCATGCAGCTGGGCTCTCAGCCACCGCCAGACCTCTTCCTGCTTAATTGATGGCTCTCGCGTCCAGTACATACCGGGACCGCGTCAAGCTGCTGGGTATGAGCTTACTAGTGCGCCCCACAGCTCTGCAAGGCTGATGTAGACCATGGCCTATCTCTCTCGCCTTGCACGCTTTACGCCATGGTACAGGGCTCTGAGTGACACTACATTTCGGCGCCGCGCCGGACGCCTTTTTTGGCAGGGAATGTGGTGCGCCCAAGTTGCATGGTGACGGAGGCAGTGCTTCGATTCTGAACCGATACTATACGGAGAGTCCGGATCGCCGACGGCTCCCTGTGGCGGAAGCCGCCCGGCTTGGGCAAGCTAGAGAAACAGGACCTGTTAAGTTCCTGGTCCTCCCTGTGGCTCACCGCTCACGTATGGATGGGGCTGAGACGTGAACCCTCGCAGGGCGCCGACCCGTGCCAAAAAGCTGGACGGCGCGGCCGCGGCGGTCAATTTTCCGCGTAATGGACGGCTCATACGTGACTGATGCTGCACATGACGTTCACAATGAGCGGGACTGAGTGAGGAGTCTGTCAGTTGTACCTAGGCTTAGCTGACGTGGCCCGTGGACGCCCATGTGCATGTATATGAGTATGATGGGACCCACACCAGATAATGTATTAGCTTTTGTACGCAGTTATAATATCAAGGAGACACTAAACCAGCGCAGGCCAGAAATCGGGAGAATCCGGACCATGGTAGCTCGAGCCTGCCGTTATCTTGTCCACGTGTTCGAGTCGTTCAGGATCAGATGAATATGAATGGTGATGGAAATGTGTAGCTGGCCTCAGTTGCGCATTGAAATTATGGCTGGCTTATTACGTGCAGAGCGACTAGATGACCTAGACGGTGGGGCCGGAAACAGCTTGCTTGATCAGGGCGTGTCAGTGTTTCGAGCCTAACTGGCCGGGAGTGTCTACTAGTGGTGAGCACCATTGCTGCGATCGCTCTCCCACCATTTACGAGGAAATACCCGCAAATGGAAAACCACTGAAAAGGTCTAGCTAGTCAGTCATTACGTTAGCCATGCCATGATTCCAAACGTCCAAGAACTGCACACGGTGCAAAGGTAAAAGTCCGGAGGACATCACTTCAGTCATGCAAATGTGCGGCGGGAACCAAAAGCCCGCATATGCCAGAAAACATCGTGTTGCTGTTACGTAGTTATAATATGGGGTTCTTCTCATTATAAGAACTTGGCGGGCAAGATTTCTTTTCTCAGACGCCGCCAGCGGCTCGAGAAGACTCACTTCACCCTGGACGACGACTTGCTTGACCCTCGATCATACAGTGGCGCAGCAACAACGGCGACGGGAGCTATGGCCGACCTACCTCCAGCTCCGCGGCAGACCACGGCGGGGAAGCCGGTGTACTGGAAGGGGGCGGCCATCTACGTCGGCCACAAGCCGACGCGAATCCCTGCATGGCACGCGACCTCCGCGGCCCCAGCGACTCCAGGTCTACGCCCCACCTTAGGAGTTAACGTTCCTAGCAAACGCAATGTGAAGGATATGGTTGCAATGCAGCAATGTGTGAATATGGTTGGAAACGGAGCTTTGTTTAAATTGGATAATGTTACAGCGCTCACACACTTGAGGCTTGTACACGCGCTTGCCAAGTCAAGGCACAACACGTGAGGCGGGCTCGCAAGAGATCTGCCCAAATGGCACTGGCCTATTGTTTATATACTTGTGCACTGTGCTTGCTATAGTCCTGAGCAGCCTAGGAGGCCTGCTCAGTAATAACACCCCCGGTACAGTATTCACTACCTGTACAGCGCCCAGCTCCTATACAGTAGGTCTGCCATACAGGCACAGTGACCACAGAGCACAGTCCACAGTGACTATTGCATCTGCACCTAGAAGTCCAGGACTAAGCCTGCGGTACCAACAGACCACAGGTTAAGGTTCCTATTTCCTGCGTACGACGTATTAATCCAATACCGTCGTAGGTACAGCACCTAATTCCTGTCAGCCCAGGAATTACTGTCGACCCCATATGTCGTCGGCAAATATTCACGTCCGACTTAGAAGAACAGCCGGCTCGCGCTCGCGCGCGACCGGGAAGTCGGAACGCCATAACTTTCTTGATACTTGTCGGAATGAACTCGTTCCGGTGCCGCTGGAATCGCAGAGATATGCCGAATCAGGATCACGCCAATGCGCTTGGCGTTAACTCCAATCCTTTCTTTTCTTGAGCTGTAGCAGCTCACACAAGTCTACATACAAACACACACAATGGGTACTGGACATCCTCCCCGACTACAAGTCACAACCCACTGGGCATGACAGTCAGCTTGGATTCCTGGACATCCTCCCCGACTACAAGTCACAACCCACTGGGCATGACAGTCAGCTTGGATTCCTTATTATATGTACATAGCACCCATACTGGTTCAGGAGCACAAACAAATTACAATGAGTCCCTATCCCTTCACGGGAGGCTCGTTGTGTTACCCATGTACAAGAGGTTGGCCAACTGTGGCAGCCCATAGGTGTTCAGCTAAGAACTTGAGAAGTATGTACAACCTTCAGGACCTTAGGCGAAACCCCACAGATCACCCACAACAGCTCATCAGAAAACATTGCTGACCCCCAGACGGGAGTCGGCGCCGGTCTGCTGCCCCTTATCGAACCAGACACAACATCTACGCGAAGCACATGCAAAACACAAGCTCCCATACTCGTTCCAACCGTGGAAAATCAGGGGACCTGTCGCCACCTCACCAGCATGGTGGATGGGTCAGCCAGTCCGTGAAACTCCGCCTTAAGACGGCACCAGGGAATCGAACCCCGCCCACAAACCACAGATCTGGGGAAACCTCAGACTGAGATGAAAACCCCAGATAGACATCTCTCCATCAGAGACAATGTCAGACATTCCCACACCAGAGACATGTCTCACCCCTCAAGGTGTGCTCAGGATTATGTACAATCAAGCTCCCAGCCTGATATCCAGAGACTTAAGCACCCAGCTCTCAGCTTTTAGACAGATAGACCGACTTGACAGTCAGCATTCATGAGCTTCCTCAGTACATTGTACTGGGCTGGGGCCTTGTGTGGCAGCTTTGTCAATGCATCAGCAGGGTTCTCCTCGCCAGGGATATGCTTCAAGTCAACCAAACTGGCCAACTCCTTCAGCAACAAATAATCCAGGTCCCGGCTTCTGGCCAGCTGCTTGTGAACAAACTGGACCATACCCATGCTGTCTGTTAGCAACAACGTCTCCATCTGCAAGGTCCAAGGGGTAACTGAAGCCAGCTCCAGCATTAACTCCTTTATGTACAGGCTGGACTGGATCCCCTCGCATATGGCCCTGCATTCTGCCACATCTGAACTGATACAGACCCTCTTCTGCAGTCTGCTGTACCAGCTGAACAAACTTGCCCTGCTCTGATAAAAAGCAAACAGAGCAGCAGATCTCCCCCTGACCTTGGTAACCTGGCGAGCATCCATGGAACTGTCAACAAAGATCTCCAAGGTGATAGGCTGGGCAAAGTCAATCCCAGACAAAATCAGATCAGGGGTACTCTCCACCAACCGGGCTATGACTCGAGGCTTCTCATCCTCAAGCACCTCATCAGGCATTCTGCTATGGACCATCAAAGACGGACCACAGATGCTGGCAAACCAGGCCCACATGCCTCTCAACTCAGGTCCTGCAGCCTGGGTGATCTTCTCTGGCAAGGCCTTCACAATGGTCTGTTTATAATCTCCTCCAGCCTGAAGCCTGATACTCCACTCCCCGTCCCTCCTGAACAGGGTAGCCTGCATTCCACAGAACACTACAGGCTTGTTGGGCTCCTGCCACAGCTCCTTGCCCAGTGAAAACTTGCCACTGATGACAGGAATAAACTTCTTCAGCCAGGTCGTGGGGGCTAGCAAATGCAGATCATCTCCATGCAAACTAGCATACACTGGCAGACCCTCCCATTGGGCCAGCAGCAAACAGGGATCAACTGAAGACACTCTCAAGCCACACTCACTGATCAGAGCTTCCTGCAGCGTGAGTCTCCAGATGATTGGGCTCGACCTGAGTCCTTCCAGGCCCTTCAGAATAACCAGGAATTGTTGATGCAGCTCCAGCTTCCAGATGGCAGGCACCTCAACACAGTAAGGCTCATCCTGCTTCCACACCCTCCTGGCCACTTCTGGATCAGATTTTAAAAATGCCCTCTTGAAGTCCAGCAGCACTGATGACATAGCTGCTCCCCTGTTCAGCAACCCCACGTAGAGACATAGCAAAATTCTCCATGTGTCGTGTAGCATCCCTGGCGTGTATAGCTCCTCTCCTGGCAGACTCCCCGTGCCGTGATACTCATTCAGGACAGGCCTGACATGGGGCACTGATACCTCATCCACAACCTTCCTCTTCAGCACAAATCTCAAAGCAAGCTTCCTTGATGCTGGGGGACGTCTGTCTGTTGGTGCAGCACACTCAAACTGCAACCACTCCTCCAATGCCTTGGAGAAGGCGAGCTTCCAAGCCTCAAACAAAGTAGGCGAGCTCATCTCTTGGACCAGCTGGTCATATGTCAAAGGAGAGTGTGCAGCAAGGCTCCTGTGAGTTATGCCAATACTGCTGGGGTGCAACACAGCTGGAATCACCAAACTGGCCGCTGGGGGCACCTCCCCTTCATCCCATTTTACACCCTTGACCGGCTTGGCCCTGCACCTGACTGGAAATGTTGTCCTGAAATTTTCTAGGGGAATCATCCCCCAGCCATCTCTTCTCAGAGCTGTAGCTCTGATAGAAATCCCAGGATTGCCCAGAAAATTCTGACCCAAAATCACAGGGCCATCATAGTCCTCTAGGACAAGGAAGGTCACATCCACACCCATGACAGGGGCAGTAACCTCTCCCAACACCCTTAGATGCGTCCTACCACTGAAATCAGACACCCAGGGGCAACTTGGTTCTCCGACCAGCAGTTCTCCTGTATGCTGAGGTCCCATGACAGAAACCTGTGCATTGGTATCTATCTCCATGGCAGCTACCTCAGGTTCATCCAACTGGACAAGCTTGGACACCTTAGGCTCCTTCTTGGCTCTTTGCAAAGCCTGTACAATATCTGATAGACGCACACCCCTAGGCCTGGTGTCGGGCCGTTCCGGAGGTGCAGCCTGTCCGCCTGCTTGCCCAACCACCGTATGTGAAGGTACCCCAGGGGCCGGGCCAGGGTCACCCTGAGGGCTCGATACAGCTGTAGCACCCTGATCAGGAAGCTCCACGTCACCCCCGCCTTGTACACCAGCGGGCACCTGGAAGAGGTCTCCTTGATTACCTCCCCGGGGACGGATCTTTGACCAGGACAGACGGTGCACTGCTTGGGAGCCATCAATGGCCACCCAGCACTTATGGCCAGCGGCTTCTACTCGGGTCACCACCCCATCATGCCAGCTGCCACGTTTCCCTGGAAAGCTTGGTTCCTTCCACACAACAACCTGTTGTCCAACGTTAGGTTCTAGGACACTCCAGCCCTTGTCTTTCTGCCTCAGCTTGAGGAACTTGGCCTCTAGCTTCTCCTTCCATGCCTGCTCAGCATCAGCTGGCAGCATCCTGGTATGCAGCATAAGAGGATTGATGGCAATGTCACCAAAGAACATGGGAGTCCTCAGGTTCAGCCTGTCCTCCACAGAACGTAGCCATGCAGATGTCACAATGGCAGATGACGTCCTTGGAATCCTCTCCACCAGCAGCACAGTCTTGATCTCTTGGATGGCTCTCTCCACCACCCCTTGCTGGCCGTGGCTCTCCCTGGGTGTAATCAGCAACTCTGGAAACTCTGGCAGGTTCTCACAGCACTCAAACTGAATGTCACACTGCAACAACTCCAACCCAGGGTACCTGCTCCTTGTCAACTTCAGAGCAGCAATCAATGTAGGCTTCTCCATGTCAGGCAGGATCTCTAGGGTCTTGTACTTGGTATATCTGTCCACTGCCACCAGCAGCTTCAAACCCCTGATTCTCTGAATATCTACCTGCACATGGCCTGGCTGCAAAATAGGAGTCCTGGCATGAGACTGCTTGGGCTTTCTAGCAACTAGCCTGCACTTGCAAGCTTGAGCAACCTGTTGGCAGATGGAGTACAACTCACTTCCTCCCAGCCGTCTAGCAACTTGCAAAGACTGAGCTGCATGGCCAAACATGGTATGCAACCTTGAGGCAATGTCATACAAGAGAGAAAACCTTTTATTGTCATTATTAGCACTCAAGGTATGTACAGATCCCTTATGTACAGGAGGCACCAGGGTCGTGCCTGTCAGACTGTCTCCAGCCCTATCCTCATCCTGACCATCCTGTGCCAGTCCTGCACGGTCAGAATGCTTCTGAGATCCACCTGGGTCCACATCACCAGGTCCTACCTCAGGCTCAGCACCGCCATGGCGGGCACGTTGGCGAGTAACCACTGCAGCTACAGCTGGCATACTCTCTGTGGTAACCAAGCTTGCCCCATCGTGTCCAATAGGCTCTTTCACTAGAGCATGGGGCTGCCCCTCACTGCCGTCACTAGCAGCTACATTACACACCCCTGGGGGCACCCTCCAGGGTTCAGGGATGTGTGCAGGCTCAAGTCAATGATCAGCAGCCTTGCCCTTGCCCTTATCCTGGGATGGACCAGCCTTGTCCTTGCTGCCACCCTGAGCTGGCTTGCTCTGACCTTCCTGCCTCAGGTACGAGGGACACTCATTCCTGAAGTGACCCTTCCCCTGGCAGAAATAACATTCCACCTGACTGATGTCCCGTGAGGTCCCACTGCTGGGCCCAGCCTTGGGAGGACCACCCACCCTCTTGAAGTCAAACTGGGACTGTGGATGTCCCGACTTCGGCGGGGTCCCCCGTCCAGCCCTTCTGTCACGCCCCCTCCTGGACCTTCCTCGACCCCTTGAAGAGGTCTCAGGCCCTCTCGAGGGCGCTGGGCCCCCGTGGCCCGATCCCCTCATGGACTTAACCGTGGGTTCAGTGGCCTCCTCATCACCCTGACGAGGGCGCTTACCACCCACGTACTTGCCGCTGAAACACTCATACAACTGGTCCGTCATGGCTGCCCAGCCATGGACCTGTCGCATGTGGATGGTCACATTATCCATGGTGACCGGATCCAGCTGCAGCGACTTGAGAAAGTCGCCCATGGCCATCCGATCTGCGACGAAGAAGCCCTTGGCCATGGCGTCCTCCCTCAGCTTGACGAAGTCTTCAAAGGCGTGGACCACTAGCTGCCCCTTGATGGGCTTGTAGTCCAGGTATTCTTGCTTCAGGTGGGACCCATCTATGGTCCTCTTGTCACTCAGGAACACCCTGAGTCGCGTCATAAACGCCGCCCAGGTGTCCCCCGCCGCGTGTCGCTCCCGAACAAACTTGAACAGCCGCCTCGCCGACTGCCTTATGTAGGCACTAGACGCCAGGATGCGAAGCTTGTCACCGTGTATATCTCCGTGTACAAGTTCATGTCCTCTAACATCCTCTCAGCATCCCGGGGCTGCCAATTGTCCTTGATGGACTGAAACTGGCCTAGCACCGCGTACCCCTCAGCCACGGTCGGTCGCTTAGGCGCCGCTTGATCTGCGGCTGGCGCGTTCTGACCGCCCTGCGATCCTTGGCTCTGATTATCTGGCACCTCAGCCTGGTCTCCCAGCGCCTGGCCGTCCCCGCGTCCATCGCGTCCACCGCGTCCATCGCGTCCATCTCGTCCATCCATCCCAGCGCCGCGCCGCGAAGCCCATAAAGCCCGCTTGTTGGTTGATAGCTCCATCACTCCATGATGGCCTCTGTTCAGATCTGCTACAGCCAGCCAAGTGGCCAAGCAGCAATTAAAGCAATATAAGCTACTGAACAAGAAAGGAAAGTGCCAAGTGTTACCACTCAGGCAAGACCACCACGGCTGGCCCCAGGCGCGTCCTGGTTCTCCTTGTCGCTGTCGTCGTCGCTGTCGCTCACCACAATCAGCTCTGGCACCCTGCTACCCGCTGCGCCGTCGTCGACCCGCTGTCGGCCCGCGATGACTGAATCGTCACCGTTGGTATAGTAGACAGGTGACAACCCGTCGTTGGCACCCCGCGGATTGTATCTTGGCACCTCGTGGTCGCCAAGTGTCTCGTCGCCTAGCCCAGCGACACCCCCTGCTCCCACCTCAAGGTCACTATCGTACCCAAGAGGTGCAAACTCTTCCCAACGCGTCACACGAACGCGAAGGGGTTGGGGCAGTTCCTGAAAAGGAACCCTTGCTCGCTCCGGAAACCTGCCGACTCTTGCCGCGCGCTGTCCTCCGGTGATGGCTTCCGCTGTCGCCCCGACCTCTGCAAGCCGCCTGTATGCTCCGCTCCGCGTCGTTCACGCCTAACTGGCCCGCTGCAACACCCTCGTCGCCGATGACGCCTGCGAAAGTACGTGGTACACCCGCACCCGCTGCTGTCGGTACAAACTCGTGTCGCACTGCGCCAGCTGCCTCCGCAACCTCGCCTCGCCTTGCGCCAACTCCGCACGCACTCGCTCAGCTACTGCTGTAATCACCGTCTGGATGCCGACCAAACCGTGAAGCTCCTGCTCGAGGTCGTCGATGCTCCGGTGCTCCGGAATGACGATGGTTTGTACGTGCCGCAGAATTCGCTCCCAATCTTCGACCTGGTCGTCGACGAATTGCACGAAGCTGCGATTAACAGGCGGACGATCTGCAAGCAATAAAGATAGATCCCGAACGACACGACGCAATTCAGGCGAAATCGAACCCCCAGCAGACTGCCGAAACCGGAAATCCTGCTGCCGTTGTTCTTCCTGCACCATTCACCACCGGACGAGCTCCTCGCGTCGTCAACGCTGCACACCGCAACCGGCAACGACCCTCCTGGCCGTTCCGCTGAGACTGGTTGTAATTTGAGTTAACGTTCTAGCAAACGCAATGTGAAGGATATGGTTGCAATGCAGCAATGTGTGAATATGGTTGGAAACGGAGCTTTGTTTAAATTGGATAATGTTACAGCGCTCACACACTTGAGGCTTGTACACGCGCTTGCCAAGTCAAGGCACAACACGTGAGGCGGGCTCGCAAGAGATCTGCCCAAATGGCACTGGCCTATTGTTTATATACTTGTGCACTGTGCTTGCTAGTCCTGAGCAGCCTAGGAGGCCTGCTCAGTAATAACACCCCCGGTACAGTATTCACTACCTGTACAGCGCCCAGCTCCTATACAGTAGGTCTGCCATACAGGCACAGTGACCACAGAGCACAGTCCACAGTGACTATTGCATCTGCACCTAGAAGTCCAGGACTAAGCCTGCGGTACCAACAGACCACAGGTTAAGGTTCCTATTTCCTGCGTACGACGTATTAATCCAATACCGTAGTAGGTACAGCACCTAATTCCTGTCAGCCCAGGAATTACTGTCGACCCCATATGTCGTCGGCAAATATTCACGTCCGACTTAGAAGAACAGCCGGCTCGCGCTCGCGCGCGACCGGGAAGTCGGAACGCCATAACTTTCTTGTTACTTGTCGGAATGAACTCGTTCCGGTGCCGCTGGAATCGCAGAGAAACGCCGAATCAGGATCACGCCAATGCGCTTGGCGTTAACTTTAGGGGAATACAGCATTAGTAGTGTAGAATAGTCAGGCCTCTAGAGCCACCGTGGCCTTGTACATGTATGCCTACTATGTACAGGCACTATACCAGCTGATGCCTTAGCATTATCTAAATAGTCATGTACATGTGCGCCTATGATGTGCCACGCACCAGATGATGCCTAGCTTTATTTAGTTATGCCGTGCCCGCCATGCAGGGAGTTACAGTCTCTGCTGAGAAGCCATGCCCTAGCTAGCCTTTGTATAGCCATGCTGATCTTCCCCCCTATGCCGTGCCAGCGCCTTTCGGTAGGTGCTAGGATAGTCATAGTGGTGTGCAGGTGCGGCACTTTGTGCACCCAGAGCAGGTGTAGTTTACACCCTACCCTTGCCAGTGTACAGGCATACGGCGTATCATACGCCGTACGATGCGTATTATACGTCATACGCAAGATTTGCGTATTAAAATGGGCAAAAAAATACGCACGGCGTATTTTTTGCGTATTTTTTGCGTATTGCGTATTTTTGCGTATTGTTTTGCGTATGAACCGTGTTCGAAGTAGCTTCTGGCATCATTTTGGACGGCACGTGGAGCCGGAACTAGACTGAGGCGACCTGTAACTCCGCGACAAATAAATGGGCGTGCAGGTGCCAAGCTGGCCGTCTACGACTGTACTTTTACGTGCATTGCTGCAGATTGCTGCGTGTCGGACTAGGGTCTAGTAGGAGACGAAGGACGAGGAAATTAGGTGACGAAGTTATGTTGTCTGCCAACAAGGGCGCGCATCTGGCACCTAACATTTAATAGTAGCACAATTGACATCCAGGCACCATGGCTATAGCGACGGTGATGGTGCGGGTCTATGGAACACGATGATGATGGGGCCGACGAGATGCAGGCCGTATTCGAGACTGTCTGGACACACATCGTACGTGAAAGAACAGACTCTCAACAAGTAAGGGCATGCGCAGCCGACAGGTAACTAAAAGCTCAGTGACGTACGTGCACACTTTTGGATGCGAAATTCTCGGGTTCTACCACCCGAGCAAGGCTACCACCCGAGCAAGGCTAGCACCCGCCATATCATGGGCGCCACGTATGTAAGGAGGCAAGAGTGAGCGAGTGCAACTGAGGCCGCCGGAGGCATTACGTCGCAGGCTGCGGGGTATTTGGTGTGACTCGCGATGCACATAAATGCCTTATTTAGCCATGCCGGCGCTGCTGCTATTATATAGCCTGGCAGCCACCGCACCATATGTGTTAATTAATTAATTAATTAATTAGACTCGTGCTCCGGCCCGTTGGGGAGTCACGGATTTATGTGTTAATGGTTTAGGGAAGCTGGGTCAGGTTGCTGGCATGCATGGTATCCTGCACGCTAGCCACATCGTTGGCAGCCTGCATGGATTCTTGCTTCATGTAGATCAATATTGCATGGTGGCCTATACCACGAGTAGTAGGCAAGATGTCCGTTTCTGGCATAATGTCTTATTACTTTTGGCAAGTTGGCCAACTGACCGTGTGCTGTATTTCAGTCTTAGTATACAGCAATTCCATGCTGCCAGAGATGACGTGGTTTTAAGTTCAACCTACAGTAATGGTGGCAGCAATCTCTATACCTCTGCAAGTGTCATTGCGCATGCATATCTACTTGTGTTATTATCCTTTTCAGGTGTGCATGCACTGATTGTGCATACAACTTTGTTATGGTGTCGGCTTTTAATTAACATACTTAACAATTAAACAGGACAATGCTTGTACTTGTAAGCAGCATCGGTAATGCCAATGTCATGAAATGATGTGTCACATATAGGCATGTGGTGCATTGCAAGAACACAAAGAAAACATGCCTGATTGGTCAGAATGTTGAGGAACCCCCTTTTGAGGAACCCATTTTTAATGGTTCAGTGAACCATTAAAAAAACAGCATTTTCAAGAGTCACCGTACGATTTGCGTATAATACCCCGAACGAGCGTATTATACCCAATACCCATGGGCCCCGTACGATTGCGTATTGCGTATGCCTGTTCACTGACCCTTGCAATCTGAAGTAGCTGCCCAGAGTGGAGGGTCCCATCATGGAATTGTATCAAAACTGAAGCTTCTTAATAACTACAGAAATGCAACTGCCAACCACTGAATGATGATTGGGGACCATAAACACGATGTATGGGCATGCATACCACCACATATTGTTGGGGGTACTACCCCCAGCCATGCATACACCGGCTATGTGCTAAAAATAGAAAAAAACGCCGTTTTGCCCAGAACAGTGGGAGAACCAGTTGCATGCCAAAAGCACAACCCCTATAAAAATGTCACGGCACATGGTTTCTACCTACTTGGATCAACAAAATCAGCACATCCCTTCATGTTATTAATTTTTGACCAAAAAATACGCTTTTTTAGGGTAAAACATTAATAACATGACTTCAGGGATGTGCTGATTTTGTTGATCCAAGTATAGATAGAAACCATGTGCCATGACATTTTTATAGGGGTTGTGCTTTTGGCATGCAACTGGTTCTCCCACTGTTCTAGGCATGGATGTGCCCAAAACAGCGGTTTTTTTCTATTTTTAGTAGCGCACATAGCCGGTGTATGGCTGGGGGTAGTACATACCCCCAACAAGTGGTGGTATGCATGCCCAAACATCATGTTTATGGTCCCCAATCATCATTCAGTGGTTGGCAGTTGCATTTCTGTAGTTATTAATTAAGAAGCTTCAGTTTTGATACAATTTCATGGGACCCTCCCCTTAAAAGCCATATGCCCCTTCTCAGGGATATTAAAAAATTAAATTAAATTATATAACATGCCTCCGTTGGGAGATCATGTAGCACAGATTCCTTGATGGATGGGTGGAGTGGAGGGAGCCGCGTAAGCGAACTAACCTAACTCTAAGCTACTATCTAGTCTAGAAAAATCCTAACTATGTACACTACTCATCAAAACGCCGCCTCCTCTTGGGGGGAGGTGGCTTGCCCACAGGGGCTGGCGTGTGAGCCTTGACAATCTTCTGCCACCGCTTCTTGTTCTGCATGGCAGTCCAAAGAAGGGAGAGAGAGTGGATGCGGTGTTCAAACTGGACTGGGACCACTACAGTAGGTCGGCCAGCAACATCTGGATGTACTTCGTGACGTGCTTCCCTACCCTTTTGGGAATGGGGCCAGGCCAGGTCAGAATATGCCGCCCTGGCTGGCCAAGCCGCTGAGGGCCTGCCAGACCAAGGGCGGTGTCGACCATGGCTGGTGCGAGCAAGCAAGGTGTCCTACAAATCACTCTGGGCTCCAACTTTGGTAAAAAGTGGGGAAATCTAATGCAGGGTAAAAAAGTTTTATACCAAAAAGTAAAAAAAGGGTAACGGGCAATTTCGGGGTAAAACAGATGAAAATTTTACCCCGTTTTTATCCATGCACCGTTGAACTCGGTATGCCCTAGTGTTGGGAAAAAAGGGGGTAAAGTTTTTCCATGTGGTAAAAAACGGGGAATTTCTATTTTACCCACCAGGTAACTTCGGGGTAAAACTTAACCCACCAGGTAAACTAGGGGAAAAGAACAATTTGCCCTCTTTTTCCCCGAGTGCGCCGGGTGCAGTGCTGCCCACCCATCAAATGACATCGAGGCTTGACCTGAAACTTGTAGCACGTTGCTACTAGGATAAAGGGACGGAAAGAATTTCAGCACCGACGGGAGACGGGCGCTTTCAGCAACGGACGGAAGGAATTTCAGCGGCGACGGGCGACGGGCTAACGGACCCCCATAAACGGTCGGCCCACCAATTTGCTGCGTTCTGCGTCGCGGCCCAAGCACGAAATTTCAAATTTTGATGGCCGCGGGATGATGTTATGGCTGTCGCAGCGACCTGTTTAGTTGGTCGTGCCTGATGTGCAGCTTAGTTTTCATTGACGTTGGAGGGTTGGAAACGGGGTTTGAAAGGACAAACGCTCAGTTATTTAGTGACGGGTCTTTGGACATCCTGGACTGTTGGTGCCGTAAGCTCGATCTTGGAGAGGGTTGCTGGGAAGACGAACTGTCAGGGTAGGAGGTGGCACCGGTCTGACGCCTAGCTGGTAAAGCTGCGTTTTTTGTTTGCTGGGCTTTTCAACGGTGCTGAGTGCATATTTTTGCTTCCAGGCATGTCCATTTCCATTGTGTTCACGCGAGGAGGGGAGATGGGGATAGGGAGGGGCCGTTTGCTTCCCGGGCGGTTCCATGGATCATGTCCCGCCATATGCACATTTGCCAACCGTCTAATAATTTTTGCGCTCGGTTTCCTTTTATTTCGGTTTCGCCGCGCTTTGGAACGTCGTTTCATGCATTACTATGCCTCGAGGCCGTCTCTTTGCGTTGTGTTTCCGTCAGCAGCGGGAATGGAGGCCCGGATTGCTCGGCCATGGGGAATGCTTTCGAATGCCTTTCCATTCTTTTCCCTGCACCCACGCAGTATTTTTCCGTTGTGTTTCGGTGAGCCACGGGAATGGAGTCAGCGTAGGCTTAGCGAGCCTCTCCGGTGCGTCATTCCCTGTCGTGCAGGTGTGCATGTCTTTGTTATTCTAACCGCCAGATCTGTTGCCATTTCGACTTGGAGTGGCATGAAATGTCCATCAACTGATTTGTTGGCAGATTTGGCTGGGGCATGGGTACTGCTTCGGCATGTGTTCCACCATTGGGACATGGCTCAGTCCCAACGGATTATGTTACAATTCAATTTAATTCAATACCCAGGCTCCTTAATTTCCCCCTGAAATTACCAAAGTTGGAGCCCAGAGTGAATGCTATCCTACGCTGCCTAATCTCGTCCGAAATACGAGGCATGCCCAGTGATACAAAGACTCTAATGACGGGCGCTTGGAAAATCCTACGTTCAGGACCTGTCGGAGCATCCTGCAAACCGTGCCGTCTAGCTTAGCTGCCAGTGTTGGTGTGATTGTCCACGCCTCGGCGCCGTACGTGAGCACCGTGAGGAGTGGTTGCGCTGGATTAGGACAAATTGCGGAAGGCATCAGAAGTGTCCTAAATGAAAAGTTGGCAAACATGTTTTTTTTATGCCAGGAGCATTTCAGAATATGTTTTAACAAGTTTTGTCAAGAAATTTTAATCAGCGCTTGTGTTTCAAGGAAAGTATTCCATGCTGTAATGCATATTTGCTATACACACTGTCTCCGACATGGCATCATGATTGAAGATGCTGAGATCCTATGATTATAATACATATAATGCATTCATAATTCATTGTCTGGCTGAAATAAACATCTTTCATGCATGTATCAATATCAATTCAGTGGAGAGACCATGCTGAGTCCGGCAAAGTTTGCACGCGGGATTATGCCATGTATTAGGATCACAGGTGCCGCCAGGTCTGCTAGCTAACGCACAGGGTCGCGGCTTCGCGGCTTTGCGGAGTATGTTATATACCAACAATGCATGTGTTGGATCAAGCTCCCATGCGTCTCGACTGATCACAACAAACTGAACCAAAGATGGATGCTACTTGGGAGCAACCGCAGTGGGCACCAATTGAATCAAGGAGCGGCAACGAGCATCATCGCCCCGCCTAATGGCGACGGCAGCAGCTAGCTAGCTACGCGGTTTATAAAAACGCAGTAGTGCCAGAAGCAAACAACGGTTCAGTGCATGAATCACGAGGGTGTCCGCAATAGCACCGGTAGCAAGGATGATGTAAGACCGTGGCACTCGGGCAGTTACGGCACGCGGCAAGAGCAAATTGGCGCATAGTGGTTTAACGCATGTTCAATGGCCATTGCAAGTGCGCGACGGTTGCAGCAACTATAGCACATTGCTTGCAGTGATGACAACGAGTCATAACATCATTGGTGACCCAGCCATTATAACTTCATTGTAGTTGTCAAAGCATCAAATCAGTTGACTGATCAAATTTGGGAGATCCAAGTGCTAGCCATGCAGGGGAGCCAGCCATACAGGCCTGGAAATGCAACCCTGGCCCGGGCATATGATCTAACCCAGTGGCTTCGAAGAGACATTGCCACTCCCTGTGGAATACTACGTCCCGACACCGCTTCAGTCACGCATGTCAGTAAAACCGGTTCGTCCCCTGCCTGGCACACAAGGCCGAGGCAGGTGGGAGGGAAGTAACGGTGAAACATAATTATGGTTTGGCATATATGCCACAAAATATGTCGGAGCCCAGCCCCCCGCAGGCCCCACCAGCCATGATGTGCAAGAATAAAAAACAGCGACACGTGAAGATGCAGCTAATAATGCTTGCAGCACCAGAGACGTATTCCACGTGCAACCCCCCTCCTCAGCACTGGCCCCATCCATGATCCCTGGAATCGCAATGGGCAACCACGGAGCATAAGTGGCAGTAGCAAACACGGTAGCGTGAATGGCACGAAGGGAATGAGTTCAGGACAGTGGTACAACCGCAACAGCATATAACAGCCGCAACAGCAGGATAAAGACAAGAACAACACACATTGTCAATTGTATATGGTAATATACAAGATATGTTGCCAGTGAATCCAATACGTGTCAGATCTATGCAGAAAGCCAGCCGGAGAAATGTCCATGGCACACATCACATATGAAGAAAGCAAAATTGCACGGCGACAAAAAAAAAAACTACTACCACGTGCTGATTGAAGACCAAGACGATCACGCCTCCAATGCCTCCGCTGGTGCCTCGCCACCACTGTCGCTATCCGACAAGACCTGAGCCTTGTTTGCCCGCGTGCGGCGCAAGCCACGCGGCATTTCTTCTTCGATTTCCTCTGCGCCGTTGGCGCATGCTCGCGAGCGGTCCTCCTCCTCCTCCTCTCTCTCCTCCTCCCGGAGGAGGAGAGACCGGCGGTGCGCCGCGGGCGCACGCGAGCGGTTCTTAGCCCTGCCAGCCGGCGCGCCGCGGGTGCGTGCGCGTGAGCGGTCCTTCTCCTCCTCCTCGTCCTCCTCCTCCCCCTGTGCGCCGCGGGCGCGCGCGCGCGAACATTTCTTAGCCCTGCCAGCCGGCGCGCCGCGTGCGCGTGAGCGGTCCTTCTCCTCCTCCTCGTCCTCCTCCTGTGCGCCGCGGGCGCGCGCGCGCGAACGGTTCTTAGCCCTGCCAGCCGGCGCGCCGCGGGTGCGTGCGCGTGAGCGGTCCTTCTCCTCCTCGTCGTCCTTGTCCTCCTCCTCCTCCTGTGCGCCGCGGGCGCGCGCGCGCGAACAGTTCTTAGCCCTGCCAGCCGGCGCGCCGCGGGTGCGTGCGCGTGAGCGGTCCTTCTCCTCCTCCTCGTCCTTGTCCTCCTCCTCCTCCTGTGCGCCGCGGGTGCGCGCGCGCGAACGGTTCTTAGCCCTGTCAGCCGGCGCGCCGCGGGTGCATGTGCGTGAGCGGTCCTTCTCCTCCTCCTCCTCATCATCATCATCATCATCATCATCATCATCCTTATCCTCGTCCTCATCGTCATCCTCCCCCTCCTCTTCCTCCTCCTCCTCCTCCTCCTCCTCCTCCTCCTCCTCCTCACCATCATCATCATCATCATCATCATCATCATCATCATCATCATCATCATCATCATCATCATCATCATCATCATCATCATCATCATCATCATCATCATCATCATCATCATCATCATCATCATCATCATCATCATCATCCTCGTCCTCGTCAACCCCACCCGCCTCCTCCGCAGCAGCAGCCTGCGCGCCGCGGGCGCGCGCGCGCGAACGGTTGGTAGGCTTGGCAGCCGGCGCGCCGGCGGCGTGTGCGCGTAGGTAGTCTTCAGCCCTGGCGATCTCGGATGCCTGAAGTTCAGGGACTTTAACACCTGGGCATGCACAGATCACTCCTCCTAGCTCAGGGAGTGCCACGGTGCTCACGGCCTCTTCCTCCCAATGCGCACCCCAGAATAGGCCCACCATGTCATGCTGGGTATTGACGACCGCGACGCGGCCATGGAACCTCTCCTTCTGGTTCTTCACCAGGTTGCCATGCTCGTCTCGCACGTGCTTGATTGCCCACTGGCACACGACTTGCCCCACCAGGCAGCGCCCGCCGCTCTTCACCGCCTTCAAAATGTCCTCCCAGCGTGTTCCAGTCAGGCGCCTCATACCCGCTGTGGTGGAGACCGCTTGCCAGTCGATAGCAGGGCGACTTGCGTCACATGGCACCAGCTTGAGCGCGTTCCAACTGTCCTTGGTGAGCTTCTTCTTAGCATCCAAGGACACTGAGCGGACGGGAAGGGACTTCCGCTTGCTGGGTGGCGCCCAATGGGTGAGGACAAGGGCCGATGCCGGGATGGTCACCACGTGGCGGTCCACGTTGGCAGATGGTGGATGCGGCCATACAGCCACGTCAGGTATCCATGGGTGCCACGAGTCGCGCAAGTGCTTGGCGCGGTACACGTACACCTCAAGATGAGGCTCAGCGCCCTCCTCGCTGCCCTGATGCACCTCCTTCACCTCCCCGTACAGTACAGGGGTCCATGGCAGTTCAGAGTTGCAGAGCATGTCGGCATTGGGATGCTTGTATATAACAGGCGAGCCAGCCTGCACGCCCTTGAGGCGCTCCTCGAATGCCACCTTGGCCCCAAACGCGCGGTCTTCCTCCACCCACTCCGCACGCGTGCGACCATCGTGGCAGACAGGGTCTACCAACGGCGCTGCCCGGAGCGCCGCCTCGTCAATGAGGGCTGTTGTGATGTCCGCTTGGGTCACAGCCGGTTGAGCCGCAGCCGCGGCAGCCTCACGATCACGCATTGCTGCGATTTCTGCACGCGTTGGCCATGGCAAAGGCTGCAACTTCTTGGGCATCTTGTCCGGGAACTGTTCAGCCTCCTTCAAAAACTTGACGGTGGGCTGGATGTCCGTGGCATTGAAGAAGGACTGCCAGCTGCTGGGCAGGGATGCCACCGCGTTCTGGATCTTGACGAGCTCCCTGTCAAAAAAGCGCATGTCGAGTGGCGCCGTCTTGGGAGTGTCTTCCAAATTAGCGACCAGGTCCGGATCCACCACGCGGACCCCGAACAGAGGCTTCCCCGCGTCGTCGTGCTTGTAGGGGTGCATGCGTGCCCTGCCGCTCCGCGGCGCGTCTTCATCGCGCACCCCAGCGGGCTGCCATGGAGTTCGCTTGACTCGGTGAAGCGGTACGCCATCCACACCTCGTCATTTCCCACCACCTTGAAGAACACGACATGGTGCGGCTTCATAGATTGCCCTACTTTCTCAGACTCTTCCTTCCCCACCGCGGCGCACCAGTCGCGTGACCTGCACCATTTCTCGAACTTGGAGGCTTTCAGCCACACGAGGAACGCTTGGACATCGTATACCTCACCCAGCCACTGCACATCCACGCCCTCTGGCACCGTGGCGTTGCTGATGCCGTGGAACGCGTCTCGAATTGCTTGCTCCCAGCTCTCCATCGTGGGGAATATGTTGGACTTCTTTGCTCTCGCGCCGACGCCGTGGTCCATGTACCCGACCAGCACCCCGAACTTTTGGTCACAGTCTGCATGCGTGTGCCCTCGCCGCATGCGGTGCATCTCCACCACGTCAAAGAGCCCCACATGGACGAGCCACCACGCCCAGAGAAGGACTGTGTAGTTGCGGTTTTCAGAACCGCCGTCCATTTGCAGGACTAGGCAGCGTGGCATGCTTCTATTGCCGAGCCGCCTCCACGGGGCATCACGTATCATGCATAGTAACACGTGCATCAGCATCGTGACAGTGACGCTACCTGAGAGGCCCTCATCTAGGAGCACGCATGGCAGGACGGGAAACCAGAATGCCTTGTACGCGTGCGCGCATACGCAGAAGAGTGAAAACTGCACCATGCTCTTCGCGTGGGACTGCCAGGAGGATGGGCCGTTGACCAGCTTAGGAAAGTACGTCTTCGCATGGTCAATCTTGTCAATGCAGAGTGAAATCCACAAGAGCATCAGCAGGGCCAAGTCGCGCCGTTGCCAGTACAATTGGCGCGCAAACCTCACCAGGGCGAGGTGTGCCTTGGTGAGATGAGCGATGTAGTTCCGCTGTGCTTTGTCCGACGCATGGGTGTGCAGGTGCCGCAACTCGACGCAGGTCGCGCACTGCCCGACGTTCTTGGCGCTCGTCTTCAAGATGACCTTGGGCGACCCCTGGAAGTAGTTGCCCTCGCAGAACGCGGTCCACACCTCATGGAACGCCCGGTACTTCAGGATCATCGAGCGGCCTCTATTATACTCATCTCCAGGGAACTCGAGCTTGGCATCGGCCACGTAGAGCTGGTGCATGTCGGTGATGGGGATAACATCCATGTAGGCAACATCCGGGTGGGCGGGGTCGCTGTCCCCCAGTTCGCTCACCAGCCGGCAGATCCAGGTAGCAGCGTACTCCGTGGCACTAGAGCGCCCAGCGACAGGCGTCCGGCGCGGAGTCTCCTCGTGGCACACACCCGGCAATCCATGACTGGTCAGGGTGTCACGGTCCACCGCATCGAAAAACTGCTTGCTGTAGGCGACCCCCTTCACCACCTTGTTCCAGGTTTTTGGCTCCACGCCCAACACTTTGCGGATTGCAGTCGCACACCCGCTGATGGTGCGCGTGGCGCCGTCGACGTGCACATCCACATGCAATGGACTTTTGAATCTGATGTGGTGGTACTGACCACCTGGGCCGGGGGGCTTCACCTCAATGCTGCCTACCCCACCTGATCGGATGATGTCAGCCAGGGTTGCCATGCGCGCCTTGTCAGGATGGCTGTAAAATTCCTGGCGCACGGCTGTCCAGGTCCTGTGGTCTACGAGGTAACTGTTAAACTGGTGAAGGCAGCGCTGCTCTGTGCAACAATACCGCTTCGCCATGTCGCCCGTAACAGCAGCCAGCTTCTGCTCACGAAGCGCGTCTGTTCTCTGCTTGCCAGGACGTTTGGCTTCAGTTGGCGGTTCCTGTACGCCATCGTGGAATGAAAATTCGTAATCGGATCGTCGGCATCCCACCCGTCATCCAATCTGCCATCCCACATTAGCACATCCGGATCCACTGCGTCATCGTCCATTGTGCCTACTCCGTCAGCATTCTCCCTATCTGTAAACGCAACAACCTGGATTCCCAACAGACTGCGATACTAGAAACTTCAAACCAAGGTACCTGGACGCAGCTACCCTACCATTACTACCTAGCCACAACTGGTTATGTCACGTAGATTGGCCACCTCTAGTCTAGGTCCTGTCTGCTTCTGTCACCATTTAATAGCATCCGCATTTCATACCAATGATTCGTCCCCTGCAAAATTAATTCGCACAACAAACGCTACAGCAGATTATTAGCAGCCGGTTGTCTCACCTGCAGCACCTCTTTAAGACATTGTAATAGCACTGATGACAGCGTGGCGTTGCTTGACAGACAATCATCATGCCTTCGGCGTACCTCTCACGCACATCAGGTTACAGTGTACAGTTTAGGTCGAGCTACTGTATCGATGCCTGGCCTCCGCTGGGGAAGCCTTGTCCGCGGAGATACGATGCCTGGCCTCGGCTGGGGAATATTGTATACGTTGCCTGCCTCGGCTACGGAAACCTTGTCCGCGGAGATACGATGCCTGGCCTCCGCTGGGGAAACCTTGTCCGCGGAGATACGATGCCTGGCCTCGGCTGGGGAATATTTTATAAGATTCCTACCTCGGCTACGGAAACCTTGTCCGCGGAGATACGATGCCTGGCCTCCGCTGGGGAAAACCTTGTCCGCGGAGATACGATGCCTGGCCTCGGCAGGCTCGGCTGGGGAATATTTTATAAGATTCCTGTGTCGGCTACGGAAACTTTGTCCGCGGAGATACGATGCCTGGCCTCCGCTGGGGAAAACCTTGTCCGCGGAGATACGATGCCTGGCCTCGGCAGGCTCGGCTGGGGAATAATTTATACGTTGCCTGCCTCGGCTATGGAAAAACCTGTCCGCGGCGATACGATGCCTGGCCTCCGCTGGGGAAAACCTTGTCTGCGGAGATACGATGCCTTGTACTAGGAAACGGACACGAAGCCTGGCTTCGGAGATACTATAATGCCTGGGATCCGCAACTGTCACCTCATTCAAACGCCGGATCTCCCGCCTGAGCCGGGGCTCCAGCCAGTGCCTCCGTCTTGGAATGAATTTAACGCCGGAAACGATGGTATTCGGTGCGGCTAAACGATTGTTGGCGATAATGCCGGAAGCAATGAGTAGTGCTGCGGAAAAGTGAGTAATAAATGTCAGAGAGCAACGGTGATGCCTGCTTTGCAGGCGAAAAGTGTAGGAAATTGGGAGGCGGAGCATCCGAGGATGGCGTTTCTAAGGAGGAGCTCTTGAGTGGCGCCAATCACCCATGCAGTGGGTCGTGTGGAAAGCACGTCCATGGGATATGCACGGGGCTATTCAAGGACCCAAGTGCTGAAGAAGGGGCAGAATGGATGTGCCCCGAATGTTTTGCTGGGTCGTCCAAGCAAGACCAGGAAGCGACTCATCATGTCGGCAACAACCCACGTCCCCCCCTCCCGGCCGGCATCAACTTTAATGCTCCAGTTTCCGAGGATGACCTGGCGGGGATGGTAGATCTTCATAGTAATTTGGGCGGGAAGGGCAAGGTTGCCGGGGATAAAAAGGACCGTGACGACAAGAATGACAGTGACGACAAGATGGTCGACAGTGGCGATGACGATCCGGCCAGCCGTGGTGCACACCTGGGTTCCTCCGACCTGACGGGGGACAATTCCATTGACAACGTGATGGAAAGTACCCCGGCCGACGAGCGTGGCAAAGGGTTCAGTCGCTCCGAGCTGGAGGATGCCAAGATGACATTGAAATTTCCTTCACCTGATCCACCGGTGCTCAAGACAATGCCGGTCCAAGGTCGAAATGAGAGCACCATATCTGTGGGGGGCGGGGTTCCTGGTTTTAGGGCCGAATGCGGGATCATGGCTCGGGCCGTCGTGAACCTTCACCCATGGAGGCAAAATGTCGGCATCATTTGGGCGGCTGGAAAAACAAGACCATGAGCGCTCTGTTAGCCCGCGAAACGAAGAATTCGAGCTACAAGTCGTTGCTATGTTCGTTTACTCCTTCCATGACCAGGCCCGCACCCACCGGCATCCACTTCCACAACCAAGTGGCACTCATCGTGGCCAACAACCCTCCCAAGTGGTGCGATGTCCCTGGTGTAACGTTTCCGGGTAAATCCATCCCTGCAAACGCATGGAATGATGAAATGCAGGAGTGTTTGACGTGGGCCCAGGAGAACGAGCCCAATTTAGTTGCCCTGATGGGCAATGCGCCCGTCCCAAGCATCCTGCTCAGTAACGCATTCCCGCAGCGGGCCACGATGGATCTGTGTGGTTCTCCTGATACGCCATCCCGAGAACGGCGGACACAAGACACCACCATGACCGATGCGGCACCGGCACCGCTCACGGATATCACCAACGCCGGGCTAGGGCGAGCGAAGCGAATCACCGCCAAGCAGGCCTTCCAGCCCCCCCCCCAGATGCCAAGAAGCGCCAGCCGGAGAAACGGCGCCCGGGGCCGCAGCCGTTGCAGGAGGCCCTGCCCGGCACAACGCGAGTACCAACAGAAGTGCAGGCACAACTGGAGGGTATGAAACAGCAGCAGGCCCAGCTTCTGCAAGAGGTCCAGCAGCAGCACCGACAACTCCAGCAGCAGTTGCAGCAGCAACAACAACAGCAACAACAACAGCAGCGGCTGCTGCTGCAGCAAATGCAGCAAATACAGCAACAGCAACAGCAGCCGCCGCCGCAGCAGCAACGACAGGGGAGGCGGCAGCAGCAGGCACCGGCAGCCGAGGCCCCGCCGCCAGAAGCCCTGCCACCACCAGCACCGGCGACAGCACCGCCTTGCCTGCCACCACCAGCAGCCGTGCCGGCACCGCCTTATTACCCGCCACCACCGGCATCCACGGCGGCACCGCCTTATTACCCGCCGCCACCGGCACCCGCGGCGGCATCGCCTTATTACCAGCCGCCACCGGCACCCGCGGCGGCACCGCCTTATTACCAGCCGCCACCGGCACCCGCGGCGGCACCGCCTTATTACCCGCCGCCACCGGCACCCGCGGCGGCACCGCTTTACCAGCCGCCACCGGCACCCGCGGCGGCACCGCCTTATTACCCGCCGCCACCGGCACCCGCGGCGGCACCGCTTTACCCGCCACCAACGGCAGCCGCCCAGGCACCGTATGCGCAGCCACCGGCACAAGCACTAGGATGGTACCAGCAGGTCCTGGCACCGGCAACCGCGCCGGCACCGTTGACGCAGCCACAGTATGCGCCGGCACCATACACGCCGGCACCATACGCGCAGCCACCAGCAACTGCAGCCGCGGGATGGTACCAACAGCCACCGGCACCGGCGACATCAGCGGCTGCCGCTTGGCAGCAGCCTCCCTCGATGACATTGGCATGGCAGCCGGCACCATTGCCGCAACCTCGTTACTACTGACCGTTTTCATGTGAAGCAACCGTTTCTTGATATGGCATTCCATTGACACTATATCTAGGCTATGTGTTGCACGGATGCAACATGCTATTAATTATCTGGGCGTCCCGGTCATGGTAGGCTAGAGTATAATTTGTTCAAGAGGAACTCGGCGCAAAAGCCGCGGAGCTGTCTAGTCCAGGATATTGGACTGATTGATAAATTAAGGGCGTTATTAGCCATGCACGCCCAACAATGTCTCTTTGGACATTTTAAAATATTATACATGCACCTTGGCCATTATAATTGGCGGCATGTGTTAGCACCAATAGCTCAGTACACCCAAGTGCATGCATGCTACATCACTACCTCAAAATTCATTGTTGGTATTGAAATGTTTCCATGCCCGGGGAGGACTTCATGCATTATGTGAGAAGATTGTATGAAATTACTGCATGGTACACTTCCCTGGCAAATACAATCACGTTCCGCGCATTAAAGTCATCGTGTCCACGCTCATGCATTATATGGAAGTAAGCATGACATCATGAAGGGCACCGTCACGAGCATCACCCGGTAAATGTCCTGCAGGGTGGTACCAAATAGGTTGAAAACAGTTGAATACGTAGGGAATCAATGTCAGCCACATATTGGCCCGTAAAAGGGACCCAAATCAACTTATTATCTTGAGTCGGCATCAAAAGTGTCCTAAATTTCGCAATTTGTCCTAATCCAGCGCAACAACTCGAGGACGAGGACCTTGAAGAGCGTGCGCCGCTTGCGGTGGTCGCCCAGGCCCTTCGAGCGCCAGTAGGTGTTGAGCGAACGGAGCCTGGCCCAGGTCAGGCCGATGCGGATGTCCACATCGTCTGCGGTGTCAAGGGACAATTGGAGCCAACTCCCCAACAGTTTGAAGCGGTCGCGGAACGGGACCTCCGTCCCGTCGAGCAGGCGCGGCGACGGTGGTCTATTGTTGGAGGCCCCAATCGCCATCGCCTCAGTTTTGACACTAATCTCCAACCCCACCGCCCTCGCCTCCAGCAGGCCCAGACAGTCCAACCAGGTCTGAATGTGCTCGGGGCGCGCGATGAGGGTGGTGGACATCGTCCGCATAAATCAGGTCGGCCAGGCGGTAGCCAGTGCTAACCCCGCCGTGCTCGCGCTCGTTAAGGATGTCCAAGCCTGGCTCGAACCCCTTAACCCCTAAATGGTCTGAGATCCTGCCGATAAATCGGCTGGATCTTCACAATTTTGCAAACCAGATGCCATCCAACCTACCCATATCCAATGGCTGTCCTTGGGGGCCAAGCATGTCCATGAGTTGCCCTTCGGGTTGGTATATCACAACCTCACATATATGCAGGGTAGGCCATGTTTAACTGCCGTCAAAGTCAGGGGGGTCAAGACGCGCGTTTTCATTTTTGGTAGAATGTGCATTTTGAATTATGTTATAAGACCTAGGCACCTACCACCTCAGGGATGATAAACAATTAGTTGCTGAACAGTTTGAGCCATTGGGGTCATCGTTTGGGTGGGTATACCAGCAGTTACACCCAGTACAGCCCATAGGGGTACCGTTGGTAAAGAGCAACCAAGGGAGTAGGGGTGGGCATACGACCTCCTAATATGGCCATGCACCAACCATGCCAAACAATACATTTCCCTTCCACAATGATGGGGAAACATAACTGCATCATCACACTGCCCTTACATGGCACCTATGTGCAGGTGCCACCTTGTCCATGCACGTAGGTAACGTGGTACGGACACCCTACGCAAGGCATGCATTCTAGGAGGCAGCCACCAACAAACTAGTGGTGTTGAGCCTATTTCAGCCTGCCCTAGCAAGGATAAACTAGGCCTAAGCTGCTATAGCTTGCCAGGTGATGGCCAGCACACCTGGTGGCACATGCTGTCAATGGGAAGCTTTTACTCACCAGTTATACGTGCTTGATGATGCCACAGAGACCAGCCAACTGCCTCACACTCATGCAATATGTGTATGGGAAATGTATAACAAACATATATGGAGGTATTCAAACCCATACAGCCTCTAAAACTTATCACCATCACCCTGTGGCAGGTCAACTGACTGAGGGAAGCATCTAAGAATGGTGTTTTAGAAAGGGGCCAGGCCAGGGTCAAGAAAGAGCATGAATAGTGCAAAAAGAATGTGCTACACAAGCTGGAACGTATATATAAATGTCAAACATCGATAGGAAAACGATGCTGAAGCTTTACCAGGCATGGATGGCGTTACCTTGGCCCAGGCGGTGGCCGCAAAATGGCGCATTTCGGCACACCAAAGCTGTGCAGCATGGTCGCTGGATTCGGCGATTTCTGGCCACCCTTGCACGTTTACGACTACTATGTATCATAAAAAGTAAAAAGAAACCGATATATCCTTTAAAATACGCCGGAAAGGTATTGCTGTCAACGTTTCTATCGTCCGGCCTGATCGCAGTTTTTTCCAGCAAGAACGCTGCCGACAACTATCAAATGGCATTCCCGCGAACCAAAAATTGGCCTGTATGATCTTTAGGACGTTTAAAATCAATATCCTAAGTTTGGACAGAAAATTCGAACGCAAACGTAAATGCCATGCGTGGGCGCAAGCCGCCATGGCCAGGTCGTCGTTTTCCGGAATGCACGTTGTACGTGAAAAAGTACCCTGACCCCTTGTACTTTGACCGGCCAGAACACCTCTATAACTTTGTCAAAAGTATGCAAACCCTAGTACCATGCTGTGAAGAATTTTATAAACTTTCGATCTTCTCAGCTAAACTTTTCCTAATTCTCAATAGATTTCGCGGCATCTGGTCCCCCGAGAAGGGGCCGATGCATCGGCTGGAACTCGATTTTTGGCGGAAAATCGGCAGCAAGACCATTTAGGGGTTAAGAGCAGTAAAGCGCGCACGTGCCCGGCGCATGACATGATCCACGACATGATACTGAACAGGTATGATGGGGACATGACACAAACTTGCCACACCCAGTGTTGAAGGGTGAATGGTGGGATATCAGTATGTGCTACATATACTCCCAACGGAGTTATGTTCCAATTCAATTCATTTCAATTCAATATGGGGTCTTACCCCCTAACCCCGGGGTGTTCCCGGCCCGTGGCTGGTGGGGTGAGGGGAGGGGGTGCCCCCCCCTCTCGGGCGATATCTCCGGGAGTGTCGCGAATATCCGGTGATCTACAGTACTGTAGCATGTCGGGATCGGGGAGGACCGCGAGTCAGATACACCCCCCGCATTGGTAGTTTTAATTCAGTTCAGCCAAAAGGCCCTTCGGAATAAGACATTAGCGTTTTATTGGTTGAAAGTGCTACTGTGTCCGCCCAATTAATTAATTATTAGTTTGTTTGTTTGGTTACCGAACAACCGTTGAACTGGCTGCGAAATTTAATAATTCTTTGTTTGTTGACTTTGTTCTGTATAACCCAGCCGGATGCACTGCTCTTACGGCTAGGAAAAGCACATTTTTCAGCCAGAGATTTAATATTTCTTTGTTTGTTAGCGAGAAAGCTGCACACGTGACAGGAAAATAATATTTATTTACACTTTCTTTGTTTGTTTGGTAGCTTCAAAAACTACAGTTCACTACACTCGGGAATTAGTTAATTAAAATTCTTTTGTTTTATTTATCGTTTGCAGCTGGCCGGCGCCCAGCCTCATAATTATTTAGTATTCTTACCAATGCGGGGGTGTACACCTGGATTAGAGGATGTCGGCGAGACCTCTCCGTCGCTGGTCTCCGGCTGTCTAACTGATTGATAGGTAGTCTGTCCCTGTCGGACCACCGGCGCGGTAGTAAACTCAACTCAGTCTGTGCTGACTGAACAGAGAATATTCTTATTCCTGGTGCTTGGGCGTTGGAGGTATTACACCGACTTCGTAAGTCATAGAGCTATGTCGCACGCGCTCTAATTCCACACTGAATTAGTTTGGTAACAGTGATTATACGCCCTCAATTCGCCCATTGATAAGCCACTGAATTATCCTACATTGTCGTCCTACATTGCAGGGTGTGGCTGACGTGCTGCATTCCAAACCTCATTGCCTTGCATCATTGACAAAGCATTAGCGTGCGGCAAATATGCAGAAGGCAGAGAGTTTCACGGTGCGTAGTGGCAATCCATTCCCCAGCGATGACAGTTTCGGCTACTACCACGGCAGTGACAAGGCCGACAGGCCAGGGTCCGGGTTCTCCCTTTTCTTGGAAAGGCGCTGCAAGCGTGTCTTTTTCGTCAGGCATGCCGAGGGATTCCACAACCTGTGTGGTAAGTAATGCATTTTTACTGTCACACCGGTATCCTGCCAGTGACCATGAACGTTTGGGAAAGGCATACCGCTGGTTGCGTCTTTCTAATGATAAGTATTCAATGTTGCGGAGAGTTTTTTCCATGTTCTTAAGGCAGACAGCTCGCTTTACCCGCAATACTGGAAATGGAAAGTTGAAAATGAATGGAGTTTTTGCCATGAGTAGCTGCTATGCGCCGTTGGTGTCTCTTGCCGTTCCCTCATGGCAGCTTCACACTAAAGATTTGCCGGCTGCTCGGCATCCTCCTTGCTTTCAGAACGCAGGGCTGCCCTGGAAGGTACGTGGGCGGATCCCGCAGAGATCCTGCTGGAAAAGAATAGTGGACGCGAGTACTGGGACGCGCGCTTGACACCAGAGGGCGAAAAGCAATGCGCCCGGCTTCGGCAAGGTGAGAAGTGACCTGCCTTAATGCTGAAAGCCTGCAGTGTTGGAAAACTGCCCTATTTCCCCAGCATAAAAGCTCATGTGTAGAGGCAGCTCAGCAAACCGTTTTCAAAAGAATGCTTCTGCACAAGTGCTTTCTTGATGCCAGCATCGGCAATCACAATGTCCAGCCTTCTCCACATATATGATATAATGTAAGAATACCAAGGTGCTTGGAGTTGGTCTTATAAGGCGAGGTTGCTGAGCTGGATTTATGAGTCTAGTTCAGCTTTGAATGGCCTTTGCTTTCATGTAGTCCCAGTTTATTGCCATTGGGCGAGTGGTCGTGGTTCTCAAAATGGTTTGCATGTTACTCTGCCAAGACGCTGAGCCGTTAGGGGAAAATTCCCAAATTAGTACTGGAATAACTGGGAGCCTCGATCGCCACATGGCATGTATTGGAGGCTCTGTTGGGCAATTAAGCCTGATTGCCATTGGACGTTGGTTCTGTTGGGCAAGGAGGCAGGGTTGTTATATTGTGGCTCTCTTGGGCAAGAATGCCTGATTGCTACTTAATGGCTCTGTTGTGCAGATTGTCCTGATTGCTGCTAATAGCCTTGTTCGGGCAATGCAGCGTGGTTACTACTTGATGGCTTTGTTTGTGCGATTGCCGATTGAGCATGATTGCTTCTCAATTGCTCTGTTAAGCAAAGTTATGATTTTTGCTTGTTGGATGCCCCCAATTCTATAAATTTGCTGACAGGCAACCACATAAGTGAATTTCAAAAATTGCAATGTCTTCTCCTGTAGCTTATATGCTAAAGCTTGCCAACTAGCTCTCCGTATCTCTTAAGCTCTCTGTTTTTCTATCTTTACATGTAAAGTGTCGCTTCGTAAATCACGGGGTCAGCTTTTGGCCCATATTGATCGCAGAGCACCAGTTGATAATCATGCATAGATGGTCCGTTCTATTAAAAAAAAAAAAAAAAAACGCCAGTCTAATGAAAATCGTGTACACCCACCCGCAGTGCAAGTTGGTTGATTGTAGGGATGTAGGGTTCACATTTATGTTTCAGAAAGATGTCCTAAATGGAAACGGATATCAACCTTTCATTGGCATGGCAATGGCTTGCATGGCTCAAACGAACGAACGAACGAACGAACGAACGAACGAACGAACGAACGAACGAACGAACGAACGAACGAACGAACGAACGAACGAACGAACGAACGAACGAACGAACGAACGAACGAACGAACGAACGAACGAACGAACGAACGAACGAACGAACGAACGAACGAACGAACGAACGAACGAACGAACGAACGAACGAACGAACGAACGAACGAACGAACGAACGAACGAACGAACGAACGAACGAACGAACGAACGAACGAACGAACGAACGAATGAACGATCAACACACTTGTTATGCTAGAATGTGACTAACAAACCGTTTTATCTAATACAAACCAAACAAATGACATCCCTGCGTGCAGAGATCAAGGAGCGGGAGCACCCCCTGGACGTGCAGGCGGTCATCACGTCCCCACTCACGCGCACGCTGCAGACGACAGAGCTCACGTTTGGCCGCGCGGGCGACCCTGGCGTGCCACCTGTTATCGCCACGGAGCTTTGTCGCGAGCGTATCGCCGACTACATGTGCGACGGCCGACGCAATGTCTCAGGTGGGGCGGTGTCTTATATCAAATATACCTGGTCTAGGTCTTGATGAACGTTAACCAGCCATAATTTTGAACGTCCACGGCTACACATATCCACCTCCATTCATTCCTGAATGACTCGACAAACGCGGATAAGATAACAGCAGGCTCGAGCTACCATGGTCCGGCTTCTTCTGATTTCTGGCCTGCGCTGGTTGTGTCTTTGAGATCAAGTATACTGTAATGATATAGTAGCCACGAGTGGCTATGAAGAATCTAAAGTGGTCACAAGTGGATGCAAAGTAGGTGCGAACCGGTAGGAGCAGCGCAAGGAGGTTCTTGTGGAGCTTTCCACAGTTAGTGCTCAATCATTGCCAAGTGTACTTGGCTTCTGCGAGTGCCCTCGCTGTCCCCCACGCCCTCCTATTGCTAGGTGGCCGTTGAATAGCCTATACCTTGCAGGGCGTGTATGATACTTGGACTTTGCTTGTATAGAAAGGGTACAGCAAGTGCGCATCGCAAGTGCGCATAGCAAGTGTGCATAGCGAGTGTGCATCTCCTGTCGATAGGTGTTGGCGCAGTGGCCTAACTTGCAGGGCCTGATGCTAATCTGTATATGCAGCTATGGGCAAGCGCACAGAGCAAGTTTCACCTAGCAACAAACCATGCTGCTAATCACGAGCCTTCTTGGTAATACATGCGGGTTCTGCTTTTGCAGAGGTGCTTGTGTGGTTAAGCGTGCCAAGCCAGCAAGGGAGATGATAGGGAGATAGGGAGATAGGGAGATAGGGAGATAGGCAGATAGGGAGATAGGGAGATGGGGCAAGAGAGACATCTGACTGAGTTTGGTCATAACGATTCTGGATATATGCTGCCTGCCTGCCTAAGGCTGCCTTTCAATGTTGTCACATATTTTTTTCCCTAGTCTGGTTGTCTTTTTGGCACATTTCTCTTATTTATTGTTATTTCTTTCTTAGGGAGGGGGCCTTCGTAATCGCAGAGCTCTGTGCTGAGTTCCCTACTATAACATCCACGTTTGCCCATCTCCCTACAAAATCCATGTGCCGCGGCTGCCGTTCACTCTCCGTTTGCTGTGTCTACCACTGAGTGCCATACTCTTTGTTTCCTCATCATTGTGTTCAGCTTTGCCAGCCTCCTTGAACGTGTGTGTGCGCTACTGCTGCCTGTCACCATATACGTGTTGCTATGTGATGCTACGTGTTTGCAGAGCTGCGTGCCGAGTTCCCAGGGGTGGACTTCTCCCTCGTCGAGAGCGACGAGGACACGCTCTTCCACACCGCAAAGGAGGACGACCATGCGTGCAAGGAGCGGACAGTGCGGTTCCTGGAGTGGCTTGCCAAGCGGCCCGAGCAACGTCTAGCCGTGGTCACACACTCAATCTTCTTGAAGAACCTGTTCGCCGAGTTTGGGTGGGATGTCACCCCGGACGACCGCTCGGAGTTACGGTCCTTCCCCAAGAATGCTGAGATGCGGGGCGTCATGTTGTGTGCACACCGCCCTTTCTAAATTATTTACATGGATGGGCACCTGTAGGTGGTGTGCGCGCATCGCCTGGGATGTTTGAGATACCACTTTGTTGGGCAAGGCGACGCCGATCCACGGGGTTTCATGAGATTCATTAAGTGAGACAACTATGGGCAGTGAACCTAATGTGCCGGCTGACAATAGCAGCATGGTCGGGGCATGATGGTAGCAGCGCTTCGTTTAGGTTCTTTTCCACAGGCGGCCGCTCCGGCAACAATGGCACATGGCCGGTGGCCAGTGAATGCCGGCCGGTTGCTACTACTATAACTACTTGGTTGATATAAGTGGTTACTAATCTTCTATTAGTACAATATTTGACGGCAGTGAGAGAAGCTAGGGCGCCCTCCCTCCTTCTCGTTGTGTACATAGGTCCGGATTCTCCCGATTTCTGGCCTGCGCTGGTTGTCTCCTTGATAGGGTTGAAGGTTCCTTTACTCTGTATTTGCACCCACGTGATGCAGTCACGTGCAAGCTTATGAATTGATATTCGACGCGTCTGCCCTGGTAGGGCCACCTGTCTGGGCGGAGCCACGCTGGGCACTTTTTTCCGCATCCGGATCCGTCCGGATCTGGCAGCCGGATCCGACGGATCCAGCTGTAAACGAAGTGCTGGATGGTAGTACCTTGTGTTTGAATTGGGCCATGACACATCATGATGCGCAATAAATGCCTGAAGTTGTAACAAACAATGAGGGCCCGACGGCCTTGGTCAACTGCCTAGCCATTGAGGCCCGCATGTTGGGGCTAGCTCGAGATCAGCAAGAAGACCTGTAGAGGCCCTGGCGGTCGGTCTTGACAATCCGCCAGACCTCTTCCTCCTTGATAGCTCCTGTGTCCCTTACCGGCCCAGCGTCAGGCTACTGGGCAGACTGCTCCCCAGCAGCGCAGCTGATGTTGAGCATTGCATATCCCTCGCCTGGCACGCTCTCCGCCAATACCTGGGGCCCTTTGGCGCGGGCCCTTGGGCACGCACGAGAAGCAGGACCTGTTCAAGGTCCAGGTTCTCTCGGTATGTGAAGTGAGACAACTATGCCTGGACGCATGGCGATCCAACGCCGTGGAAGGACTTGGTGCTCACTTACGGCGATGAGACGAGGACCCTCACCAATGCTTTCGAGAAGAAGCTGGACGGCCTGCGCGGTCACGAACATGTTGAGATCCATTTTGATCAGTTTAGGATATGCAGTGCACATCCGTAGAGAAGATTTGTATTTGGGCCTGGCGCGGCCTGCTGTCACGTCCGTACCACTTACGTCCGTGCACTCGAGAAACGGCTGTTCACCGAATCATTTACGTCCGGTTCAGTTCCATTGGTTTGGTTCCGCGGTAGCCGTTTGGCTCGGATTTGTTCAAGTCTGGGTACCGGCGGCCAGTATGAAGCGCCGCGCCGGATGCTAGTACCGAACTCTACGACGCATGTGGCTGAATATTTACTTTTACACGTGGCCCCCCCGCGGGGCTGCGCCCAGCACAGCCTGGGCGGCACCTCCTTACGTGGGCCGGGCCCCGACAGCAATGCTCGACGCCGCAAGGCCCGCACCTTCAAAGAACAGCTAGTAGAGGACATGGGGGGCCGCCTCGGCCTCTCCGTGATTCAAATGGAACAAGATGATGGACAAGGCCAAGTGGGCCCAGGTCATAGAGGACACCGAACCCATTTCCGTGGGGAAGCGCCCGCGTTTGCAAACACGCGGGAAGCACGCCAGACAGGACCCCTAGGGTAGAGAGCTTAGAATAGAGTTGGCTTGATGTTGTAGATTGATAAGACCGGTAGGATTGTGTGTCCCCATTCAGCACACACGATTTCCTGTATTGCTGGGAAATGCGCACAGGCGTAGTTGTCTCACTTCACATAGTTTGGCGCGCACGTATCCATGCAGGTTTGCCAGCTAGTGCTATGGCGCGGGATTTGGTTGCGTCAGCAGCACTTTTGGAAATAGCAAAAGGGAACGAGCCTCGGCCATGGAGGTAGTTCCAACAGGAGCATGAGTTAATTAATTAATTGAGGTCGTTGTTCGCTCGCCAGTTCAGTTCTCTCCCTCACAACTAGTTTGTTGTCTTCACGGGGTTAGACTTCTCAAAGAGCCCGGAGCAGCCCCCGGGAGTGGTTGCACGTCGATCATTGCAATGACGATGGTTGATAGTCATGATTGACACTGGTTTGATCCGTTTGAGGGATGTTCAGTTGTTGGCATTGTGGACGAGAAACGTTCTGCTGACTCGGGAACAGTCAGTCCCGGGAAAGGGCCGGTTCGTCGTTGGCCAGCGTGCCAATAGCTGGGACATGAGCGCAGATCGGTCACGCAGTTGATAGAGATTATGAGGTAAGTAAACACTGTTGCGCCATGTGCAGTCGGTGGCGTCATGGTCGGTCTGCGGTGATATCGATGGGTCTCAAGGATAGTTACTCTTACATCAGTGCGGCAGCACAACCGACTCGGCATTCATTGAAATTTGCCAAATGTTATGGAATGCATTGTTTGGGCATTCCTTTCATCATAAAGCATCATTGCAATCTTTATCATCGGCTGGCTGCGCTGCCGATCATGAAGGTGGTGGTGCCGGCCGCTGGGACCACACCTATCATTTTTACCTATTTACGCCCGATCGTCAGTGCCACTTTTCACTATATAGTACTATCATTAAGTGAGACAACTATGCATGGACGCATGGCGATCCGTCCACTGAACGCCGTGGAAGGACTAGGGTAGTTGTCATCATTTGAACAACGTAGATTACAGCTAGTCGGAAATGTCGTACGCTGACCACCGGCCCAGTGTCGCATCGTCCGGATCACCGCATGGTCATCGCAACCTTGCGCCTACGTCTTCAGGCCCCTGCGCGCCGCCGCCCCCGGCCCTGCCCTGATTGGACCTGCTTACGCCCCGTCCGTGGGCGCAGGGAGAAGTGGTCAGAGGATGACTGATACATACGCCGCGCCGGATGCAATCAGTTCTGCCTTCGTGGACACGCAACCTTTGATGTACCTGGATGCAGATCGCGGATCTAGTAGATCTCACGCCACCCTACGAACTGTTCATGCGATCGGTGGAGCTTGGCTCTAAGCTTCTCCCCGGCGAGCAGTTACCCCACGCATGACCAGCCCCGCTCTACCTGCGCGACGCCCGGGTGCCGTGGTCGCCGCCCGGCTGGCGCTAGCGCAGGCCAGCCGCCGCTGGGAGGACCTGTACCCGTACCAGGAACGGCTTACTCAAGCATATACTGCCGCACATGTGGAGGAGGTGGAGACAAGTACTTGCCGCAGAAATCAATCGCCATACGGCCGCCAACCAGCACAAGGCGGCCTGCAGCGCTCTCTCGACCGTCTCACCGCGGGACGGCGGGAAACACAACGGGCTGACATCCCGGGCACCCCCAGTGAACGCCTTGAGATTTGGTTCAGCTCTCATGCAGGCCAAACTTATCGGGGGGTCCTGGCCCGCCCCCCCCGCTTGACCCCGCTGCAGCTGCACGCCCTGCGGCCAGCCGAGGCGGCCCCATTTCAAGAGCCCCCGCAGCTAGCGCCCACCAGTGAGACGGACTACCTGGTCCCACCGCTCTCCGGCCCCCTGGTGGACGGCCCCCGCGACGAGTGGACTCCCCATGCAGGAATGGGCTGCTGCCATCTCCACCCTCCGCAATGATGCTGCCATGGGAGTGGACAATATTTCACCGGAGGTGGTTAAGATGCCTGAGCTTGAGCCTTTCCTCCGGGGTATTTGCAACCGGAGATGGCCTCCCCCCGCCGATGTATTGGAAGACCGCTGTCCGGGTCGATCATGCTCTACAAGGGCAAGGGGTCCGCCGCGGATACCGGCAACTACCGCGGCGTATGCCAACAAAGCTGAGTGCTGAAAGTCTTCATGCGTCTCCTGCTGAACCGCATGCGCGCCAGCCTCTATCCCCACCTAGGCGAGTCCCAGCAGATGGGCCGGCTTCTGTGTTGGTCGCAATTGTGTTATGGTCACCACTACCGCGTGCCGCCTGATCGAGGAAGTGGGCCGCCTGGCCCCCGCCCTCAGATTGCCATTGCTACTGAACTTTGTGGGTTACACCAAGGCATTCGATACGGAATTGTATGCGGGACGCCCTGTGCGTGTTCCTTCACCTGTTCCGTGTCCCATCGTACATCGTTGAGCCCATCCGCCAGTTCTATGAAGGGTCCCAAGCCCAGGTCCGTAGTACCGCCGACGGCGTCACTCCGGCGTTCCCCCTGCACACCGGGGTGTGGCAGGGCTGTGTGCTCTCCCCATATCTATTCATCATTATGGTGGACTACTATACTATGCGGCGTGCACAAGCCCGGGTGGAGGGGCGCCCACCGGGGATCGAGGTCACAGAGTACGCCAGCTACGGCGGGGTTGACCCACCCTACCGCCTGAGAGATCTGATCCGTACGCTGATGACACGACGCTTGTGGAAACCCCGGAGCCAGCCCAACTATGGCTAGACAGCTTATCACTGGAAGCGCGGGCGGTGGGGCTTATGATCAGCGAGAAAACGGAGGTCATGGCCATCGGCTTCCCTGCTGGGATAGCCCCACCCACCCTCCTCTTGCTGGACGGCAGCCCCGTCCCCCCGGCGACTCACTTCAAGCTCCTTGGCAGCTGGCTTCCCTCCACGGCCGACGACATCAACACCCGCACTGGCCAGGCCTGGGCGGCCGTCCGCCGCGCCTCGACAGGTTCTGGACCTGCCGCTACCTGAGTGAGCGACGCAAGCGCATTCTGTTCAAGCTAGGCCCTTGTCCTCAACATCCTCCTTTACGGCTGCGAGGCGTGGACCCTGGACAAGGCGCTCAGCCAGCAGCTTGACGGCACCATCGCTAGAATGCTCCGTCATATCCTCGGCGTCCGCTACCAAGAACGCCGCAGCCGGGCCGCGCTCTACTGCGAGCTCCCTCTTGTCACCCATACCATCCGACACCGCCGCCTCCTCTTCAGTTTGCCGGCCATCTTGCCCGCACAGACCAGGTGAATACCGATGTGGGCCCTGCCGGGGGGCTTAAGACGGGCCAACCAGGTTGACACCTCCTCCTATGGCAGGGTCCCCTTGTCCCATCACAACCCACTGGCAAACTTGCGCGCGCCCGGCACCGGCGCGGCGCGACCCGGACCTATGTGACACAACTGCTTGAAGATGCAGGGCTTCTGGGACTATCCGTACTCCGCGCCCGCATGATGATTGACAAGGAGAAATGGGCTGCCATCTGCGATAAGCACCTTCCTGAGGGGTATGCTCCTGTTTTCTCCCCACAGGCCCCGCGGCCCGTTGCTAAATTTTAAAAAAATAAATTATAACATGTCTCCGTTGGGAGATCATGTAGCACATATTCCCGTTGCTAGACAGGGTAGAAGTCCGCGGGTGGAGGTTATTGGTGGCCCTGAGGATAGCCGCAAAACGGCTACCGCCTCGTCTGCCATTACAGTAGAGGACAGCTCGGATGAGGATTACATCCCCATCTAGTGCTTAATGGTTGGGGAATGATGCAGACGATATGTGTTTAAACTTTTGTGTAATTATTTTTTCTAATGAGATTAGCATAGTTTTCCGTGGCGTGCCTTTGCGCATGACACGCAAGTACTTACGTACTTAGTCGGACATGTCGACCAACATTTTTCTTTACATAGATTTCATCTGACAGTCACAACATGTTGCGTCACAACATGCATACAAGTAAGTTGATGATCCGAATAAGCAAAACGGCGAAGAGAAGTACCACCTGGCCTAGACTGAGGGGAAAAAGTAAAAGCAACCTATAGCAACAACCGTAACAAAAAGAAAAAAGATTTTTAGCTCACATGAAGGTCCTACCCAGATTTGAACTGGGGCATTCAGATTCAGAGTCTGATATCCTAACCGCTAGATTATAGGACCGTTGTCATGCTTCGGCAGTGATGTCCGGATGTGGTCGGACTTCTGCTGGCATTGCAAAGAAATGGGGAGATGGCGAGGAAAGGCGCAAAAAGGAAATCTCACTTGAGAGAGGTCCTACCCAGATTTGAACTGGGGCATTCAGATTCAGAGTCTGATATCCTAACCGCTAGATTATAGGACCAGCGTCGAGTGCGGCATGTGGTGCGCGAGTGCGGAAAGAGTGCAAAAAGATTTTGGAGAAGTCGTCCTTAGGTCCTACCCAGATTTGAACTGGGGCATTCAGATTCAGAGTCTGATATCCTAACCGCTAGATTATAGGACCGGCTCAAGGTTAACTCTCGCTGACTGGTGATGTCTACATCGCCGTTATTGAGCAATATATATCGTGTAAAAAGTAGCCCTGTATAAAACGTGACCCTGCCTACCCTGCTGCTCACGTGACACCCCGGCGTGAAAACGGCCACCTCGAACCAGATCGCCGTAGAACGAGGCTTGTTCTACGGTAATCGCCCTTTCTCAGAGATCATGTTTCGAACCCTTTCACCTGCAGAACACCAGCTCACCTGACGGCAAATTCTGTCTACGGTATACTTGGCTGGGGAATGACACTCTTATTAGGAACATCGCCGGTCAATTGCCCGCGATGTCCATAGATTGGTTTAATTGCTACGGTGTTCTGTATATTCAGTCCCGCCTCCGGGGAAGGAAGATGGGGAGTTCACGGCATCAGCGATCGGCAAGCTCGCGATTGTTTGGATCGGTCCGACGTTAACAAAACCCAGCACATTAGAAACCAAAAAAACGACACTATTATCCAGCACTGCCCGCTTCTGCCGTGTTTTCCTCCCCCGCCATCGAGAGGTTCATGTCTCCGTAAACGGTTAATCCTTGCTTTTTTTAGACAACTTACACCGTTTCCCAAATGGGCCAGGCTCGGGCTCGTTGGCATTCCGGTCAGAGGACTCGGCCACCTCTCCGTTGTGGAAATCGCCAATTAAGTCCAAGCCGATGCCCTGTATATATACTAGGATGTGATTGGTCGTGCCTCGTTCATGTTTAGCCTCTGTCACTTTCCTTTTCCCTGTCCCGTTTCCTTGTTTGCTTGCACTCTGCCCGGGGTTGCGTTCTTGTTCTATGCAAAGGAGCTGGTAGCTCCCTTCTCTTGTCTTACCAGCTCCCCCACGAAATACATGCTCCGCATTGTCACCTACCACTAGGTACACTGCAGTATCACAAGATAACAGCAGGCTCGAGCTACCATGGTCCGGATTCCCGAAATTTCTGGCCTGTGCTGGTTGTCTTAATTAATTTGCTCGTAGACTGCGTCACATGGGTACTAATAAAGGAACCTTCAACCCCTTAACAAAATGAGGAGGGAGGGCAACCTAGCTTCTCTCAATGCCCCAAGTGGGCAGGCCACAGAGCGCGTTCCCTCCATCATGGTGCGGGGGCAACACTGTGGGTGCAATACAACCATGCAGTACAGTAGGTAGGTGGATGCATAGCTTATGCGGAAATAAAGTCGAGGTGGGCTCAAGACGTAAGCTAAGGCGCAAGCTGATGGCCACAAGGAGCCAGCGCTAATCTAAGGTACTAGAACGCAGAGCTCATGTTGATCATGCCAAGTGCTGCAATGCCTAAGCTATCCCGTTATTGTCCCCATATAGACAGCTAGCTTATGCTCTATCGTGCGGGGAGCCCGGGGGGCATTCCACAGTTTGTCGTTGACATTAAGGTCCCCGGCGCCCCGCTAGTACATGTGGGACTTCTCAGGGCTGGTCGTGTGGCGGATGTATGCGGGCCACTGGTCGCAGCGTTGCTGCTGGCAGCTGGGCCGGCATCAGGTCGTCGATCGTCAAGCGACCAGAGGGAGTTTGCCAGCTTCTTGCGGAAGAGGAACAGGGCCCGGGCTGCGATGTCGCTGAAGGTGAGGAGCGCTGGTGGGGGCCCAGCCTTAATCGTCCGTGGATGGGGCAGGCGGTAGGCGCCCTGCATTGTCATATTCCTTGCAGCTCTGGACATGCGTGCCAAGAGCTGGTTCCTGAGCTCGTCGAGAAGGCGGTTCGAAGGGAGTCTGGGGTTTCCCCCGACTGCATGTCGAAGCGCCTTAGGATGACCCGGCAGCGGCGGCGGTCGCGGTCGCGCTTGTCTTCCAGCTCCTGGAGCTTGGAGCTGACGGCGGTGGTGGTAGAGGTTGCCTGGCTAATGAGCATGCGGGTCACTGGTCAGCCCAGGAGGCACGAGCTAGTAGAGAGGTCGAGTGCTGTTTTGTTGTCTGATTGTTATAATATTGCCACGGAATATAGCTGTAGCAGCTACCGGGGGGTTAGCTAGAACCCACCCCCCACACCCGTCGTCCGATGGCCGAGCGTGTCTTGGATAGTCCAATCTCACGGACGACGCAACGGAGTCAAAGCCGCGACCTTCATCGCCAACTTCGCAACAAGGAGCGCCTGCTGGCTTTCGCAACCAGGCACTCCCAACGGTATGCTGCATTCTTTGACCCCAAGACCAGGCGAGCAAGTCGCGCCGCCCGCCTGGAGGGTGCCCTATGCGCGTTGAAAAGTACTATGTTATCTCACGCCGCACACACGTCCCCGCCAGCCTCCCCCCAACCCCCTGCCGACACCGCGGGTCCCCGGCGCCCCCTGCTGGGCCAACGCCGGCACCACTCGCTGCGCATCGCAACCTACAATTATTTTTCTAATGAGATTAGCATAGTACTCCGTGGCATGCCTTTGCCGGCATGACACGCAAGTACTTACTTACTTACTTACTTACTATAGCTGTAAGTCATGAAGTATCGCCTACACATGCTCATTAACACGTTTGGGCACCAAATTCGGCCGTGAATTTCACAATCGCTTCGTCATTCTAACACGCACAGGCTGATATATTTTCCCGAGGCTAAAACGCAATATTATTTTTTTCCCGAGGCAAACGCTCGACTACGCAACGCAGCCTGGCGGCTGCGATGAGCCAAGCAAATTCGCCTGCAGCTCCGGCTGCAGTTCCGCCCGGCCTGCCAGGCAGCGAGGACACTACTCAAGCGTTAGTAGTGCACTCGGCTCCTGCGGCCTTGCCATCAGCATCGCCTGATCCCAAACGCAGTCGCCCAGCAGAATAGCGCCCAACAGAACCGCACTTTCGGCCCCAACCTTTCAAAGTCGACGATCACGACTGGACCAACATGGCCCCGGCCATGCAGTGCTATGCACTGCATCTTTTACGGGGACTACGCCTCACTAGTTATACGACCTGTGCCTCCATCTCCACAGCATCAACCGCCTCATCCATTCGGACGGCACCTGGATGACCACGTACCAACTTTCTGTTCGGGTGCGCCCGCCCCCAACTCCAGCACATCACTCTCAACACACTTCTCATGCGCTCTGATGGCGAGGTCTGGGCTCCATCCATTTCCGCACCCACACTCCGCTCCATCCTCACGGAGGCCCTCCAGCAGCACGTGACTCCCCTCGCTGCAGATGTGGCGGCAATGGAAGGCACGCTCGATCAGTGGCTGCTGAGCTCCCTCACCTTTCCACCACCGTCACCCCCACCTCCACCCTCCTCGCCTCCACCTCCACCGCCGACATCAAAGCCCATGCAGCTCCACGACATCGAGCAGCGCGCCTCAAGGACAACGCCATCGCCATTGAGTGCATGCCTGCAAAACACCACAGGCCTCACCGCCCAGGCGGTGAAGGACATCGCCGCCCAGCCGGCATCTGCTGGCCCGGACAGCGATGCTCCTCCCACCCCGGCAGACCTGGGCGGACATGCTGAAGCACCACACCACCTCCACCACCTCCAGCATCGCGGCACAGCTCAAGCAACACACGCTCGACCTCCGCGAGGAGGCCGACCTCACCAAGCGCAGCCACAATGGACATCATCGTCAAGCACTTCGACCAGCCGGCAGCCGTGAGACCTCGGAGACTCTTCTCATGGCGACATCCTTACCCCCATGCAAGTACTCACTGGTGAGCTGCGCGGATGTCGGCTGTCCTTAATTAATTACAAGGCGGATAAGCTGTCGTTTCTTAAATGCCGGAAGATTAAGCTCTCGGGGACTTGATCCTACACGCTGGACCGACGACTTGACCCTGCATGGCCCAGCAACAGCGGCGACGGGAGCTATGACCGACCTACCTCCAGCTCCGGCAGAGCGCAGGGGGGAAACCGGTATACTGGAGGGGGGACGTCATCCACGTCGACCATGCACAAGCCCTGGCAGGCGCCCCCTGCCACCCCAGCAACCCCAGTACAGTCTAGGGAGTATAGCAGTAGTGCAGATTATAATACTATAGTCAGGCTTAGCTTAGCACGTGGCGCCAGCCTACGCGCATGTGCGCCCATACTGCCCCCCCCATGGATGGATGATGCCTTCAGTATTTAGCCGTGGACGCTCTGCCTATAATGGGACCCCCGATGGATGATTTAGCCAAGCCCTGCGGCTAAGCTAACTACTACTTTTTACGGCTATATGCAGAGAGCCACTCTCTGCTGAGAAGCCATTAAAAATTAAATTAAATTATAACATGCCTCCGTTGCGCAGTCACGTGTCTATTAATTAATTAATTAATTATAATGCCTCCGTTGGGAGATCATGTAGCACATATTCCTTGCTGCATGCATGGATGGGTGGAGGTGGAAGAAGCTGCGTAAGCGAACCCAACTCTAAGCTATCTAGTCTAGAAAAATCCTAACTACGCTACTCAGCAAAACGCCCCTTCGTCTTGGGGGAAGGTGGCTTGCGCACTGGGGCTGGCGTGTGGGCCCGGCTGGACAATCTTCTGCCATGCACCTCTCCTTGTTCTGCATGGCAGTCCAAAGAAGGGAGAGGGAGTGGATGCGGTGTTCAAACTGCATGATCGAGCTGCATGGGACTGGTCACGAGGTCGGCCAGCAACATCTGGTGTAGTTCATGGCAGGGTTGCCTAGCTTCCTAGGAATGTCGTTGGGGCCAGGCCATGCAGGTCAACACATGGGCACCGCCCTGGTTGGTTATTAATTAATTATAGGAACATAACTCCGTTGGGAACTTATATGTAGTGACATAGCCCTGAGAAGGGGCATATGGCTTTTAATACGTACACGTACTCTTAGCTACTTCCTGCAGGTGCATTGGGGAATGTAAACTGCCACCTACTCTGGGTGCACAAAGTGCAGCTGCCCACCGCTGTATTCAGGCGCCTAGCCTTGTAGGGACATCGACAGAGCCCGGGGGAAGATCAGCATGGCTATATACAGAAGCTAGGGTGATGGCGTCTCAGCAGAGAGTAGCTCTCTGCGTGGGCACTGTCAGCATAACTAAATAAATAAAGGTAGGCATCATCTGGTGTGTGGCGCATCATGGGCACACATGTACATGACTAAGTAATGTTAAGCTGAGTAAGCTGGTTACTATCAGTAGTGCCTGTAGTAGGCGTGCATGTACAAGGCCACAGTCTAACTATTCTACACTATGTACTACTGCTGTATTCCCCTAAGCTGGGGCGTCTGGAGTCACTAGGGCCGCGGTTGTCGCGACTCGCGGGGGTCGCGTGCCAGGGCTTGTGGCCGACGTAGATGGCCGCCCCCTTCCAGTACACCGGCTGCCCCGCCTTGGTCTGCAGGAGCTGGAGGTAGGTCGGCCATAGTAGCTCCCGTCGCCGTTGTTGCTGCGCCAGGGTCAACGTCGTCCAGGGTGAAGGGAGTCTTCTCGAGCCGCTTGCGGCGTCTGAGAAACGAAAGCTTGTCCGACGGGCTCTTTTACAGATGAGAAGAAGCGGGGGCGCCGGCCCCTGCCTTACCCCACGCGCGGGGAACTGGGAAGGCGATGGGCGACCAGTTTAATCTCACCAAGAAGGCCCACCATGCGATCAAAAAGAAGAAGGCGATCAAGGATTTTGCTCTCAAACGCACGTGCATGCTTCTCGGAATTCTCACCTTCCACCAGGTTGAAGTTCTTGACGATGACGTTAAGGCTGCGCTTGGGGAGCTCGGCCTCCTCGCGGAGGTCGAGCTTCTGCTGCTGGAGCTCAGTGTGCTGCGACGGCGGAGGTGGTGGAGGTGCATGTGTGCTGCTTAAGCATGTCCGCCCAGGTCGGGATGGGAGGAGCATCACCAGCCATGCAGGCCAGCGGGCCTGCATGGCGGCAATGTCCTTCACCGCCTGGGCGGTGATGCCTGCGGTGTTTTGCAGGCATCCCGGATGGCGATGGCGTTGTCCTGGAGGCGCTGGTCCGCAATGTCGCGGAGCTGGGCGGTGATGGAGTCGGTGGAGGCGGAGGGGCCCGGGTGGGGGTGGAGGCGAGGATCGAGGGTGGCGGTGGCGGTGGGGATGGCGGGGAGCTCGGCAGCAGCCATGCAGCGTGCGGCCCACAGCTGCCACAGCTGCAGCTAGCTAGGGGCGTCACGTGCTGTGAGATGGCTTCTTGGAGGTGGAGGAGGAAGGTGGATAATTTCGGTCAAGAAAGGGGGAGGGGGCCCAGATCTAGAGGTCTGCGGCAGAGCGCTGAAGGATCGATGGAAAAGAGGGCGGCGCCGCTGAAGGCGCGGTCGGGACCAGCCCAGGTAGTCAGGTCCGCGGTAAGACAACCGGCCGTCAGATCCGGTGCGGAGGCAATTATGGCGGTGGAGGCGCTGCATGATGGCACAGGTCAAGAAGGAAGGCGTACGACCCATAAAACACGAGCTCCAGTATCCTGATGGGTGGCATGTCGAAATAGCTGGCCGGGTACGTCTGTCGACGTCAACTAATTTAGGTGGAAAATAACCTGCTAGTAGGTTCGGCTGGGCGGCTGCGTTTGGGCTCAGGCGATGCAGAGGGCGAGGCCTGGTTGGCTATTAATTCCCTAGCCTTTGAATAGCCATGATGATCTTCCCCCCTATGTCTGCGCCCTAGGTGCTGGAATACATAGTGGTGTTCAGGTGCACTTTGTGCACCAAGAGCAGTGCAGCTGTAGTTTACATGCACCCTACCCTTGCAGGAAGTATAGCCAAGAATGTATTAAAAGCCATATGCCCCTTCTCAGGGATATGTGCTACATGTACTCCATGCAACGGAGTTATGCTACAATTTAATTTAATTTAATTTAATGCTCATGAAACAAAATAATAACACGACTCCGTTGGGAGATATATGTAGCACGTATTCCATCGCTGATGGGGTACGTGGGGTTGAGCGGAGCCGCGAAAACAAACTAAGCTATAACTCTAGGATTATCTAATCTAAGCTACAAAAATCCCAGCTACTCTACTCAGCAAAGCACCCCTTCCTCCTGGGGGGGGGGGGGCTTGCCCCGCGCAGGCCGGGCTGGCGTGAGGACCTGCATGGACAACGGTCTGCCATGCACCTCTTAATTCTTGTCCTGCATAGCAGTCCAATTAAGCAAGAGAGAGGGAGGAAATGCGGTACGTGTTCAAACTGGGCTGGGAGTCTGGGACCACTACCTAGTCGGCCAGCAACTGATCTGTATATAGTTAATGGCAGGTCTACACGCCCTGCGGGGCTTGTCCTTGGGGCCAGGCCAGCTTAGGATATGCCGCCTTGCATGGCTGGCCAAGCCGTTGGGGGCCGGACAGACCAAGGGCGGTGTCTACCTGACTGGTTCGAGCAATTGCAGGATGTCCTACAACAAATGATATTCTACTACATACGGGGCATACCCTTATACAAAGACTCTAGCGACAGGTCTATGCGTGGAAAACCCTACGTTCAGGACCTGCCGGAGCATCCTGGTTACTGTGCCGTTCATGCATGCAGCCGGGTGACCATGCAGCTTGTCCGGCCGTGAGCGTCCGGCATGCCTCGGCGCCGTATATGTGAGCACCGTGAGGACCAGGACCTTGAAGAGCACGCGCTTGCCGTCCTCGCCAAGGTCCTTTGAGTGCCAGACTGTATAGGTGTTGAGCGATCGAGCGGAGCCTGGCCCAGGCCAGGCCGATGCTGGTGTCCACATGGTCCGGTCGGCAGTACGACGGTGTCAGCCGGAGCACTGATGCTCCCCAGGCCCCAGCAGTTTGAAGCGAATCATCACGGAACGGGACGTCAGTCGTCAGACCCGTCTAGTAGCAGCCACGCGGGAGCGGCGGGCGAGTGGTAGCACCAATCACTGTGCACATGTCACCGTCATCGCCTCGGTTTTGACGCTAATCTCTAGTAGCCCTCGATCCGCCCGAGCCTCTAAGCCCAGACAGTCCAGCCAATATGCATGAATTGCAGGTCTGAATGTGCTCGGGGTGCTCGATATGATGTCTAATCACCAAGAAAATCTTCTCAAATGAGGACATTTTTAAGCATGGATACCATTTGTAATAACTAACACATATGTCAACACATCCATGGGTACGGTATGGAACCATGTTCATTTATGATATGTTCAAGAGTTGCAATGCTTAACATTCATGAAATATGCTCATTGTATAATTGTTTACGATTTATGAATGCAGGGGGGACCGTCGCTACGCGAGTGACCAAATAGCACTCAAGTCAACAATATATATGCCAAGAAAGAAGGCATGGCCAGGTCATGGCTGGTCCTGAAGATGCACCCAGGGTGCCCACAACATGTCTATATGTTACACCCTCGCAGTCCTAGACCCTGCAGCCTGCATGCCAGGGGGGGGCACAAAATGTAACTGGCAGCCAGGGACCATGGTGCAGGCCAAACAGGCTGCAGGTATAGTAAAGCTAGCTCAGTCCAAAGAGTGAAATATGATGCAAATACTTGCCAATTAAGGTTAGGTCCATGATCGTTAGTAGAGGCTCGGCTGCCACCACGGTGCTAAACCATGCATGATGTTGAACCCTTACGTTATATATGAAACATATACTGCAAAGAGGCACAAGTTGTAACACAAGCACAATGTTAACATGACAAGCTCAAGTTTCTAAGCCAGTCTTGATCACTTGGACATCGGATCGATTTGAAGCATTAGAAACATATGGGCAACATACCAGCAAGCCTTGAAAAACTTCTCAGCAACAAGGCAGTATATGTGTTGAATCAAACTACCGCATCGCAATTAAGCACAGCGACTTCTACTTGCTGCTGTTTTGATAACGCAAGGCCGTTTACCTTTTCAGTGGCGCAACGGGAAAAGAAAGTACCGCCCAGCAAACTTCCGTTATTCCCCGGACATAAACGTAATCAAAACCACGAAGTTGGGCATTATAAAAGCAACCGAAACTATCACGTACGTCTGCGGGAGTTATAGGTTACAATACGCTTAACACGCTTACTTAGTTAGAACGATGCGGTTGAGAATGACAGTCGGATCCTTGTTCTTGACGTGCGCCCAGGCCGCCAGCTGCACGGGCCATGCAGCTCAAGAAATATATATTAAAGGACGGTGACGCGTGGGAAGCACCCAGCCTTGCGGCAAAAGAAAAATATGGCTCGCGCTCGCCCTTGTTAACGCCAGGCGCGACTGCGACATCACGACGAAAAAATAGAGACTCTTTGACGCATGCAACTGCCCAGGTCCCTCTTCTCCCCATGTCGCCCATAAGCCCATGCATAAGCGTACCATAACCCATACTCGCGATATCCGCAGCGCCTGGGCGGAAAAAGAAATTGTAAAACCGAACTGCGAACTGACCTATCATGCGATCTACGTAGCTCTCAGATTTTCTTCAACAATGCCAAAATCCGTTCATGAACAAAATTTTCGACATATACAAAGCACCTGCACGTGAAGAATAGCATCTTCGAAATCGCTAGATGACGGTCTAAAATTCTGTCTTCGTCCGGGGCACTGAAATAATGCCCTATAACATTCAGGCAAGCCTCGGAACTGGCACGACCCCATAGCCGCCACTCGACAAAACACTCGATTGCATTGCGATGTTCTTGCTATTATTGTATAGGTACTTTTCGTCGCCTAATATTTTCCAGGTACGGTCGACCCCTGTCGACCCCAGGGGCTTGGCGCGCTCAGTACCTATCCCAGTTTCGCGCCAAAACCCACCAAGTGACCCTAGGACCAAATTTGGCGCCAAAACAGCGCCCCTGACCCCCCCCGTCTCAAACGAGGACTATGTCCTCAAATGAGCACATTTGGTTTTTGGACAATGAGGGTGGTACATATCATCCGCATGTAAATCGATCAGGTCGGACTGCAGGCGATATCGACAGGGCCACCGCCGCCCTCACTGCGGTCGGCCAAGCCAGGCTCTGACTGAACCCCTTCTTGATGGCGGCAAAGCGCAAACTGAAACGTCGTGCCTGGCGCATGACGTGGTCCACAACAATAATGAACAGATATATGGCCGGGGACAGGACACAACCTTGCCACACCCCGCTACGTGAAGGGGAAATGGCGGGTGGGGTGGTGCCTTCCGCAGTCCGCACTACTGCGCCTAGCTGTGACTGAACCCTTGTACAGCCGGCGAAAGGCAGCATGCAATAAATGCTGGTGGCACGCGGTCCATGCAGAGCTAGGATGGCACAAAGAGCCTCCCAGCTAGACTGAGGGGCCGGAGTCACCGTGTCAAAAGCCTTGATGGAGCTTCGACACTGAAAATAAAAAGACCAGCGGAATTACGTACACCGTCATGCAGGGCTTAAATGCGATGCACCTCCTCCACCAGCCAGCCGGCGCGCGACAAACACGTACAGCCATGACAGTGTTACGGCCATGCACTACGGAAAACCATCTGAGACTCACCCAGGTGCATGTGGGTCCAGCGCAATGTGGAGCCTGGATCAGTGTGCATCATCATCAGCGCACAGCTAGCCGCATGAAAACCTTAATTCATCGCGGCGAGCGCTAGCTGGAGGCTGCCAGACACCCGGCAATAGCTATAGTTACCGGGGACGTCAGCAGCAGACTGACCCATCTTGACAGTACAACATGACTTGGATGGCCATCTGCCACTCACTGCAGGCGGAGGCTCAGATTCAGAGAGCATGTCAACACGGACGCATCGAACGCCATGCATGCATGGCAGAAGCAACCGCACCGCCAGCTCAGGGGTCTTGAGCAGCGGTCCGCCGAAAGCCGTGGTCGGCGTCGGCCGACCGCCGCATCAATGATACCGCAAGCGAGCAAGGGCACCGTCCACTTCCTCCAAAGTGAAGGGATGGACGACGTCCTTGGTGGCAAGGCATGCAGCCCTCCTGGCTTCGATCAAGCCGGGGACTTGATAGTCCGCAGCCAAGGAGCCTGGGCGCCGCGGGCGGCGGGGGCCGGGTCCAGCAACACCATGACAGCCGCACTGGGCTTGGACTGCAAGGTAAGTGCAACGTAGGTGACAGTGTCACTTCCTTATCACTGAGGCACATTGCATGTGGCGGCGGCGCATGTTCTAGAAGATTCTGCACAAGTTGCCAACTGTCAACTAGACAATCAACGATCATAGAAATGCCACCAGGTGTCAAACAACTAACGCTGCACACAGTGCATCTAGAACATTCATCAGTCAGACAAAATATCCAGCACGGAATATTGGGCCGAGAATGGTACCGTCGGCACCTTAGGTATACGCAAAGTATTGTGCCGGAATTACAACTTAATTCGGCACTCTATAACTTTTGCTATACGGTGCCCACTATTTTCAGTGCTACTGAAACTGTGCAAGAAATATCACAGCAAGCCCTACTTAGCCTTTTTAATTATATCGGCCAGATATACGGCAGGCGGGTGCGATTATTAGGGACGCAACCCTAATTAATACCTCCGTTTACAAACATAACGGCCAAGATTAAATATGAACAGGCAGTTGGGCACATAGGCACCACAACATTAAATGGGCTAGCAAATGGGCACAACCACTGAGAATTACCCTAAAATCCTGACAGGTACTTACGTCCAACCCAGCACGGAGACGTTCGGTCCGGCCCATGCAGGATCGAGCTGCGGCGAAAAGCCCGAGCAATCGCCCTGGGGTGAGTACACCGCGCATGTGGCCAGGGTCAACTCGAGGTTGATGGCAGCCACGGCTGTCTGCAGGGCCAGAACGGAGTCGCGTTGCGGTGTCCTGCACGGTGCCCATGAGGTAGATGTCGAGGTATGCCAGTATGGCAACCGCCCGGGGTGAGCGGCGTGGACCTAGCTAGCTTGCGGAGGCAAACCTGGAGGGGGGCGGCAAAGTACAGGGGCCCCAGAGGCCGGGTCGCCCTGCTGGGAGCCGGACCTCGACAGCAAGGCGGCGCGTGTGCCGTCCTCCATACATAGTGTAAACCATGGTTGACCAGGCTGGCGGCCGCGGCCGTAGCGCACTGTCACGGCGGTCGATCCAAGCATACATACAGGGCCTCGAAGTGCATGCTAATTGCTCCATGTGCAACCGTGCGGGACAGGCTGTTGAAGGCGTTGTGGCAGTCGACCTTGACAACCGCCGGCGTGGGTGGGGTGGGCCGGTCAAGATATCGGCCTGCACGGAATGGATGAGGATCGACATCGGCCCCACCTTTGGTCGCCAGGAGGCCCCAGCTAGCTAGTTACAGTATTATAATTAGTGACGGAACCTTTTTGCCACTTGGCAATTAGGTCCGTCACTAGCGAAAACCACTCGCCGGTATCTATTCCGCGTTAAGTTCACGTGAACTACATATCTGTGCAGTGATATGGAGGACTGAGCACGTGACCTGACGTAACGCTGGCCGAGAAGAGCTCTGACACTCAGCTGACCACGACGCCGATGAACCCGGACGGTGGACTGCATGAGGCTAGGGTCTAATGAGCCAATGCGGAGGCCTGAAGGTCGCCAACAAGCACCAAACCCAGCTCACGGCGCTGCTGAGACAGCGGCTACAGGCTTTTGATGCACATGCCGCCCTACATGTACAGTCATTCCCGCGTTAAGTTGCGATCGCCCCCTAAAACTTGGCGCCGCGCAACTAATTAACGCGGGAACGCAACTTAACGGTAGAATTAGGCTAGCAGCCCACCACCTCCTCCTCTGACGGACTATTATACGGCATTCGACAGCTCTTGTCAAGCCCGATCCAGCTGCAGCGTCAAAGCCGGCCAATGTCCATTTTCCAGGCCAGATATTTTGGACAAACTGAGGCGGGCTGCAAAACACGCCGTGCTGGCAGCCACGCAGTGCCTGCGTTTTATACCACTGCAAATGTGTGTTTTAACCCTCTGACTTCGGCTCTCTTTTTGGCGGGTTACTTATAATTGCCAGCCGGCTTCACGTTTGACTGTGACAAAACATGGGAACAGTCGTGAGGGAAGCTTCATTTACTGTCAATGGCCTGCGTGTAAACAATAATAACATGGCAGGTGACGGTGAAGCATGCGTCCTTGTCAGGGAACAGGACAACCCATATGACGAAAACGCCATACTGGTACTCATTGAAGGCTAGTGACGACAGTAAGGGTAACTTCCGGCAAGATGTCTCAATTACAGCCCTAGCTGCATGGTCGTGGATTCTTATGTACCGCCGGCAGCCCGCAGGCTGCAAAACTGAATTTGTAAGGTTGCATTCGCGCTTTTCACCTAAGCCAGCAGGCGGGGAAATTTGCGCGCCAGTGGGGCTTGCGTATTTCGCCGCCTAAAATCACGTACTAGCGGGGCCGGACTTGGCAAAAAATGGCCCCCTGCGCGGCCAAAAATGGCCTGACACCTACAAATTGAGTCATTACCGCTTTAAGTTGCGATGGCCTCCATCATGCTTAAGTTGCGGTCGCCCCCCAAACTTCCGGCTTCGGCGCCGCAACTTAACGCGGGAACGCAACCTTAAGAAACGCAACTTAATGCGGGAATGACTGTACTTACTCGCCTCAACCAGGTGCAGAGGTCAACTGGGCAATGTCCGGCCGGGCCTGCTCATCAAGAAGCTCAAGTCATCACCGCCCGAACCGAGGCCCTGGCCGCGCAGCCGGTGTCGGATGATCTCGGCGCGTCTGGACTGCATGCCACCATCGCTGCCCATGCAGCCCACCTGCATGACAGGCAGCTGGTGCATGACCTCTCGCCGCACTCGGGACCGGCTATGCTGACCTGCTGGCTGCTGCATGCAGTCAGCGACCGCCTCGACCACGAACGCCATTGCCACGAAGCTGCAGGAGTTGGAAGCCCATCGCCGGGCGTAGACGAACGCGAGGTCACCGACTGCGCCCGCCGCCAATGCATGCCGCGTGGTGCTGTGTCGTTTCCCTCAGCAGCCGGGGGAGACGGCAACCTGTCTGAGAACGAGCTCGCTCGGGAGCCAAGCTAGCCTTACCCACCTGGACCCAGCATGCAGGGGAGATAGAGCTGCGTGGGCACCGCCTTCCTCATAATCTGGGACAACCTGTCGGGCACCCCCATCAGTCCTGCTCACCTTCAGCTCCATGGATCGAGGATAAGCGGCTGTTCCTCTCTCGCCGCAAGAAGTAATTGCACGACCTTTCCTGGACGTTGGATTAATTAATTAATTAATTAAACTCGTGCTCCCGTTGGGGAGTCACGGAGCACCGAAGTGCTTTTAATCCCTGTGTGTGCACTACAGGAGAAAGGGCAGAGACCCCCAGTCTCCTTCATGCCAAAGGCATGCCACAGCTGCAATCGGGCGCGGCTAGCTAAAAGGACAGGCTAACGATCCGGCAAACTGTGGGTGCAATAAGACCCATGTGAGCATATCATAGCAAGGAGCGTGGGCAGGTAATCTGAACATAGCCAGGGCGTGGCATGGCTGTACTAGGACTAGGCTAAGGCTATGGCTGGTTGTGTACCGTGCGTTGGCGGCACGTGACTAGGTGTGTTGGCACAGCTAGGCAACATTCTAGGCATGGCTGCCTTAGCGGCAGTGACGCCAATGGTTACAAGCTAGGGCTATTGCTATTCTAGCCCGCTGGGGGCGTCCACATCTTGTGGTTGATCATCAGGTCCCCGCCCCTCCAGTACACCTTGGGCTTCTGGGGGTCCTGCTTATGGCGGAGGTATTCCGGCCACCGGTCGCGTCGCTGCTGTTGCTGAGCGGGGGTGAGGTCGTCATCCAGCGTCCAGGTGAGGTCGTGCAACCGCTTGCGACGAGAGAGGAACCGCTGCTTATCCTCAGGGGAGGGGAAGGTGAGTAGGACTGGTGGGGGAGCCGCCTTGTCCCGTGAGTGGGGAAGGCGGTGGCACCCACGCAGTTCTACCTCACCTACCAGGCCCATGAGGGTAAGAAGCTGGTTCTTGAGCTCGTCAGCAAGAGAGGTTGACGTCTCACCTGGCTTCTGGGGGAAGCGACGTAGCACCACTCGGCACTCGCGGCGAGCGCGGTCGGTGACCTCCCGTTGCTGGGCCTGGCGGTGGTCCTCCAGCTCCTGGAGCTTTGTGGCGATGGCGTCGGTGGTGGAGGCGGTCGCTGACCGCAGCAGGTCCGCGTAGGAGAGCGGCGGGAGGTCGCCAGCATCCTGCCGGGGTGGCTGGGATGCAATGGTGGCCGTCTGCTCCGCTATCTTGGGGACCTGTGTGGCCAGGGCCTCGGTGTGGGCGGTGATGGCCTCAAGCTTCTTCAGGAGCACGCCACACTTGCCCTCCACCTGGTTAAGGCGAGAGACAAGTGCAGCATGCTTTTCCGAAGCCTGCGCCGCGGTGTGTAGCGCCGTGAACTGGGGTTGTAGCTTGTGGACGTTGGATGATGACCTGACCCCCGCTCAGCAGCAGCAGCGACGCGACCTGTAGCCGGAATACATCCTCCACAAGCAAGACCCCCGGCCAGCTAGAAGCCCGGCATGGGTTTTCTGAAGGGGCTCGAGGGGTCAACAACGAGATGTGGACGCCGCCCATGCACGGGCCGGCTAGATTCGCCATAGCCATTGTAGTCACAACCGGCCATGTTTACGCGATCGATGCATACATGCAGGCACACTCCTAGACATGGCGCCATGTGCAATGCTAGCTAATGCACGGTGAATGGAATAGCCATGCCGGCCTGCATGTATGGCCTAGCTAGCCAGTAGCCCAACTGAAACCAGCCAGCCTATGTTTATTATATCAAGGAGACAACCAGCGCATATGTTTACCGCCTAGTGCTCACTGCATGCCTGTTTGCTCACTTCTCCATAGTAATGCCATGCTCGTGCATGGGTCTTATCGCACACACCTAGTGGATGCCGGATCATCGTTTAGACGTGTCCGATTGCATGCACCTGTGGCCGCCCATGCCAGTGGCATGAGAGAAGGGGGGGTCTCTGCCCCCTTATAAGGACTGCTGTGCGCAGTGCACACACAGGGATCAAAAGCACCGGCCTCGGTGCTCCGTTGCTCCCCAACGGGAGCACCTGGTGTTTTAATATATAAATAAATATTTTCAATTAATGAATTTCCAAATCAGCCGTGCCCGCTTTCAATCCATGAAAAGTATCCAGCTAGCTAGAAGTATCCGTCAGAGAGGTTGAACTCCTAATGGATGGGTTGTGTGGTGTGAGCCAAAGTCTCGGCTCAAAGCAGCCCGGCCATCCCTCCAGCGACCCCTAACCTTGCACCTGTTGGTTGTTTCATGGATGTATAACATTTCATTTTCACAACCTATATTGGCGATGATTTGAGGACACTGCCTGTCGCATTAAGGAGAAAGAAAGCTTGCCAATCACGATCGGAAATGACTAACATTGTGAGCAAGAGTTGCAAAGTCCCACTGGTACCAGTCCATTTCACATCTCATCCGACACCGACTGAGAATTATGCTTCGCGGCTGGCATCCGGCCAGGCACCGCCCACTGCGCGTGGCCTTGTGATTGGTCCATGAGCAGTGAACGGATGTCGTCTTCCAGATCCATGGGCGGCACATGGGGGTGGTACCGCTTGACCACGGCGCCCTCCCTGTTCACCAGGAACTGGTTTGATGCAACGGGAACAATCATGAAAAGCAGGTAACGCCATACGATACATAGAGAGAGAGATAAGGAAAAGATTAGGAGGGGAATACCACTCATTCACCAGGAACTGGTTTGATGCCATGGGAACAATCATGAAAAGCAGGTAACGCCATACAATGCATAGAGAGGTAAGGAAAAGATTAGGAGGGGAATACCACTCATTCACCAGCAACTGGCGTCATGTGCCTGTGACCCCATAGTAAGAAAAAGTAAGGTAAAGATGAAAGAAAAAAGGTAGCATAAAACCCGCAAGGAAAAGGTAAGGAAGTTACGAAGGAAAAGGTAAAGCCATGCATGAGATACCATGGCCACGCAAATGAGAGAAATGAAAAAGCTGTTGTACATGGTGTACGGTGGCCATAGATGATGCACATGGCAGCACATGCTGCTAAATCTAACTAACCGCAACAGGCTGGTTGCAGCCTGCAAAAGCCGAAACAGGTAACAAAAATCTGGGCAGCTACTAGGCTTTGCGGGAGCGACCCCCCGCCTTTGTCAAGGGATCCGACTCCACGGCTCTACTTGGCTCTACTAGGTTCTACTCCGCCGCGCCCCTATCACGACCGTCCTGCCTCACTTCCGTCCTGACACTAGTCCAATACCCGGATTACTTACTTACTTAATAAATTATCACGTAACAGCGTTACGTATCCTGACACTACTCCAATATCCTGATACCAGCCGCTAATCACCTACTTGGGTGTGACGATGGTCTGCTTCGCCTCCAACCCCGCCCCTATCGCTGCCATCCGTGCTCTATTGGTGATACCTGCGACCCATCACAATACCATGCTGCTTGCAAAGCGTACCCTAAAGCATACGTTCCGGCCACCCGTCACAATACCATGATGCTTGCAAAGCATACCCTAAAGCATACGTTCCGGCCACCCGTCACAATACCATGATGCTTGCAAAGCATACCCTAAAGCATACGTTCCGGCCACCCGTCACAATACCATGATGATGCTTGCAAAGCATACCCTAAAGCATACGTTCCGGCCACCCGTCACAATACCATGATGCTTGCAAAGCATACCCTAAAGCATACGTTCCGGCCACCCGTCACAATGCCATAATGCTTGCAAAGCATACCCTAAAGCATACGTTCCGGCCACCCGTCACAATACCATGATGCTTGCAAAGCATACCCTAAAGCATACGTTCCGGCCACCCGTCACAAAACCATGATGCTTGCAAAGCATACCCTAAAGCATACGTTCTACGTGAAGGCCACGAAGGGGATGCAGCCCCTTGTGGCTCAGCAGGCGCATGTCGCAACCTAGACAAGGGGCGGGAGGTCGCCCTCACGGCGCTTTACTGTTTAGAGGGCCCACTACACTTTGATTGCTACACACCTACCCTCGTAGGTAAACAGTGTAGGTGACCCGAGGTCGCCCTCATGCTGCACCCTGACAGGGGCCCATACTAACAAGTGTTCAAGGAATCTTTTCAGGCAAAAGACACTGTCCGTGGCCAAATGCTCGTGGCCACATTCATAAAAAGCACAACGCAACGCAACGCAACACAGCGACCATATTAAGAGAGCAAATATGAAGAAACTTTCCGAGGTCGAAACACGTTGCAAACCGTTGCACACACCTTGGCGAAATTCCACTCGACGTCGGCGGGAAACGCCTCCTTGAGACGAGCGTACACCGCCACGTTGGCAGGGCAGCACGCATCGCTGCGAGGCCCACACAGGATGATGTCCGACTGGCCCCCCTCGCGCGCGCAGGGCCCGTTCACGGTCACTTTAGCAAACATGGGGAAGTACGCGCCGTAGTCGCGCGCAAAGTCCGTCACTTCCTCGTTGGACCCTGCATGGCTCCGTACAGTGACCGCACAGGGACCGCGGGTCCATGACCATGACATTGATTAGCGCAGCGTTGAGATTAACGTGTTCATTAAAAAAACTCAGCAAATCTGATAGAAATAATTTTCCTTACATTTTTTTTTGCAATCTAGCGACACGTGTTTACGGGAGGTGCAAAAGCTCCACGTGGGCACATAGCGAGCATACAGTGTCATTATTGGTGGTAAGTATCGCACTTGACACAGTGACCATAGAGTGACCAGGCAGCCGCCGGACAGTGAGCGTGCAGTCGTGACACGATGCCTGTCACATAGCGTGGGTGGGTGGGTGGGAGCTGAAAAGAGGCCTCCCTACGTCCCCTACACCACTCTAAGTACTGACTATCATTCACATTGCGCCACGCAGGCCTGCCGGCTGGCGCAGGTACAAGGTGTACTGACTGCCAATCACAGTTGCGCCACGCCTGGCGGCTGGCGCAGGTAACAAGGTCTAGTGACGTACGTTAGAAGCTACCTAGGCCTGCACTCCGGAACCACACTCAGCCTAGGCACAAAAAGGGCCGGCCGGTGCAGTACCCTCGTGACAAGCGCTAGTCTTACGCTACCTACGGCAGGTCGGTCCCCTTTGAGCCCGTCCACGCGTCATATATAAAATGAGCGAAGCTCAGCAAATACATTTCTTGTTTTTGGTCCATTGGAGTTCCTTCCCACCAAGAGAAACATTTATTTTACATTTTTGTGTGCTAGGCTTTATACGGACAGCCTATACCACACCTTCAAACTCAGTGCACATCATTATCAAGTTGGTTATTGTAGCACCATGCTGGGGGCCCAGCATACTCGAACACAAGGTGTTGCCCCCACACCTCCTTCTTGGCCACCAAGGCTGTCGCCAACCTTGGTGCCGAGTTTCTTTCCGCCCATGGCCCCCCCCTGCACGCTGCCACGGCTGTACTGCCGCCCCCGTGTGGCCGCTACGGTTTCCCGGCGGACGCAGGGCGGCACCCATGTCGTTCCCCCCGTTAGGGGGGCGGTTTCCAGCGGCTGCTCATTAGGCCTTACGCCCCCGGACCGTCTCTCACAAGCCCAGGACCCATCACCAGCCCCACCCCCGAGGCTGGGATTTCCCGGCATTGAAACCTTTGTGGCGATAGGCCCTCTACCCTACCAAGGCCTTGGCTTGGAAACTGCTTAGCCAAGGCCCTGACCAGGGCTTGTGTTGTTGTAGGAAATTTTTTATGGCATAGATATGCCCCCCTGGCTGAACCGAACTCTTTATCGCTTTTCCTATAATGCATCATACAGGATAAAAACAAGGCGATAAAACAGCAAGAATTTCAGCCCCGCCAGGCGAACATTCTTTGCTGAAAAACTGGGCAATGATGAAGAGCGCGCTCCTCCCACCAAGATTCGCTCCAGCCCCGCATCCTCCCCGAAACTCCCGTCTGGCCACAGGCCGAAAGATCGGGTCCGCTGTCAGGCTCCTGGCAGTTATGGGCTACCCTGGCACCCCGCGCTAGCCATCTCCACGTTTAAGGCAGATTCGCCTCCACCTGTGATTCTTTCCACCGTAGCCGCTGGCCCTGGCCTGTATGGCTCCTTCCCTGACGTTGTCCGACTAAAATCGCAGCTTCCCCAGTGTCAGGAAGCCGCTTGCCGCACCCAGGGGTAGAGGGGAATCGTCAGTGGGCCCAGCGCCGGAAATCACACCATTTTACTCAAAACGTAGAGCCCCCCACCCAACAACCATTACCGTGGCCTGTAACGGTGGGTGGCGAACATAAAGAATTTTATTCCAGGCCTCTCCACGCCCGGAGAGGCCGATAGCATCGTCTTACATTCAGCGCAGCCGCCATAGCGGCCAGCCGACCTTGCCAGCAAATGCTGGGATCAAGTTGCGAAGCTGAAAAGAGGCCTCCCTACGTCCCCTACACCACTCTAAGTACTGACTATCATTCACATTGCGCCACGCAGGCCTGCCGGCTGGCGCAGGTACAAGGTGTACTGACTGCCAATCACAGTTGCGCCACGCCTGGCGGCTGGCGCAGGTAACAAGGTCTAGTGACGTACGTTAGAAGCTACCTAGGCCTGCACTCCGGAACCACACTCAGCCTAGGCACAAAAAGGGCCGGCCGGTGCAGTACCCTCGTGACAAGCGCTAGTCTTACGCTACCTACGGCAGGTCGGTCCCCTTTGAGCCCGTCCACGCGTCATATATAAAATGAGCGAAGCTCAGCAAATCTGATAGAAATAATTTTCCTTACATTTTTTTTTGCAATCTAGCGACACGTGTTTACGGGAGGTGCAAAAGCTCCACGTGGGCACATAGCGAGCATACAGTGTCATTATTGGTGGTAAGTATCGCACTTGACACAGTGACCATAGAGTGACCAGGCAGCCGCCGGACAGTGAGCGTGCAGTCGTGACACGATGCCTGTGATGGTAAGCAGCGTGCGCACCAGACATGGTCGGCCAGACACGGACCATACAGTGACCAGCTGGCTACAGAGACGAGCAACTCTGCCGAGAAAGACTCACAAATCAAATGACATGCATGGGCGTGGCACCATAGGGCCCTGAACAATGGTGTCTGATTAAAGCATGCCTCCCATGGCCTTATGGCATCAAAAGAACACGTTGAGGGGAGGGAGGAAAGGGGAAATAGGGAGGGAAGTCTCTTATCTTATCCTAACCCTCATGGGTTGACGTTGAAGAGGGTCACCAACGGGTAATAAAAAAACATAATCAAAACATACTGCTACTATTCATAGTAGCTCAGCTATGGGCCACAAAGGGGAATCCGGGCCCGCATGGTGAGTGAGGAGGGTGACGGCAGGGAGAAGGGTGGGGAAGGAGGGAGGGAAGGCACCGAGTTTGGTTTGCTCATGGGCTTAAACGATATGAAACACCGGTGCTTGACACCGTCACTTAACACCGTCATGTCGAGAATGTGACGACAGAGTTGATCAGAGTACTGCGCAATTCGAAAAAGCCACATGATTCGTTGCTACCTGCAGAAAATTCTTTGTCCCGTGGCACTCCGACAAACCTTTGTCCGATCATCCACTTCCAGTCTACAGATCTGCTTGCCCTATGGCGCTCCGACAACCCTTTGTCCGATCATCTAAGTCATATCTTCAGATCCCTTTGTTTTGCCCTGTGGCGCTCCGACAACCCTTTGTCCGATCATCTAAGTCATATCTTTAGATCCCTTTGTTTTGCCCTGTGGCGCTCCGACAACCCTTTGTCTTATAAGCAACTTCTTATCCCTTGTTCAGACACGATTTCCTGACCCACTCCACAACCCGCAGGCGTGCATCCTTCCCCCTACTTCCCTCACGCTACTCCAACCACACCAAGTAAACCCCCTCATGAAGCATCCCTGCCCCCTATTTCCCTCACGCTACTCCGACCACACCAAGTAAACCCCCTCGTGAAGCATCCCTGCCCCCTATTTCCCTCACGCTACTCCAACCACACCAAGTAAACCCCCTCATGAAGCATCCCTGCCCCCTATTTCCCTCACGCTACTCCGACCACACCAAGTAAACCCCCTCGTGAAGCATCCATGCCCCCTGCCCATCAGCTCCGTGGCTCGCAACCCGACTGCCCAAGTGCATGGATGGCACACAGGGCCCTCCCCACGCGGTGCGACTTTCCACTACTGCTTCTTACCCAGGGACCTGTAGCACTCATTCAAACCAAGGGAATGGTGCTTGTCCCGTGTACTTGGACAACCATTTGGCCGATAATCAACTTCATGTCTACGGATCTGTTTGCCCTGTGGCCCTCATCCTAACCCAGGGATCACGAGCCCTTATTGGATTGTGAGCAATTGTGAGCACCAACAAGTTTCAAGTTGGTTCATCTTGAAGTTGGTGCTTGTGTGATCTACTTGAGTCCATTAAAAAAAAAAAAGTGCATTTCAAAATTTTGGAAGGCATATCGTCAGCCTTCTAGCCAAGGGGAGAGCAGCTTTTGAGGCCAGTTCAAATGATACTTGCATGCACTTGCCATGGCATTGATTTTCATGCAGGGGAGCTAAAACCAGTCGTTGCTTCTGGTACCGCCAAAGGATCCAAGCGCACTGCCATGCACTTGGCGGTTGCACGTTGAGGCCATGGCAAGGGATATTCCGCATGATGTAGAAGAAATTATGACAATGCAACCATGCAGGCCTGGGGGCACCCAACACCCACAATTTGGGCACCCAAGCCCACAACAACATGGGCACTGCACGCTTTTCCTTAGTTCTTTAGTTAACTAACACGCACTTGGCTACTGCGCGTTCCTTAGTCCTTTTGAGTTCTTTGGTTGACTTCAGTTACTTAGTAAACTAACACGTACTTGGCTCCTGCGCGTTGAATTGGTTGCAAGGAAACGCAAGAATCTCCAGCCCAGACTCGCGGTACTTGGAGTAGAGCTCAACCAGACCTTTGTAGTTCTGCCAGCCAACACCGCCGCCGCCGCCACCGCCGACACGATCAGCACCACCACGACCACCTCATCATCATCAGCACAACAAAAAGAAGCAGAAACCGTCTCACTGTCACACATCATCATCACCGTCACTGTCTCAGTCCCCCCCAGTGTCACCGTCATCATTTACCATCGCGGTCACCGCCACCTTAAGCAACAATGTCAGTGTAATTCATGTGGTCATTGTCGCGAGATTTCATGACACACACCACAGTGGCATCTGCTTCACTTAAACCACTGACAAGGGTGGCAGGGGCTGTGAGTGCAGAGATGCAAAATAAAAAATAACACCGATACACCTTGACACATTTGCGGCTAGACACAAGTACAGCACGATGCACCCCCCATGCTGCAGTGCTGCATTTGGGCCATGTCTTCTTCGAGGTTTTATACAGGGGCCATGTCTTCAAGTTATACCTTGATTAACTGGTGTCCTCCCATGACCCTACTGTTGGTTTACTTCCATCCTAGAACTTGGCAAACCAACCCCTCCATGCCATCAGGTGTCTGGGAGTCACTCTCATGAAGCCTAGTTGCTTTCGAGTTACTTATACGGAAGGAACGGTGAGCTGGCAACCGTCACGCAGGGTTGAGGGGGCCACACTCACGAAGCCTAGTCCATTCTGGCCGACTGAGAAGATGCTCATGATGATCGGGCGCATGGTGGCACCGTGATGACATCATGATGGCATCATGATGACATCATGCACGCACTCCACTCCCATCGCCATGTGCATGCTGAGTGCCCCATGCCCGCCCCCCAACGAAGACAATGCGGCTATAGACATAGTAGTGTAGTGAGTTCAAACAACAACTCTGAAGCAATGTAGTTAAACAGCTAGTTAGTGAAACATGTATTTCGTACTTGACCAATTGTACCAGGTTCATTCACCATGAAGACATGAGGCACCATGTGACACCACCTCGTTAGTTGACTCAAATTACAAGCGACAATTTTACTTAGCTATCAAACACCGAGTGTACCGAGTCCATGAGGTCACAGTAGGAAGCCACCTTCTCTAAATTATGAGCTAGCTTATCATATCAAAGATCGACCTTACCGAGTCAGTGAGGCCACAGTAGGACGCCACGTTTACGACGAGCAGGACCTGCAGTGGCAAAAGGTAGAAATTCAAAGATGGCATCAGTGGTTCTGGCATAAGCATCGACCTGCCTCTCTAATGGCCTAATGGGCCAGGCGATTACCGTATGCAGGCGGTGACCTGAAGAGCAGGAGAGTTTGGGGGAATGCAGGGGAACTGGAATACTGACGTGCACGTTTATCGTCTACGTATGTCGTGAATGCCTGCGTGATCAGAAAATGAGTTATTATTCACCTGATAGCTGCAGTTTCAACAACGACTAGCTCATGAAGATGGAAACCAAATAGAAACTGGCCCGGTTGGAAAAAATAAAGGCTGCAGGGGGAGAAAAACGGGATAGGAACAGTTGAGCGCGTAAAGTTCAATGAAGCCCACCTTTCCTCTGTATTGTGACAGAGATTGTAGGTCTCCCCGAGCGTCGTAAGCTGCCAGATCATAAATTGACAGCGCGGCGAGAAACCGGGCAAGGCTAACAAAAGTTAAGGCAAATGCGATAGCTCGATGGCTGGCCATGGGCCCATACATTCCCATTCAATCCTTTGCTACTTGCCTAGGAATGCTCTGATGAAGTGGGCGTGAGGTGAACGCGAATCGCAACCACCCACACGTATAAGGGAAAAATCATTATGTGATCGACTGCACGTGCAATAAACTCGTTACTCGTTATTCGCGGGGATGTGCTTCGAATTTCGATATCTTTATCGAAGCAGCTTTACTTGAATAAGATCGGGAGCGAATTCTGGTTGATTGGGCGGTTATTCGCTATTCCGGCTGTGCGGCCGAGACTCGAGCTACCGTCGGCCAAGTAATTAGACGGTGGCCCCTTCAGAAGTAAATTTAGTACAAACGTTATTATTATTTTGGAGAAGGTACATACCTGAAGGAAATCATTAGCGGACCTAACTGTGGACCACAAAGTATGGGACCCGGGCCCTAACAATGACACCCCCAGCCCACTGGAAGTCTTCCATGCACTCATGGGCATGAACCAGGTCTTTACACTTATGCCGGATGACGATATATCTACAGTACAATGGCTACCTTGGTCGCTGGGCGCGCCTTATTAATGCGGGCACCCCAATTTAGGCACAACTAGGCATTTCAGGCTATTTTTGGCATACCTGGGGGGGGGGCCCACAATCAATCTACAATACCCATGCCAAATTTTATTACTTGAGGAGACGCCATTTCAACAAATACATGACAATTGATGCTCATTGTGAATGCGTTTCCACATGAAATCATTACCATTTCATGCCATTTGGTCACTGGTGCGCTTTCCGCGTGCACTTTTCATTACTAGATTGCTTAAATTTATTAAAATTTATTAACATTTATTAAAATTTATTCAAGTCGGGGTAAAATTGGCTGTTTTTGTCATAGTGTCATGCACTCGGAGGGTAAGCAAGTGAGACAAGTTGTAGATTATTTACAATTGCACAACCCTCTCCACGACCCCGCGAGTTCTATTTATAGAACGAATTATAATTATTGCCAAAATTGTGCACAAGCCTGTGCACAACCCAACCAGTAATTCCCACTTGAACTTTGAATAGTCAAGTGAATGCTCCAGATGGAGACAGATGTACAGATCGATCTTTACAAATGTACACGAGTTCAGATCAAGTAAGCTATCTAACTACCTACTAACAGGCGTTTCTTTACAGGTGCCCGTCCGCTGGGCTTCTTTACACCCCCCTCCCGCACATCTGCGCCAGCCTTCCCTTGAGGTTTTCGTTTGCCCTGCCCTGCGGCTTGGTCTCCCCCCTTCTCTTGGAGTCGTGGGGAAGATCTGGTCGCTGGGGAAGATCTGGTCGCCAGGTACCCCTTGTCCATCCACCACTCCAAATACGTTCCCTCAGGTGGCTTGAAACAGTTCCGCATCTCGTCTTGTTGTACCTTGAAAATTATGTTGGGCATCGTCCCCTTCTCCCCATTAATCCAGATTCCCTTTTCGTCACACCCTTCTGCCCAAAATTTAACGCACCACACGCCCGTTTTATCCACCTTTCGAACGACTCCATGCACCAGGAACGTGTCGACGTGGAAATCAGGCATGTGTGCCAGCTTCATTGGGTCTGCATTGAGTTTAGCCACCGAATCAGCAGCCCACGTGGGCTTCCACAACGTATCAAGGCGCTGGAGTTGGTTCTTCCGATACTGGCAAAATTCACCGCCGTGCTTGCACAATACCGAAACCGGACATCCAACAGGCGAGCGGGGCACGACCCGTTTCCCCCCCCACACACCTTCCAGATTCTCCATCCACGGCTGCCAACTTGGTGGTGGCACTTTCTTGTCTAGTGGCTTGGGCTGGGTTGCGGTAACTGTGACACGTCTTTGTGGCGCTGGATCCTCCGGTTCCGATTCTTCCGATTCTTCCGAATCTTCCACAAACCCTTTGGGTGGGCCGGCATGCATGACATCCTTTGGCGGCTCCTCTTCAGACTCGTCACCTGTGGGTGGGACAAGCAATGACGAGCGGCGCAATTAGTTATCATTACATTCGCAAATCAAACTTGGGAATATGCAAACATCATAATTTAACCGACCATATTCACTCAGATTAACTTACCCTTTGACAGATGACTAGCCGTTGCTCTTGATCGAACGTGCCCGCCAGGCGAAAGGAGCTTTTTGCAGTAGTCGACGGCACGCCCCAGCATCCCCCCCCCGACGCCCCCGAATTCCCCTTCGAGCCTCCCTCCCCTCCCCCCCCTCCTTCCCCCCTTCCCCCGATGCGCCGGTCGACCCGCCCCCCTCTCCGCCCTTCGACCCGCCCCCCTCTCCGCCCTTTGACCCGCCCCCCTCTCCACCCTTCGACCCGCCCCCCTCTCCGCCCTTGGACCCGCCCCCCTCTCCGCCCTTTGACCCGCCCCCCTCTCCACCCTTCTCTCCGCCCCCCTCTCCGCCCTTCGACCCGCCCCCTCTCCGCCCCCCTCTCCGCCCTTCTCTCCGCCCCCCTCTCCGTCCTTCGACCCCCTCCCCTCTCCGCCCTTCGACCCGCCCCCTCTCCGCCCTTCGACCCGCCCCCCTCTCCGCCCTTCGACCCGCCCCCCTCTCCGTCGTTCGACCCCCCCCCTCTCCGCCCTTCGACCCGCCCCCCTCTCCGCCCTTCGAACCCCCCCCTCTCCGTCCTTCGACCCGCCCCCCTTATCACCACCCTCATTCCCGCCCCCCTCATCACCGCCGTCACCATCATCACCAACCTCTTCCCCATCATCACCCCCCTGTGACCCGACATCCTCATCATCCCCCTCCGGCCGAACGCCGCCATCATGAGGGTAGGGCGTCCCCATTGAGACGTCTTCGGCCGCGGGGGTCTCCGAGGCGGCGCGCTTCCGGCGTTTCTTTTTGGTGCCAGCGCCTGCCGTCTCCAGCTGACGCTTCTGGGCTGCACCCGCAATTTCCTTGCCCGAACGGCCGTTGGGATTGGAAATATCCTCCCCCTGTGGCCGCTTCCCAAGTACCTTCAGAAGGACCTTAAACCCATCCACCTGCTCCTTTGACCCAATGAAGATCACGGGTGGGTTGAAGAATCCCGTGAAATCGCTTAGGTACGACGACCAGTCGTCCTTCACACCATTGAAATCTCCACAATCCTTCGCCGCCTTCCAGTCCCTTTTCTCCACCCACGAACCCGTTCGACCCTTCAACAATTCCTCATCATTCCACAGCTTGGCGTGATGTTCCAAATTCAGCAGCACTACCCCATTCTTGATATCTGGCTGGTTCAACCCCTTCCTCTTCGCAACAAATTCGAACCCCTCCATTGCATTAAGTACCACTTGAGCCAACCGTGTCGGCCCATCGCTTTTCTCCCACGCGAAAGTCTTCATCATGAACTCACAGGTCTTCCCCGTCAGACGTGTAAACTCTCTTAGAAATCCACGGGCCCTGCTGCTCGATTTCGGATGCCATCTCCTCCGACCCAAACTTCCGCGGGGGTTCCCGCTTCTCCCCCACCTTTTTTTGGCGACCCGACTGGACGTCCTCTGCCTCGGCATGTTCGGCTTGGCCTTCCTCCGGCACAGCCCCCGTCACCACCACAGCCCCCGCCACAGGCTGTACGGGTTGGGGCACCACAGCCTGTTCGGTTGGGGGTTCGGGCGCAATCAGGACCCACCATTTCGTTTCCTCCTTGTGGGTCGTCCAAAAATCCGTCCTCTCCAGCAGTGCAAGTGGGAAGGTGGAATCGTCCCTCCCCGTTGGCCTGATAACCGCCCTTATTCTCTTGGCAGCTACAGCGACCGTATCGGCCACCCTCTGAAGGGCGCTGTCGGATTCCGAAGGCTGCATCGGCAACCAGCCGAGGTCGCGTGGTTCGGGGTATTTCCCCAAATCGCGGTTGTAGATCATGAAAAGCTGGACCATCACCTCGCAGAAGATCTTGGCCATGTATGTCAGGTCATACAAGCACTGAGGAGGAACGTGTTTGGCCTTCACGGTTGCCATGATAGACGGCCAGAATCGAAAGCGGGCTAGACTCCTCCACCCTTCCTGTTTGATCCCCCCCCCTTCCTCATCACCCTTCCCTCCCCGTCCAGCTTGTCCGCTGCCACGATGTCCAGAAACTCTGCAAGCTCCTTGGCCAGCTTGTCCTCAATCGGTATTCCACATCTACTGTCGTCGTTCGGAGCGACCGTTTCATCCTTCACAGCCGAGATGAAGTCGTAGACTTGGGTTTTCTCCGATTCGGACAAACCACCCTCGTTCAATCGCCCTCCAACCCGCTCCTCACCACCCTCCTCCCCCTCCCCGTCCTTCCTTGCCTTCTCAGTGCTGCTTGAGACCCCATGAATCAAATTCCATATTTCTTTCTGGTCCTGAAGGGGCACCTCCGGCTTATCCCAGGATTCCTCCATGTGCGTCTTGAAATAGTTGTGCACTTCCAGCAGCGCCGTCCCCCTCGACTTTTTGGAAACGGCCTCGTCTTCTGCATTCAGCCCCCCTCCGATCAGGGCAACCCTCCGATGCGCCTCTCTCCCCTGCATGCATGAAATGTGAATCAGTGTTTGAGACAAAAAACGGTCATACAACACACGACCTGACATTTTGTCCTTACACTTTGGAAGATCGGCCGTTCCCGAACAAAAATCACACCCTAATTTCCAGTTTCCAACGGCCGTTGGCGCAAGAAAAATCACACCCTAATTTCCAGGTTCCAACGGCCGTTGGCGCAAGAAAAATCACACCCTAATTTCCAGGTTCCAACGGCCGTTGGCGCAAGAAAAATCACACACTAATTTCCAGGTTCCAACGGCCGTTGGCGCAAGAAAAATCACACCCTAATTTCCAGGCTCCAACGGCCGTTGGCGCAAGAAAAATGTCGACCGAATTTCCAGGTTCCAACGGCCGTTGGCGCAAGAAAAATATCAACCAAATTTCCAGGTTCCAACGGCCGTTGGCGCAGGAAAAATGACACCCTAATTTCCAGGTTCCAACGGCCGTTGGCGCAAGAAAAATCACACACTAATTTCCAGGTTCCAACGGCCGTTGGCGCAAGAAAAATCACACCCTAATTTCCAGGTTCCAACGGCCGTTGGCGCAAGAAAAATAACATCTAGTGCCTAAAACGTTCCCACACCCGATCCGTTATATTTACCTTTTGCGTCCGCATGTCCTTCATGGGCGGGATCAGTGCTTCCCCCTCCACCTCCCAGCCCTTGAGCACGTCCAGATTGGTGTACTTGAACTTCTCCGCGTCCCTCACCAACCCCCTCCACAAATCAAACGCCTCGTCGGTTGTCTCCACGAACTTGCCCTTTTGTTTACCCGCAATCTCGCCAGCTATCGCAGTACTCACTTGCTCGTCAGAGCCCTCGAAAATCACGGACTTCAACATCTGTGTGTAGTGGTTGCCGTCCAGCACGGCAAACTGCACAAACACGCAAGGCGTCTGGTCTCGAAATTTACCCTTAAGGCCGGCATGGTCCGAGATGTTCAAGCTCCCCAGCGCGGATTTCGTCAGGTCAACTACTGCCTCACGCTCAGATTCATTTGACCACTCGGACGGATCCAACTCCATGGTGATCAACTCGTCTGAGCAAGCGGCCGCCATGTCCTTCAGGGAGTCCGTCCGGAGAATGGACATGGCTTCCTCGGCCGTTGGCGAACGATAGTATCCGAACCTCTGCACGGCACGGTCACTGTCGTCCCCCGTCAGTATTTTAATGTGGTAAGGAACCTTTTCACTCCTCTGCACCCATAAATTGTAGAGACCTGGATCACGGTCTGCCAGCACCTGCCACGCAAACCGGAAGATCGGCACGGCACATTTTGCTTTTGTCAGACTTGTGCCGGCCCCCACGAACCACGGCGCGAGCCCCCTACAATTCCGCACCGTCACCGTCCGATGCCGCATGAGTTCCGGGAGTTGGCACAAGTTCTCCGTGGGGGCCCGTACTTGAGTCGCAATCGCGGACCCCCCCACGATGTCGACATCGTCTGGAACTAGGCGTATCTTCTGCCGCAGATGAAACGCCGCCTGTATGGTGTCAGTTAGATTCTTGTCGTGCACTTGAGAGGACGGCGCTGGCTCCCAGGAGTCCAAAATGCTGGGCTTCGCATTTCCAGCACGTGTCGTCAGCAGCCCCTTCCTCTCAAAGGTCTTCACAATCACCGACCATAAGTCGGTGCCCGGTGCTCGTTGGCGCCATTCCTCAAAAAATGTTGTGACCTCCCTTTCCGCCACCCCATGTTCAATCTTGTAAACCAACCTCCTCCGCTCTTCGTCCGTTCTCGGCCTGGACGGACGCCCCTGATCACATGCAAAAAACATACAGATAGCCGGAAGGTCAGTACTATGTTCCAACGGCCGTCGCCGGAAAAATAACACCCTAATTTCCAGGTTCCAACGGCCGTTGGCGCATGAAAATCACACCCTAATTTACAGGTTCCAACGGCCGTTGGCGCATGAAAATCACACCCTAATTTCCAGGTTCCAACGGCCGTTGGCGACAGAAAATAACACCCTAATTTCCAGGTTCCAACGGCCGTTGGCGCGAGAAAAATGACACCCTAATTTCCAGGTTCCAACGGCCGTTGGCGCAAGAAAAATCACATCCTATTTTCCAGGTTCCAACGGCCGTTGGCGCAAGAAAAATCACACCCTAATTTCCATGCAGGTTCCAACGGCCGTTGGCGCGAGAAAAATGACACCTTCATTTCCATGTTCCAACGGCCGTTGGCGACAGAAAAATAACACCCTAATTTCCAGGTTCCAACGGCCGTTGGCGCATGAAAATCACACCCTAATTTACAGGTTCCAACGGCCGTTGGCGCATGAAAATCACACCCTAATTTACAGGTTCCAACGGCCGTTGGCGCAAGAAAATGACACCCTAATTTCCAGTTTCCAACGGCCGTTGGCGACAGAAAAATAACACCCTAATTTCCAGGTTCCAACGGCCGTTGGCGCATGAAAATCACACCCTAATTTACAGGTTCCGACGGCCGTTGGGCAAAAAAAAAATAACACCCTAATTTCCAGATTGCAACGGCCGTAGGCGCAAGAAAATCAAGCAAGATAAGGACAAGGACAAGGACAAGGACAAGGACAAGGACAAGGACAAGGACAAGGACAAGGACGAGGACAAGGACAAGGACAAGGACAAGGACAAGGACAAGGACAAGGACAAGGACAAGGACAAGGACAAGGACAAGGACAAGGACAAGGACAAGGACAAGGACAAGGTGCTGGCACAAGGACAAGGACAAGGACAAGGACAAGGACAAGGACAAGGTGCTGGCACAAGGACAAGGACAAGGACAAGGTGCTGGCACAAGGACAAGGACAAGGACAAGGACAAGGACAAGGACAAGGACAAGGACAAGGACAAGGACAAGGACAAGGACAAGGACAAGAAAGACAAGGACAAGGACAAGGACTGGCACAAGGACAAGGACAAGGACAAGGGCTGGACAAGGACAGGACAAGGCAAGGACAAGGACAAGGACAAGGACAAGGACAAGGACAAGGACAAGGACAAGGACAAGGACAAGGACAAGGACAAGGACAAGGACAAGGACAAGGACAAGGACAAGGACAAGGACAAGGACAAGGACAAGGACAAGGACAAGGACAAGGACAAGGACAAGGACAAGGACAAGGACAAGGACAAGGACAAGGACAAGGACAAGGACAAGGACAAGGACAAGGACAAGGACAAGGACAAGGACAAGGACAAGGACAAGGACAAGGACAAGGACAAGGACAAGGACAAGGACAAGGACAAGGACAAGGACAAGGACAAGGACAAGGACAAGGACAAGGACAAGGACAAGGACAAGGACAAGGACAAGACAGGACAAGGACAAGGACAAGGACAGGACAGGACAAGGACAAGGACAAGGACAAGGACAAGGACAAGGACAGGACGAGGACAAGGACAAGGACAAGGACAAGGACAAGGACAGGACGAGGACAAGGACAAGGACAAGGACAAGGACAAGGACAAGGACAAGGACAAGGACAAGGACAAGGACAAGGACAAGGACAAGGACAAGGACAAGGACAAGGACAAGGACAAGGACAAGGACAAGGACAAGGACAAGGACAAGGACAAGGACAAGGACAAGGACAAGGACAAGGACAAGGACAAGGACAAGGACAAGGACAAGGACAAGGACAAGGACAAGGACAAGGACGAGGACGAGGACGAGGACAAGGACAAGGACAAGGACAAGGACAAGGACAGGACAGGACAAGGACAAGGACAAGGACAAGGACAAGGACAAGGACAAGGACAAGGACAAGGACAAGGACAAGGACAAGGACAAGGACAAGGACAAGGACAAGGACAGGACAGGACAAGGACAAGGACAAGGACAAGGACAAGGACAAGGACAAGGACAAGGACAAGGACAGGGCAAGGACAAGGACAAGGACAGGACAAGGACAAGGACAAGGACAAGGACAAGGACAAGGACAAGGACAAGGACAAGGACAAGGACAAGGACAAGGACAAGGACAAGGACAAGGACAAGGACAAGGACAAGGACAAGGACAAGGACAAGGACAAGGACAAGGACAAGGACAAGGACAAGGACAAGGACAAGGACAAGGACAAGGAAAGGACAAGGACAAGGACAAGGACAAGGACAAGGACAAGGACAAGGACAAGGACAAGGACAAGGACAAGGACAAGGACAAGGACAAGGACAAGGACAAGGACAAGGACAAGGACAAGGACAAGGACAAGGACAAGGACAAGGACAAGGACAAGACAAGGACAAGGACAAGGCTGGCACAAGGACAAGGACAAGGACAAGGACAGGACAAGGACAAGGACAAGGACAAGGACAAGGACAAGGACAAGGACAAGGACAAGGACAAGGACAAGGACAAGGACAAGGACAAGGACAAGGACAAGGACAAGGACAAGGACAGGACAAGGACAAGGACAAGGACAAGGACAAGGACAAGGACAAGGGACAAGGACAAGGACAAAGGACAAGGACAAGGACAAGGACAAGGACAAGGACAGGACAAGGACAAGGACAAGGACAAGGACAAGGACAAGGACAAGGACAAGGACAAGGACAAGGACAAGGCAAGGACAAGGACAAGGACAAGGACAAGGACAAGGACAAGGACAAGGACAGGACAAGGACAAGGACAAGGACAAGGACAAGGACAAGGACAAGGACAAGGACAAGGACAAGGACAAGGACAAGGACAAGGACAAGGACAGGACAAGGACAAGGACAAGGACAAGGACAAGGACAAGGACAAGGACAAGGACAAGGACAAGTGCTGGCACAAGGACAAGGACAAGGACAAGGACAAAAAGGACAAGGGGACAAGGACAAGGACAAGGACAAGGACAAGGACAAGGACAAGGACAAGGACAAGGAAAGGACAAGGACAAGGACAAGGACAAGGACAAGGACAAGGACAAGGACAAGGACAAGGACAAGGACAAGGACAAGGACAAGGACAAGGACAAGGACAAGGACAAGGACAAGGACAAGGACAAGGACAAGGACAAGGACAAGGACAAGGACAGGACAAGGACAAGGACAAGGACAAGGACAAGGACAAGGACAAGGACAAGGACAAGGAAAGGACAAGGACAAGGACAAGGACAAGGACAAGGACGGACAACAAGGACAAGGACAAGGACAAGGACAAGGACAAGGACAAGGACAAGGACAAGGACAAGGACAAGGACAAGGACAAGGACAAGGACAAGGACAAGGACAAGGACAAGGACAGGACAAGGACAAGGACAAGGACAAGGACAAGGACAAGGACAAGGACAAGGACAAGGACAAGGACAAGGACAGGACAAGGACAAGGACAAGGACAAGGACAAGGACAAGGACAAGGACAAGGACAAGGACAAGGACAAGGACAAGGACAAGGACAAGGACAAGGACAAGGACAAGGACAAGGACAAGGACAAGGACAAGGACAAGGACAAGGACAAGGACAGGACAAGGACAAGGACAAGGACAAGGCAAGGACAAGGACAAGGACAAGGACAAGGACAAGGACAAGGACAAGGCAAGGACAAGGACAAGGACAAGGACAAGGACAAGGACAAGGACAAGGACAAGGACAAGGACAAGGACAAGGACAAGGACAAGGACAAGGACAAGGACAAGGACAGGACAAGGACAAGGACAAGGACAAGGACAAGGACAAGGACAAGGACAAGGACAAGGACAAGGACAAGGACAAGGACAAGGACAAGGACAAGGACAAGGACAAGGACAAGGCGGACAAGGACAAGGACAAGGACAAGGACAAGGACAAGGACAAGGACAAGGACAAGGACAAGGACAAGGACAAGGACAAGGACAAGGACAAGGACAAGGACAAGGACAAGGACAAGGACAAGGGACAAGGACAAGGACAAGGACAAGGACAAGGACAAGGACAAGGACAAGGACAAGGACAAGGACAAGGACGAGGACGGCAGAGGACAAGGACAAGGACAAGGACAAGGACAAGGACAAGGAGGACAAGGACAAGGACAAGGACAAGGACAAGGACAAGGACAAGGACAAGGACAAGGACAAGGACAAGGACAAGGACAAGGACAAGGACAAGGACAAGGTGCTGGCACAAGGACAAGGACAAGGACAAGGACAAGGACAAGGACAAGGACAAGGACAAGGACAAGGACAAGGACAAGGACAAGGACAAGGACAAGGACAAGGACAAGGACAAGGACAAGGACAAGGACAAGGACAAGGACAAGGACAAGGACGGACAAGGACAAGGACAAGGACGAGGACAAGGACAAGGACAAGGACAAGGACAAGGACAAGGACAAGGACAAGGACAAGGACAAGGACAAGGACAAGGACAAGGACAAGGACAAGGACAAGGACAAGGACAAGGACAACAGGACAAGGACAAGGACAAGGACAAGGACAAGGACAAGGACAAGGACAAGGACAAGGACAAGGACAAGGACAAGGTGCTGGCACAAGGAACAAGGACAAGGACAAGGCAAGGCACAAGGACAAGGACAAGGACAAGGACAAGGACAAGGACAAGGACAAGGACAAGGACAAGGACAAGGAAAGGACAAGGACAAGGACAAGGACAAGGACAAGGACAGGACAAGGACAAGGACAAGGACAAGGACAAGGACAAGGACAAGGACAAGGACAAGGACAAGGACAAGGACAGACAAGGACAAGGACAAGGACAAGGACAAGGACAAGGACAAGGACAAGGCAAGGACAAGGACAAGGACAAGGACAAGGACAAGGACAAGGACAAGGACAAGGACAAGGACAAGGACAAGGACAAGGACAAGGACAAGGACAAGGACAGGACAAGGACAGGACAAGGACAAGGCTGGCACAAGGACAAGGACAAGGACAAGGACAAGGACAAGGACAAGGACAAGGACAAGGACAAGGACAAGGACAAGGACAAGGACAAGGACAAGGACAAGGACAAGGACAAGGACAAGGACAAGGACAAGGACAAGGACAAGGACAAGGACAAGGACAACAAAAAGGACAAGGACAAGGACAAGGACAAGGACAAGGACAAGGACAAGGACAAGGACAAGGACAAGGACAAGGACAGGACAAGGACAAGGACAAGGACAAGGACAAGGACAAGGACAGGACAAGGACAAGGACGGCAAGGACAAGGACAAGGACAAGGACAAGGACAAGGACAAGGACAAGACAAGGACAAGGACAAGGACAAGGACAAGGACAAAGGACAAGGACAAGACAAGGATGGCGCAAGAAAATCACATCCTTGTGCGTAACACCTACCCGGACAGCTGGCAGTGTGTGTGGGTTGCTTTTCCAGTTGCTGCCGTCGCGGCATCGGAACCCGATGACCCAGAAGCCGCCGATTTCCTCCGCTCCTTCGCCGCCTTTGCTGCATGAACGCCGCGCGCCTCTTGCCCCGACGATGGTGCGGGGGGAGGGGGCATTTGCTGTGCTGCCGCTGCAGCTTCCGACGGCGCGGAAGGGCCGGCGGCGGAGGGGGCAACAACGGTGGCGGCGGAGAGCCCGGCGGCGCCGGCGCGGGGCGCCGGCGGAGGGGAACGCGGGTGGTTGTGCGTACAAGCACGCTGTGACACGCAGACGACAAAGAAATCCGCCGAATATGTTAGCAAGCGGTGCGGTGCAGCACACACATCTGACAAAGCTATTAGGTCAACCCTTAAAACCGTGTCCAACTGCCCGCTATAAAAACCGGGCAATTGTCACTTTCCATGATAATGTCCACAAACCAACCTAATAGTTAGTTATGGTCCATTATAGGACACAAGCACACACATATATTCACCACCTTGGGGGTCATGTCATTGGTCACATTGCAATGTCCTATGGGTGCCAAATATAGCACCCCCTGACATAAAGGAAGCTAGTAAAGGGCTCATGAATATAGCACCCCTGACATAAAGGAAGCTAGTAAAGGGCTCATGAACACCAAGGTTGCATGGGAGGAGCAGGGACCCAGCTGCAAGCTCTAACAATAAATGCCCACTACAAATAGCGGACAGTTTGGTTGGTGACACCTGCTAGCATTACAAAGCTCAATTCTCATCCCGTAGCAACAAAAATGTAATGTCCGCTGTAAATATCACTCAAAACGGCTAAAGGGTTAAAACGAAGTTGTAGTTGTTTTGCGGCATCAAGTTTCAAAGTACGTACTGGGATACCCTTCGCCAGCCTGCTTGGCATCGAGTAGGATAAGATCTTGGAACCAGTAAAGTTAAACGTTCTTATCACACGCAATGTGAAGGATATGGTTGCAATGCAGCAATGTGTGAATATGGTTGGAAACGGAGCTTTGTTAAAATCGGATAATGTTACAGCGCTCACACACTTGAGGCTTGTACACGAGCTTGCCAAGTCAAGGCACAACACGTGAGGCGGGCTCGCAAGAGATGCCCATTTGGCACTGGCCTATTGTTTATATACTTGTGCACTGTGCTTGCTAGTCCTGAGCAGCCTAGGAGGCCTGCTCAGTAATAACACTCCCGGTACAGTATTCACTACCTGTACAGCGCCCAGTTCCTATACAGTAGGTCTGCCATACAGGCACAGTGACCACAGAGTACAGTCACCACAGTGATTATTGCATCTGCACCTAGAAGTCCAGGACTAAGCCTGCGGTACCAACAGACCACAGGTTAAGGTTCCTATTTCCTGCGTACGACGTATTAATCCAATACCGTCGTAGGTACAGCACCTAATTCCTGTCAGCCCAGGAATTACTGTCGACCCCATATGTCGTCGGCAAATATTCACGTCCGACTTAGAAGAACAGCCGGCTCGCGCTCGCGCGCCGACCGGGAAGTCGGAACGCCATAACTTTCTTGATACTTGTCGGAATGAACTCGTTCCGGTGCCGCTGAATCGCAGAGATATGCCGAATCAGGATCACGCCAATGCGCTTGGCGTTAACTCCAATCCTTTCTTTTCTTGAGCTGTAGCAGCTCACACAAGTCTACATACAAACACACACAATGGGTACTGGATATCCTCCCCAGACTACAAGTCACAACCCGCTGGGCATGACAGTCAGCTTGGATTCCTTATTATATGCACATAGCACCCATACTGGCTCAGGAGCACAAACAAATTACAATGAGTCCCTATCCCTTCACGGGAGGCTCGTTGTGTTACCCATGTACAAGAGGTTGGCCAACTGTGGCAGCCCATAGGTGTTCAGTTAAGAACTTGAGAAGTATGTACAACCTTCAGGACCTTAGGCGAAAACCCACAGATCACCCACAACAGCTCATCAGAAAACATTGCTGACCCCCAGACGGGAGTCGGCGCCGGTCTGCTGCCCCTTATCGAACCAGACACAACATCTACGCGAAGCACATGCAAAACACAAGCTCCTCTACTCGTTCCAACCGTGGAAAATCAGGGGACCTGTCGCCACCTCACCAGCATGGTGGATGGGTCAGCCAGTCCGTGAAACTCCGCCTTAAGACGGCACCAGGGAATCGAACCCCGCCCACAAACCACAGATCTGGGGAAACCTCAGACTGAGATGAAAACCCCAGATAGACATCTCCCATCAGAGACAATGTCAGACATTCCCAGTTAACGTAAAGGATTTACGTTAGATGGATAGAGATTGTTACGCTCTTTCCAACGGCACCTTGAACGCCTCATTTGGTTAAGGAACGTAAAAGTTATGACGTTTCCTAGGCTGTGCCGACAGTACCCGGCGCGCCACTGTGGGCGCGTACGGACACAGGATGTACAAGTGTCACTTTGATAGTCCGCAGGACGTTGACAGGACTTGTACAGGACTTGATGGTCAATTGATAGGTAGGCGCACTGTAGCGCGCCAGGACCTATGAGACAATTGATGCTGACTAGTGTACGGATAGGTCCACAGGACTAGCCGTATGGACAATTGATAGATCTGCGCGCCAAAGGCGTGCCAGAGTCTGTGTAATCAATTGATTGACAGTTCAGCTGTGACAGTGCAGCTGAATACTTGGACGCGTCCCTAGTAAGCTATATGAGTGACTTGGTCACACCGGGACGCTAGTTCTTGCGTGCACGTTCTCTTGGCACTGCGACCCTGTCGTCTGTGCTGCGTGCAGTCTTGGAAGTGACGTGACTTACGTCTGTGTTTCCTGATTGTTAATAAAGGCAACTTCCTGCAAGAACCATGGCGGAATTCGTGGCATTCTTACCCTCACAACTCGTATTACAACTCGTATTACACGCTCTGTCAAAAAGATGCCAAATTCGGAAGAATTTCGGATTCCGGACGATGAGGAAATAGCCGCTCCGCCGGCTGGTTCTTCGTCAAGACCGACGGTGCCGTCGTGGCAGCAATTGCTCGACGAAGTAACGGTCTCGCTCGACGAGCTTCATCGTCAGCAGCGTGCATTTCACGCATTCCTCGGGGATAACCCCGAGGACCCCGATTTGCCAGCACTGGTGCCGGCAATCCGCAACCTGTTGGACCAGATTCGAAACATTTTATCGACATTTACGGTCCAGGTGGGGAGGTTTGCGGTCGGTGACCGAAGTCACGACTGCCATTGAGGAGTTGGACAACGTCCTCTCTTCACTCACCGGTTACCAGAGAAACCTGCAAAACTGGGCATCGCTACGCACGGGGGGCGCGCCGGCGGTGTCGACAAATTTGTTTCAGGATCTCGCGCTGTTATCGCTGCTCACTCGCGGCGTACGCAGTCGCGAGCGCCAGGTTTTAATTAACCTGGTGGCATTTCTCGCCTCAGTGCGAGAGTGGATTCCCGCGGGTGGGAATTATTGACGATCTTTACACATCCTCTGCGCCTCGTCGCGCGTCGGCGCGTCGCAACTTACGCGGCGGGGAGCACGCCGGTTTTAATTCATACCGGTGCAGGTCCGGAGCTGGATATGGAGGATCGTGAGTTCGTATACACGTACTGCGACTTCAGGGGCCTTGACTACTAGTCGGCCTAATTTTCTTCTGCAGTACTCGTCGACATTTTTTTTTGTCGAATTTTCAGCGGCATTTCGCGGGGCGGCAGCGACACCGGCGCAGGCGGCAGTGGCGACACAAAATTTTTACATATTTTCTGCTGCTTTGTTAAGGCCGGTGTTCTTTGAATAGCTGGTAGTGCAGGATGGCTGAGGGACGCCGTAGCAAGGGTCCAGCCAGTGGGAATAATAATGGGGGTGCTGGTAGTGGAACCGCTCACGTAGATGACGTGGGGCTTACCGAAGAGATTACCAACCTTCCTCACAATAATAATAATGCACAAGCTATTCATGGCTTTGATCTTACCACACAGGGTCTTTTAATTGTCAATCAGTTGCAGCCTGTAACCTCAGACTCCAAGCCTAAGCAGGCTGAAGAGTTTGTGGAGGGATTGGAAGGGTTCCCTAGCTTGTACGGTGGTACAAATTACTATCAAATCTGGATAGGCAGTAGCACTTTTGGCAAGTGTACTGACCAGATTAAGGACCTAACCAGGGAGTGCAAAAAGGCCAATAAGGCCTGGGCACTGTACGTGGCTGAGCTGAAGGAGCTGCTGGAGGACCAACGCAAGAAGGTCGGCATCCATTGGCAGGACAAGTATCAAGGGTGGGAGGTCAAGGGGACCTGATCCAGAACTTTCTCAACTATTGTAAGATGGTTGAGGAGGGCAGGGCTCACGGCTTTAATGTCGCTGATAACATAGCCCTAACCAACTGGCTCAAGGTTTCTGGGCTGGATAAGGCGACACGTGGCTCCTTAAAAGTCATGTGTGCCCCACACTCTACCCTGAAGGCCTACAAGGTCATCATTAAACAAGCTCTCGAGGCAGAGGAGCTGTTTGAGGGTGGAGTGCCAGCAGTGAAGGCTACCCAGGCAGGCGGGCGTACCCAGGGTGGCTCCAAGACGTCTGAGGCTGACCGAAGCCAAGGAGGGCGTAGGGGCAACCATCACAAGCGCAAGGGAGATCATTCACCTGATTCTGACAGGAGGTCACACTCCAAGTCGGTGTTCAGGCGGGTGGGTGGTCAGCCCAAGCAGGGCAACGCGTCTGACAATGGGGGCAGTGGCCAGGGCAAGTCCAAGATACAATGCTACCTGTGCAAGGGGTGGGGGCACATCAAGAAGGAGTGTCCCAGCTTCAAGAAGTCCCAGGGCCAGGGCAGCAACAAGAATAACAACAACAACAAGAAGAACAACAACAAGTCCCAGGCAGGCCAGCCTTCAAAGGGCAGTCAGCAAGAAGACAACAAGGAGCAGTGACTGTCTGAGGCAACCCCTACACACCTTAATTCACCAAGGGGGAGGCCAGGTGCTCCAATGCAGATTTTATATCTGGGCAACAAGGGGGTGATCTCCAGGTTCAGTGTGGCCCAGGTCACCTGGAGAGGTACAGGTTCCTATGAAGACGTCCTTGACAGCTGATGCAGCTGTAAGTATGTCTGACCCTATGCATCCTCGTGCTGGGCACGAGGGTGGACCTCTCATTTTGAGAGAAACCAATGTACAACCACAGAGGGGTGTGAAGGCCTCTGGTGGTATGCATGTGGTCCCTGCTGGCGGTCCAGGTGTTGGGCATGAGCAGGGTGACTCAGGCTCTGAGTCAGAACAGGATGGAAGTCAGCATGGTGATGCTGGACAATCTGACAGCACAGTCCTGACTGTGCCAGGGACTGCTTCCTCTGTGTACCAGGAGTTGGGTGCCCGAATCCACAACATGTTTGGGCATGCCACTTCTCTGTCAAACAACTTTGCCTTCCGTATGGGCAGGGCACCCTTCTTAAGGCGTGTCAGCAAGCTGCCTCACGGTGTAAGTGCCAGTTGTCCTCCAACAAGCCCAGGAAATCACATGCCAAAGCTCTACCTCAGAGCATTGGTGATCTGCAGTGTGATATCCAACACATCAGGGGCATGCAACTGTTGGTGTGCGTGGACAGGTACACGAAATACAAGGTGCTGGAGCATTTACCTTCTATGAAGAA